>CM050170.1:149960568-150483068 GCA_027410445.1 Discoglossus pictus
TCAACAATTACATTTAGATATTTGGTGTGCGAAAAGAAACACCAAGTAAGCTTAAAGAGGTCAATATAGAGTGAAAACCATCAGGAAGCTCCGTATTATTATTAGTTTTTATTTATTTTTTTAATGTTTTTTTTTAAGCAGATAGATGTTAAGTCCTTCATTTCAAGTACTTGATATCAACAATAAGTATCCATGTGAAGGGGAGAGACTTATGTTTCCTCAGAACAAGGTAGAGTGCTCAGAAAAGGTTAAGTGAGGATTGGTGAAGGTTCTCTAACTATCCAACTCATTGTGAGGATGTGTTTGATCACCCGCAGAGCACTTGCTTTCTCGTGTTTAAAGTAATTATCCTCAGAATTTACTAAGCATCTCAAGTGGCTAAGACGTGTATCCCTGTATTTGCTATGCACTATTCCCTATGGGAAAAAATGAGAACAGCCCTTCACACCTCATAGCAGTACCTTCGTAAGCTTAGTAAAGTCCCCTGCCCTGTAGTAGAAAATATGGTGGTTGTGTAGTTAAGATGGTAATACAAAAAAATACACTGTTCACCTTTGAGACAGGCTCTTGAATTAATGCAGAAACTAGGCATTTTTTGGGGAGTGAGGTGATAACTTGTGATGCCCATTGGTCGACAAATTCTGGTGAGGTTTGCCCCATACAGTTCGATGGTATCCCAATGTTGTTATCTGGAAATTCTCTGTCAGTGTCCTTATTGTGTACTGAGCATAGACTAGGCTCCCCTGTCAAGAAATATACAAAATCAGTCAACACAATAAACATAGTGAATTCACCCACTGTAAATATAGAAAAGAAAAATGGCACTTTGAACTCATATTTGTACCACCTAGGACAGATTTTATTAAATGATTTCTCAGTATACAGTAATGGCGCTGCAGCCATGGCCGGATTACCCACTATGCCAACTAGGCAGTCAGGGGGGCTTCCCTGTGAGGAGCTGCACTTCTTTAAAAAAATGGTTCCTGGCTTAAAAAAAAAGGAATGTTGCAGTTCATAGACTGGCTACTAGGAGGTACCCACCTAGAACATGACAGATACAGCACGAAAGGGAACTTACAAATACAGAAAAGGCAAAAATGGGCCTTTGCATACCTTGAGTACTCACTCGCAGGGGCTCCTCCACTTTACTGCCTAGGGGCTCCAAAAAGGTAGATACGGCCCTGGCTGCAGCTAAGGAATCTAGATAGTGTTATGCAAATGAGGCCCACCATATATGCTCTTTAAAATCATTCTACACCATAAATCTAACAAAAATATTTCCCCAAGATGTACATCTATAACACTCACCTTGACAGAAATAGTTTTGCTCCAGTTTACATTTCTGGGAGCAGCCATCTTCATCACGTATACTGCCATCATCACATTCCTCTCCCTGTTCCCTGTGAGCAAGGTATGTACAGTAACCATATTTGACAGTGTAACTTTTCTTTTCTCAGATCTACTTGCTGAGTGTTTGACGGACAACTTAATGATTTCAATGTTTGTTTAAAAAGTGTAATGGGTTTTCCTATATTGGAGTACATGTGTATTTAAAATCTAGTTTGCAGTGACTTCTTTGCTACTTCTAAATGGGCTTTTAGGTTTTTATTATTAATAATTTTGTTTAATAATGTATTAAAATCAGTAATTGGTTAACTTTTCAATGCATTTTTTAGTTTAGGGAAAGCCTGTTATAAAATCACTACACATGTATACTGTTATTAATCCCGAAATTGTCAGTAGGCAGGATATACTTTGCTATATAAACAGACTTAAAATTTTAGATTTTTTAGCTGTTACTAGTGTAATTTAAATAATAGATAATTTTAACGTACAATATTGTGCTTTTCCACACCATGAAGAGCACTTACAGTGAGGTAAATGGTGTGAGAGCAACCTCATTTAGCTCATGTGTGCCCTTCAAAGGGAGAAATATCCTTTTCAGAGTAGAATTTGTCTGGACTGGATCACTCTATTGGATGAGACCAGAATGGTATACTACAGGATAGAGAGCTAAATGAGGCTGCTCTCAGAGTTGGCTCTCAGTGGGCTCTCAGAGTGGGCTGCTCCCAGAGTGGGTTACCATGTCCCTATAACTGACCTATTAAGGTCAGTTCATTGTCTTATTGACTACCTCTATTTTGTTTTTCTGTTTAAACAAATGACCCTTAGTTTTTCTAAGGCTGATAATGGACACCAGACTTGAATTACTTGCTCACTCCCTTATGGAGTTCAGCTACACTTTACTGATGTGGCCCAATCAAGGCTGAAATCTTTATGTGGGGTTTGCTGTTTCTCCTATTCAGAGTAGAATTGCCTGGTATTTTGGGTCTGGATGACTCTTTTGAGTGGGATATGCTACAGAATATTTATCAATGTGATGGGCACAACAGACTGCTGTAATGTCCATAGAACTTACCTATTAAGGTCAGTTTGTTCTCTGATTAAGCACCTCTATTTTTTTTTGTTTATACAACTAAGAAAGTAGGATAAAATTCAGTTTTCAACATAGTAAATGACTTTTAACTTTTAACCTTTTCTGTATTCCTTTGATTTTACATGACACGTCTATGTTAATCTTCAATATAACTCGCATGCTTTCCTACCACAGATATCTTCCCTACTGTTAGTAAACTGAGAGGACAGACACTATACTGAAAACTAGTTCCAAAATATGAAAGCTGGAAAAAATGGCTGGCCCAAGGAAAGAAACCTAATTGTATCATATTGAGAAAATATCACTAAATCATATTTCATGCAATTATATAGTATACAATTTGAGTTAATAAGAAATGTGTAATTTGGAGACATTTTTTTATATAATACACAGAATAACATAATTCTCCCAGCCCTTCAAACTTACTGATTTATAATCCCATCTCCACAAAAGGGAGATCCATGTACGTGAATCAGAGGAGGGGATGGCTCCCCCAGAGCAAGCCCAGATGCCACTTGCACTCGATACTGGTATCTCTGGCCTGGTATGACATCCCTGTATAGATTAGATGATCAAACAAACATTAGGACAAATACTCATATTCACTAAAGTGTGATTCATGCGGCACTTCCCTGTACTCTGCAGCCCTATTGTTAATACAATATGTTTTTAATAGATTCACTATTAGGAAATCTCCAGTATACAACTGAGAAACTAAATAAAAGAAAGAAAGAATGAAAGAGTACATTATTTTACCTCCTTCACATACAAGAGGTATGAAGCAAGCATAGTACAATCAAGTCCAAACATAGCAGTCCTTACAATCTAAATACTAATTAGAATAATTTTAAGAAAGATTTTAGAAAATATTAGAAATATTATCAAGCATTTTATTTTGTTTGTGTATTATGTAAAATACATTTTATATAAACAGAATATTCTTTTTTTTAGATGGAGATGTAGTGTTATTCCCTATTGCCGGATAAGTGTAGTTGCCGGTTAATCTGGAGTCCCCGAATTTAAGGGTCTAAACGACCCTTAAACCCCCCAAAACCCTCAAAATGCTTTAATAAGGCATTAGCACCTAAACTGGGACATTTAGGCCCAGAGAAAATAATTAGAAAAAAAGTTAGTATTCTTTTTTGCAGTCTCGAATTGCCGAATAGTGACGGTTATGCCGGTTTAGAGCGAGTTTTTTGAAAAAGGGGAATGGATGCCGGTGCCGGTTAGTTGGGTGCCGGATAATGAGGATTCTACTGTATATATATATATATATATATATATATATATATATATTACCAATTCTAGCTTTCTTATTTAATATATAGGAATGAAGTAATGCACATAGTGAAATAAGGTGACAAATGTAGCAGTAAAAAAGTTCAATGGATATGGTAGTTATGAATAGTTAATATGTAGACAGTTGCATTTTATTGTGGATTAAAATAACTATTTCTCTAATGTTTATTGATTTTCCCTATGTTTTCATGTGGAATCGTATACATTTATGTTAGTTTTTTAGTGAGAAAACAGTGATGCTAGTGGAATTGTGATGCAGTTGAAAACATGCAGTATAGGGTTAGGTGGATCTGAAACCACCAAGCTCCTGTATATTAAGCCTTAAGGGATTAATATTATACATGCCACAGACGAAGCGTGAAGAGTACAATGAAACGTGTTTGGCTCCTTTCAAACCATTTCACAGTCGGCATTCTTTTCACAAACTCTATTACGGAGACTTCAGCAATATCATGCTGAGCAGACCCCTCTTGGGGGGGGGGGGGGGGGCTTTGAGGTGTTTCAATGGGAGAAGTTTCCATTTGTAAAGACTGCTATGTGTGGACTTGATTTTTGTTGTGTTTGATTCATATCTCTTGCTTAGAAGTGAAAGAATGTGAGTGGTATTTTTATATATTTATAATGTGTTTATTAAACAATAATACTCTATAAAAGGGTTTTTGCACTCTTTTTTCTTTCTTTTATTTAGCTTATTTGAGTTGGTACCTGGTGCAAGGCATTAGATCGGGCAGCAGACTGGAACTTTGACTAATTGGTGACCAGAGAAGATATTCAGTTTAGCTACTGAAATATGGACATTTGCTACTGTTATACACGATTACAGCTCTTTGGGATATATAGCAGCATGTTCCCAGCTAAGTAACTGAATAGACTCTGTGATATTGGAAAAAAATATTTTTTATGGACTTTAGTGCTAGTATTAAATATATTTTAGATTTTGCCATATAATTTGTATATATATATATATATATATATATATATATATATATATATATATATATATATATATATAATTTTGTGGTGAGTGCTATTAAACTAAAGGGTGTATTGGCTTTATGTGAATTGTTTCAGATACAGACAATGTAGTAATATTGTATTTAATTGAGAAAATAGCTGAAAGAAGCAGTTCAGAAAAAAACATAATGGAAAGCAAATATGAAATATATATTAAAGTTAAATATTTAAATGCTCTCTCAAAACATTTGCCCATTTTCAACAATTTAGTTATTGGAAGGACCATGTAGTAATATTTGGACTACAGTGGTCATTTCTCCTGGGAATATAATTGTGCTGGATAGAGAGAAAAGTACGTTAAAGCTTAGAAGGTAGCTGAGAAAATTTGGTTATTTACTAATCGATGCAAGAAGATGTCTTTATGATGGATGATATGTATGGATTTAATGGCACAGTTTATATATAATTCCATTAATTTCTAAATGAATAATATGTATTCCAAATATTAGACTACCATGTTCAAGGTGGATAATGAATTATGTGAACTTCATATCTCCATCCATACTGTTGTGTTATAACTCCTCACACATTATAACTAATATTTATTCTGCCTTATGACCCAAGCTATAACGTGTATTACAACAAGAGCCATCTTCTGACAGGTAATACTTATTGCACACTGCATGTTAAGTCCAACATTGTCACACTGACTCTCTACTCACGTATCTGTGAATGAGATGTGGTTTTGGGTCCACAGTCCATGATGATCTTTCTGAAATGGAGGGTCTCGAAGCACCCTGTATCTCACAGGCCTGCAGGATGAGCAGAAGGGACTGCGAGGCATGGATACTAGGAGAGCTGCATCAATCTCCATCCGCTCATCAAAGGTGTAAATGCGAACACCTGTAATATTCTGGTCTAGTGTCAATCTAATGGTTAACGGCATATCACAGAAAGCATCCATACTTCCCAAGTGCATTGTTTCTCCATGCTCCAACAGAAGCTCAACATCCGACAGTGAACTGGATAAGTTGGGGGAGAGGTATGTTATCCATATAGTGAGGGCCTGTGGTAGGACTGGTTTTTGGAAATTGAGCTCCAGCATACACCCATGAGGTTGGGGACATGGAACAGTCATATTGGTGTGATACAGGTGGAGTTCAGGACTCCATGCTTGTAGGCTTGGCTCACAAGGCTGATCAACATCTGGGGAGCCTAGATAGGATAATGAACAGTCACCAGTTTATATCTATTTCATAAAATAAATTCTTCTACTCACTAAGACATGGCACAAGAGACAAATCATACACATTCATAAATGATAGTTCAGATACCAGCCTGAATCATAAAATTAGCTATCTCTATAAAATATCCAAGTCAGTTAAAATCTCCATACATTTTGCTTTCCATTTAATTAATTCAGCATTTCATAAATTATTTGTTTCCCTTGTTAAACAAAAGCGGGATATTTTAAGAAAGCAGCCATACACACCTATTCCTACCCATAAAAAAGTCAGGTTAGCCAAATAATATATTTAATAATAATATATTTTCTAAAAGTTTACTATCATCTCTCTTTAAAATTCTAAATAGCTTTATCAATTGTGCATATAACAACGCAAAATAAGAATATAGGGTGGAAATAAAAAAAGTCTACATATAACAGTGGGAATAGGGACTAAGGAGCAGATAGGTTGTTAAACAGTGTTATAGTATTAGGTTGATTGGGTAGTCTTGTCGTTACACAGTCTATATGAGGAGGTGGTTCCAAGGCTGTGTCACAATCCTAGAGTTGGGTAAAGGGCCAGTCAGTAAGTATCTATGTAAAGTTTGGGATTTCATGAGATGTCTATTTTAGGGTTAGTTTGTAGAAAATTACCCTTTTGGAAAATCCTGGCTTTTTGAATGGTAAGGAGGACAAATTAATTTCCTGCATACCAAACTTTCCTGGATCCCATCCTTGGATTAAGGTCCATGTTACCACATCAGTCCATCCACCAACAGCGTTAAGACGCACCCATTTATAATAAAAAGGTGCTCTTCTTGGTCAGGTCATAGCAAACACTTGTCCTCAACCTAGCTGGAATGATTTTACACACCCAAGAGATTATCAGTGAGTGAGTCACAAAGTTCAGCTATTTGTTTCTGAGGAAGAATTGAAAGTATGTATATTTTAAATAAAACAACAAGTCCAGGTGGTATACTGCCAGTGTTTCCTAGAAATATTTGCTTTCAGCCAGAAAGCAATTTTCACTTTCCAGGAATAGGCAATATTTAGAAAACAAAATGGAAACTAGAGTTTAACCAAGGAATTAAAGAATTATAAGCTTGACGTTTATGGCAGGGAAATTTATAGAAAGGTTACTGCAGGGTAAATTTCAGAAATATATTCAAAACGCCAAAACTATAAGTGCAAATTTAATGAAAGATAGTTCAGGTGGAATTACTACATTTAGCGATGAAATAATCCTTCATAGATTCTTAGAAATAACAGGTATCAGGCTCTTTACCATTAAGCAAGTCTGTACACTACACTAAAAACTCCAGAACAAGAGATCAACAAAGAGCCAGTATATAGGAAAGAGCTGAAAATATATAATTTAACATTATTATGTATCTTCTTGTATTGACTTGAATACACATCGGTTAATAAAAAACATACATTTTGGTATAAGAAGTCTGTGGTTTAAAAGAGACAAATGATATTAGTTGCAGAGAACACTGAGGAAAATAAGATTACAGCACAAATAAGAATTCACAGCTCTAAATGCGCACAAGAAACCTGCTAAGCATGCTGCCTGGTGGCTATTGTCCCTCTCAGAATGCTGTCCATGTGACCTTTTTGCTGGCTAAAGAAAAGAGCAATATATTGTTCTATAAAGAATCACATTTAGCCTTAGGTGGCAGACCCCTGTAACAAAGTAATAGTGCAGGTTCTTGAACAATACCATGGTTGGATTTATACATGGTGGATAGTGAGACTTTCTTGAGTGAGATACTGACCCGAGCTCCCTGTTTCATACAGGTAACAAAACTCGTTCCTGATTCCAATGAGAGTTTTTCCTGAATCTAAATCCCTGCTATTCTAGTTATCCAGAATAAACTTGTAAGTTTTTTTTATTCAAATATATATACTCTTTTTTAATGTTATCTACTGAATCTGATGTCCCAACCTATTTTAGTAGGGAGTTCTACAATCCGACCACCCTTACTGTGAAGAATCCTTTCCATTCGTTAAGATGAAATATTTTTATCTTGTAACCCCAAGGGGTGACCTCTTGGATTTATCCAGCCCGACCTTTTTTGAATAAAAAAGGTGACAATATACAACTTTTTCAGACGCTTTTGCCGATCTTGAACCATTCTGTTGTTCCATGTTTGGTTATGACTGTGGCTTCTTGGTCCACATACAAATTCCTTTGAAGTCAGATGAGATGATCTGGTATTCCCATCTCTTTAAGAACTTGCCACATTTTGTTGTGATCCACACAGTCAAAGGCTTTAGAATAGTCTATGAAGCAGAAGTAAATGTTTTTTTCTGTAACTCTCTTGCTTTCTCTGTTGCATTGGCAATTTGATCTCTTGTGACACTTCCTCTGTGGAACTCGACTTGCACATCTGGTAGCTCCCGGTCCATATATTGTTGGAGTTGAGCTTGTAGGATGTTAAGCATTACCATGCTGGCATGTGAAATGAATGCAATTGTTCAATAATTGTGGTAAACTGATCTTTTCCAGTCTATTGGCCACTGTTGGATTTTCCAAATGTGTTGCCAGAAGGTAAGCAGCAATTTCACAGCATCATCTTGTAGGATTTTGAATAATTCAACTGAGATTCCATCACCTCCTGCAGCCTTATTATCAGCAGGACTTCCTAGGGCCTACCTCACTTCACTCTCCACGATTTCTGGCCCCAGCTCCTTGGACAAATTATTGAGGTCATCACTTCTATTAAGATCCTTCCTTTATACTGTAGATCTTTAGTATATTCCTTCCACCTCTTTTTATCTAATCTACTGCTGTTAAGTCCCTACCATTATTGTCACTTAGGCATGATCGGTTCCTTTGAGATGCCCAATTTTCTTGAAGAAATCCCTTGACTTTCCCATTATGTTATCCTCTTCTATCTCTTCACATCGCTCATTATAGAATGTCTCCTCTGTCTCTTCTTGCTATGCTCTGGAATTCTGCATTCAGTTGGACACATCTTTTCCTGTCTCCACTATCTTTTACTTTCCTTTATTCGGCACTCTACAAAAGGGCTAATCTATGTGTGATCTATAATATCATTAAAAGAAAATTAGAGAGTTAACCATATACTTGCTGCCCACACAAATCATATTCGCCACTCTACAATACGGTAGATTTACCAAGTCATTATGTACTATTTATGTAATGTTTTATGACAATACAAATGTACTTAAATATTGTCACAAAGATTATATATATGTTTTGAGAATATCACTATTATTACTTTATATATATTTCATATATATTTTCCTCCACTTTCTTTAATGGTGGAGGTATATCAGTTAGATTTAACCAATATACGTGATAGTTCTGTGGTGAGATTATGCATCGTACATAGGCGTATTGACTTATTTTTCCATGTACCAATGACATTTCCCCCTAATGACATCACACAAGATACATGATTGAAATTTGCGTCATGTGTTTTTGGCCTGACATCAGTGCTAGGGATAACAGCTTATGGAAAGTACTGTGCAGCATTACGCAGTTTAAAGTGGGGAAACCTGAGGGTTATTTAGAGTTTATTTAGTCCCAGTTAGTTAGAAATGTTGCTTGCCATACATCTGATTTACACTGGATAATGGTTATAATTTCTGGCTATAGGTACAAATTGTATAAGACATTAGCAATAAGGTATTACATCAGACATATGGCCTTATTAAATTGTGATTCGGGCAATTGAATAGGGCTCTATATAAGCACACAGCATATTTGTTTACAGAAGTTTTTAGTTAGTGAACTTCTATCCAAAAGCAAGGTCTTCACTAACTAAAAACATCTGTAAACAAATATATGTGTGCTCTGTGCTTATATAGAGCCCCTTTCAATTGGCCGAATCGCAATTTAATAAGGCTGTCAGTGTATAAGAAACTCCTAATTACTATACCTTCCTTATCTTGTATACTGAGAAGACCAATGTGCTCTCAGTGATAATAAAATAAAAAATTAAAGAATATTGATATATATTCACGGATGTGGGGGTTCAGCAAAGGTTTTTCATTTATTTTATGTAATGGTACCGTATTTTAGCATGTGTAGGAAGTATTAGTTTTAAATTGTGAATATTTTTTGGTCATGAACTTGGAAGGCTTTGTGGGAGGTATGCGGACAGACCATCCTGTTTTGAATACATTTAATTGTAACATTTTCCTTCCTTGGGTAATATTCTACTAAATATAGGAAATGTATTAGTTTTGATCTAAAGGAGAACTTTCTTAATAACCATGATCAATTTAAAGTTTTAATTAGGTTTCACATGTAATATATAACACAATTTTAGGCTTTCCTTCTTAATAAAAGACATTATAAACAAATAAATGGTTCTGAATCCTACATGAAATATGTTTGTATAAATGTATCAGAATTTAGATCAGCAATATATCAGAAGATAATTAATCTATTCATTAATGAGCTTTGTGCTTTGTGATATGTTTGTGCTTTTTATACATAAAGAAAGATTTTAGTGATTTGTATCCACACAAGTCATATGTTGTTTTTTTCAGCTGACCCTGCCGCTAAAATTCAAGTAATGTGTAGATCAATTGGCATGTTAAGAATCCACAAGGAAGAATGCAAAGACAGGTACATGAAATGACATCCATGAGTAGTAAGGTCACCCCATAGATTACAAATAAGACCTTTGACCTTATGGAAGGAAAATGATTATTTACAACAAACAGCCAAGCTGTGATATCTGCTACCAAGAGGGGCTGCAATGGTGTGTGGCAGATTAAAATACTTTTATATTTCGAGACTACTCCAAATTGCTGCTTTGAGATAAAGAGAATCTTTCATTCATTATTAGAATAAATACAATATACATCTGTGTCTCAGGATCAAACCATTTTGTTCTCATTATTTTCAAGTGATTATATTATTTACTCAATGTACAGTCCATCCTTACCCACTGCCTCTTCAGGAGTCCAATATCCCGAAGAATCACAGACCCGTGGAGAGGTAGCCTGGTGCACATATTGGTGAAACGATCCATCAGCAGCACAGAAACCACAATCAGATCCTGATTCCCTAATTGAATGCAGAGTTATTGAAACTAAAGGAAATCCTTTGAGTGATTAGATACAATATGCAGATTGGTTAGCTGATTGATACAAGTAAATACACATTTGAGGAATCAGTACATTTTAAGTGCATAATTTGGAAGTTCAACCTTAGGCCTGGTTTCACTAAAGACCAAAGTTCAGACAAAATTTAACTTTTATGAACTACTGCCTTCTTTTATGAGCTACACAAATATTACATCCTCTAATTTATTACTTTAATATTTGTTATTTTACATTTTAATTTCCAGTGATCTACTTCCTGAGATGGAATGTGACTGTGTACATAGGAAGTTTGCATCTGCACATTGGGAATGTGACATCTAAAAATGCAAGTGCATGGCATGTTCATTAGTTTGAAAAGACACCTTATTGAGTAGGAACCTATTGTTATTTTTTACATTCTACAGACATTTTTCTTATTACCAAGTTTTATTATTCAAGGATCCTATTGAGTTTTTGTTATTCAAGGAGCCTATTGAGTAGGAACATTTTGTTTTCTTACTCAAATGATCCATATAGAAAAAAATGACCAAAATGGTTCTTTAATCATTAAAACATCATTATTACAATCTCAATTTTACCTTATACTAAGTGGCAACATAATTATGGGTATAGACCAGTGATTATATACCTGTCGGTCGTGACCCTGTTGGGGGTCAAATGACGATGTACCGGGGGTCGCCAAAAACCATCAGAAATTCGTTTTTTGTCTATTCTAATTTGTAATTTTACTGTTAGGGATCGCCACACTTGGGAGATTTTATCAAAGGGTTGCGCCACTAGAAAGGTTGCGAACCGCTGATACAGAGGATCATGTAACAACTCCTCAAAGTAGGAAAAGTAAATGTTATTAGCAGTATGAGACATTGTGTCACTTTGATATATGTTGTACTTTACATCTGAAGTATATAATTAATCTAGCACCGGATCACATTTTACTTTCTTTCTTACTGCTGCCTTTTACTTTCTCCTACTGCTGCCTTGTAAACTAAAGAGCTTCCATTTAGTCCTGCTGAGAGAACTGGCATATGCCTCCGCCATTTTCACATTGTGCAGACAGACACTTCCTGTCTCTTCCCGTCTCCTGTCTCCTCCTACTTCAGGAAGTTGATCTGCTAAAGCCACAATTGTAGATTCCACAGCAGCATAATTGTATATAAAAATTTATACATCAGAAGCTATAGTTTTTATACAACGAAATGTTGTACAGTTTTAAGCTTAGTACAAAAAAATAGCACATTTTTAAAATACGACCCCAGTGGTCTTTTAAATTTATACAATCACTTATAAAACTTAAGATACTTACAGGGTAGAGAAATTAGTCTCTTCATTAGCAGCATACACAAATTGTAAAATATTTTAAAATGTCAATGTATGTTAAATCTTGGCAGGATAGCTACTGAGAAGCCTAATTAGCCTTTTAATAAACGGCCACTGAATTCCAAATTTTTCTAAATATTTTTTTGTAATAACTAAACTTATTCATTATAAATATGTTTTTTGGAAAGCAGAATAAACGAATACAGTTTTTAAATAAATAGTCGCAATTGCAATTATTTTTTTACTGTGAAATTCGATTTACTTTACTCAATTATTTCTGCGGATCTCTCAGAAGGACGTGTCTTTGTAAAATAATCAGCTTTTCATTAGTCCTAATGGAAGCACTGGCAGCTTTAGCTGTCACATTTCCACAATGCAGATAGAATCTTTAGCTGCATTCAAACTCTCCTCCCACCTCAGTAGGTAGATAATCAAAAAACAAAATGGCAAAGAAGAATAAAAGCATAAAAGTCAATAACTTTCTAAAAACAGTTTACTCCTTATCTTCAAAAGATTATACATTGAACATAAGACTATGATGATTGTTTCAGTGATACAGTAGAAGCAAACCTTCCGAAATTCTGCTGATGCTCTTGAATAAACAACTGGCTAAGCAAACACACCTAGAACAATCAGTTGATCAGGCCTGCACTCTACTCTACATTTTTAAAGAGCTGGAGTAAAAATAGACATTCATGAGAAATTATATTTGTGTTGTGTTAAATTGCATTGGTTTTTGATTTTTAATAATTTTTACTATTTTTTTCTTAGAAAAAATATCTAATTTTACAATATTCAAAACAAACTTTGTTAACTTCTTGGTAGAATATTTAATTCAATAATCTTCCATTTTAATGACACAGCTTAGGTTCCAAATATGATATAATTTCAAACTATATAACAAATAAGTACTTTATTAATTGAATGTTATTAAAATATCAAACACAGAATCAAATATTTGACAGCAATTAAAAAAACAAAAAGGCCCATCTAGCCCATCCACCTACAACTTTGGCTTAATTAAATGTCAAGATGGCCGTATGTTTATCCCAGGCATGCTTACATTTCTTAAATGACCACAAAGATCACCATATGTGCTCTGCACCATCAGTTAGAGGGTGGAAAATCATGTGGATTTTTTTTTTACATTTTTCAAATTGACCAAGAATTGACTTAGATATCGTCATTTTAGTGAAGTCTTTGAAGCCATCCCACAATAATCTGTACAAATAATAAGGTTGGATTTACACATTGTATTATAGATTTGCACTGCATTAAGTAACAGTGTATGGAGGAGCAGTGATAAGTAATTAATTTGCATTAAAGATTTTCCATTGCTAAGTCATTGGCAAGTTGGATTCCCCTGACTTCTAAGTAGAAGCCATTGATTTAGGACCAATAAATTGCTAATTAAACCATTTTATGAAACTGCTACACCAAAACACTCTGCTCTAAAAAGTAAGTATAAAAGTTAAACTGAATTCATTATTTGAACTGCATGTACTGTGTATATATATATATATATATATATATATAGTGGATATAAAAAGTCTACACACCCCTGTTAAAATGTCAGGTTTCTGTGCTGTAAAAAAATGAGACAAAGATAAATCATTTCAGAGAGCTTCCAAAGCATCAGAGGGATCTCATTGTTAAAAGGTATCAGTCAGGAGAAGGGTACAAAAGAATGTCCAAGGCATTAGATATACCATGGAACACAGTGAAGACAGTCATCATCAAGTGGAGAAAATATGGCACAACAGTGACATTACCAAGAACTGGGCTCCCTACAAAATTGATAAAAAAAACGAGAAGAAAACTGGTCTGGGAGGCTACCAAGAGGCCTACAGCAACATTAAAGGAGCTGCAGGAATATCTGGCAAGTACTGGCTGTGTGGTACATGTGACAACAATCTCCTGTATTCTTCATATGTCTGGGCTATGGGCTAGAGTGGCAAGACGAAAGCCTTTTCTTACGAAGAAAAACATCCAAGCCAGGCTACATTTTGCAAAAACACATCTGAAGTCTCCCAAAAGCATGTGGGAAAAGGTGTTATGGTCTGATAAAACCAAGGTTGAACTTTTTGGCCATAATTCCAAAAGATATGTTTGGTGCAAAAACAACACTGCACATCACCAAAAGAACACCATAACCACAGTGAAGCATGGTGGTGGCAGCATCATGCTTTGGGGCTGTTTTTCTTCAGCTGGAACTGGGGCCTTAGTTAAGATAGAGGGACTTATGAACAGTTCCAAATACCAGTCAATATTGGCACAAAACCTTCAGGCTTCTGCTAAAAAGCTGAACATAAGGAGGAACTTCATCTTTCAGCATGATAACGACCCAAAGCATACATCCAAATCAACAAAGGAATGGCTTCACCAGAAGAAGATTAAAGTTTTGGAATGGCCCAGCCAGAGCCCAGACCTGAATCCGATTGAAAATCTGTGGGGTGATCTGTAGAGTGTTGTGTACAGGAGATGCCCTCGCATTCTGACAGATTTGGAGTGTTTTTGCAAAGAAGAGTGGGCAAATCTTGCCAAGTCAAAATGTGCCATGCTGATAGACTCATACCCCAAAAGACTGAGTGCTGTAATAAAATCAAAAGGTGCTTCAACAAAGTATTAGTTTAAGGGTGTGCATACTTATGCAACCATATTATTTTATTTTTATATTTTTTCTTCTCTCCACCTAAAAGATTTCAGTTTGTTTTTCAATTGACTTGTACAGTTTATAGGTCATATTAAAGGTGGAAAAAGTTCTGAAATTATTTATCTTTGTCTCATTTTTTTACAGCACAGAAACCTGTATATATATATATATATATATATATATATATTTATATATATATATATATAAAAATATATATATTGAATAATTATGTAAACTAGTTAATTAACATTATATATATATATCTATATTATCTATATATTTTTTTTAAATAACATAATTACTCTATCTGTCATCTCATATTGACATGTGTTTTATTATTTAACTTAGAGGACATATTTCTGATTTTTAAACAGTAAAGAAAAAAAGTTCACTTATTGCAAATTGAACCCAGGACTTTCTCTATCACAGACAGTAATATTCCCAAATATATATAAATAAATATATATATACAAATATATATTTGTTCAGTGCCAAAAGCTCTTGTGCTACTTAAACTTCTAAAGTTGTTACAAGTAGTTAAAAATCACACAATACTGCCTAATTCATAGCTTTTGCACTTGATTCTAATTAATTTTCATTATGTTCTGTGCAGTCCAGAGCTCATTACTCATTCAGGCAAAAGCAACACACTGAAATAGCCTGACATCTATTGATAATAACTCTATGAATTCAACATCAGTCTTAAAAATTAAAACACCTTTTACACATGATTTTCTACCTCTATTTAATGGTGCAGACCACATATGGGGAATGTATGTGGTCCTTAAACAGTTTTTGAACCTTTGACCTCCAGACATAAATTATTCCACATATCTACTATGCTTTATGTAATGTAGTACTTTCTCACACTTCAACTTAATTTTATGAATTTTTGTTCATGCATTATTCTTTTTCCCAAAAAGGTTCCCTCTTGTACTTTATTAAATGTTTTCATATATAGCTGCAGGTTTTTATTATATCACCTACACGCTATACATATTCAGGTCATCCAACTTTCTGTATAAGCTTTGTCTTTTAGACTATCCATTATTTTAGTTGCCCTTCTTTGAAATGTTTCTAATTTGTCGAGATCATTTAAAATATATTGCTCCCAGAGCTGGACAAAGTATATTAATACTAGGTGGACACTGATTGGCCTTACATAGGGACAATTAGCAAATACTGGTTATCATCCCACCTGCTGGCAGGAGAAAGGTAAAACAAAACTGTAAAATAAAGAAAAATCAAATGAGAAGAGTGACCATAAATGGTGGGAGGATACAGAGCAGAGTATTCCATCTAGAGCCAACTGGGAGATAAACGTGCATCTTCCCAGTGGACAATGCCAGGTGGTTCTCTGCCTGGATATGGAAGTGCCCGGAATGTGGCCTTGCATGGTAGTGGAACCTCCCATGCCGGATACTGCTTCCTGGACATATAAATAACCACCTTGGCTGAAGCCAAGAGCAGTTTGACGAGGAGGTCTTTGCCACTGTTGTCAGACTGGGCGTCCAAACAAAAATATGTGAGGAGAGAAATGCAGCTAAGATTGCAGGAGGATGCCCTCAAACGTGATTAGGTCCTGCAGTCTGGGACAACTAAAATATATATGAAATACAAACTCTCCTTTGCCACAGAATGGACAGGACATGGCTGAAAAATTAGCCAGGTATTCTCCCGTTCTCAGTGCAATATGGAAAACTCTCAAACTCAAGTCCCAGGTGGGCGTTGAATTAAAGAGGAAAAGAGTTTCCTCCATTGAGGCCTCTTACCCTTTTGTCAGCTGATCGTATCCGGATCAGTCACGAGGGCAAAGAAATGCACTATATGGAGCTCTTCCTCTGCATGTCTTGAAATCATACCAACGATATTTCCCTCAACCTAACTAGGTCTAACTAGGGATCTATATATTGGAATTACCTTGCTAAGTCTGCTTCTTATTCTTTTACTAACACATCCAAGCTTTACCTATGGCTTTGTTGTATTGTTTGCCTACTCTTAAATCATGCAATATTCTGTTGTCATCACCAATTTACCATTATATAAATATCCCCCATTTAGGTTTTTCTGCTGTAAGTGCACTATTTTGCATGTATCAGTGCAGAATTTTAGATCCCACATCTTTCACCATAGCTCTGGTTTAATTAACTCATTACACAGTTACTGGAATATCTAGCCTGTTATATAATTTGTAATCAGTAAAAATGCAATTTTCCTGCAAAACACTTACACTGAAGTTTGCACGTTTTAATTATCAGTCAGCCTTACTGACTATCTATAGAGTTAATAGTTGCTGACAATGGGCAATAATTGCTAAATACCCCAAAAGTCATCTGTATTGCGTTCAGTGTAAGTGATATGTAGAACAAAAGATTTGGCATGCTCAGAACCCAGGGCGTAACTATGTGGATTAGATGTGTGGTTTGAACATGTTCCTTCTCTTGTTTTTTGTATTAATCACACTGAGCACAATCGATTCAGAGCCCAGGGGCTAGTCATCTATTAAAGCTATAGTATGCAATTGTCAAAAGATGCAGGGTGTGCTTAGTAAGTGGATCAAAAAAGCTGACTGACAAGTTAAAATTGATATCTTCAATGTAAGCTTATTGTAGAAAAATGCATTTTTTATTAATTTCATTACACTGAAAAAGTACTTATTATAGCCTACATTTGTTAGTTATAATATATCTGGAAGCTCCCTTAAACTACAGAGGCATTCATTACTATGGGTAATATATTATTGTGTTCTACCTTTCATACAGTTCTCCACTAATGGGAGGCATCCAATGAATGGTGAGGGAATCTACTGTCTGCTCGATGACCATTGGTGGCAAAGGGACAGTTGATGGCTTTTGGTTTCTAGTCCATCCTTGATATTTCAGATCGAGGTAACAGTGCATTCGAGCTACTTGATTTGGGGTGAAGCTGTTGGTGCAGTCATCATCTAAAAGAGAATTAAGAAAATTTAAATATATTCAAAACAGTCTGAAAACTATTACCTATAATAAATAGATATGGTGTAAGTGTAATATTTTTTAATCTTAAATTAAAAAAATAAAACTAAATCAATTGTGCTGTTTAAGTACTTCAGAATGTGGATCTGTGTCCACATAAGTTATTTGTTTATTAGATCTGTCAAGTTGCATTATAACTAAATTATATTTCATAAGAGAGGGCCCCATTCCAATCTTGTGTACATGTAGTTACGGTGCAAGTTGCATCATAACTGCTGCAAAATAGGCTAAAACAACCTGTGTTATCATGTTATGGTGGCATGTCATAATTCAAATTTCCCTCCAAGCCAATCTAGTTGCTTTACAAAATGAACATACTATGCACAAGACCTTTCTTTCCTCCCGAAACTTACGCAGACTGGACACCACCAGTAGAGGCCAGAAAATGCCACTGAAAAAGATTCCTTTAAGGACCCTCATGGATTATGGTTAATTTTTACATGCTAACGAGGATTTTACAGGACCTCCCTAACAAGGGTTAGTTGAGTAGGACCTCTGTGGCATGGCATTGCTATTAGGACCCGGGAGGTCCCTACAGGGGGGTTACATTTAGAGGCCACTGAGGTCCTTACAGGACATCTGTGGCATAAGGGGTTAAGTTCAATGTCATATATCTTAGATTTACATGCCATAGAGGCATGGGGAAATATTAGTGTGATGGAGGTACTTGCAGGACCTTTATGTCTAGTGTAATATATAGATCTGATGGGGTCCTTGCCTTATACAGTTATTCAGCAGGGAAACAAGGGCGGACTAAAGTCTAACCCTGTTTCATAAATAAACTCCCTAGAAAACTCGAACTGTATCTTTTTATTTTATTTTGTTACCCTACCTAACCACATTTGGCCTCTCTTAGCTGCACTTGACCAAACTTTTTAACCTCTTGTAAACATTTATCACAATTTGCACTGCAAATGTATTATTAGACATATTCTATTTTCCACTATGATCTTTCAGACACATTTTTCTATATCTCATTAAAGTGACACAGAAGAAGTTGCAAATGTGGTGAAAATTCAAACTATTGGTAAAAACAAGTACCTTATAAATTGAATGTTGTGTTAATAATTACATTTTCCTCCAGTAACTAACTATGAAGTCTGCAATTTTTAGCTGTCAGTCATTCTGATCCACCAATTAATACAGATTTAATTTTTTTTCTAAATGAGAAACCAGTGCCCACTGTCATTAATCACTTATTGGCATCTGAGATATGGAGTCCATTATCTTTAGAGCAGTCACCTACATATGCTCAGACCCAGGTGACTGCACTTCAGACTTCAGACCGGACAATGGTTTAATCAGTGAATAACTGGAACCCTGTTTAAGGGAGAAGTAGGCATTGTTGTGGAGCAGTGTTGTTAGATTCTCCATCTCAAGGTGAAGATGAAGACAATGCCTGTCTATTTGCTGCATTTCTAGCAAAAAGGAATGCTTTGGGGGTGTATAATGTGTAACCTGGAGGTGATTGTTTACTTTCTCATTAGATTGTCTATGCTTGTTCTTTGTAGTTAGAGCATATCGAAATGGATCTGTGGATCTCCGAAATCTCAACCCAGTCCTCCTCTGAAAGGGATTCTACCAGGTCCCTCTCACTTCTGTCAACATATAATCATTTCTTATGGGATTTGCTAATATGGTGGACGGCATAGATATTAGACACTAAGGCCCTCATTCAATTGCAATTTGGCCAATTGAATAGGGGTCTAAATAATCACATAACATATTTTTTTAAAGAAGTTTTTAGTTAGTAAACTTCTATCCAAAAGCAAGGTTTTCACTAACTAAAAACTTATTTAAAAAAATATGTGTTAGGTATTTTAATTTCTTCATTTAGAAATTAATTAGCTAAGAATATCATGATTATAAAAAGTATGTCAGCTTGTTTCTTATCTTGTATCTTACTAGAATGTTTAAGTGTGTCATCTGTAGAATGTTTACGTTAATGTTCTTTAAAACATCTGTTTCCTGTGTCTTGTTTTTTGCTTCAGATACTACTGAGACAACGTATCTGAAGCAAGCCGGGAGTTTAGATAAGGTTTTGCTGAGTTAAACATAAAAAGACACTTGCTTGCAAATATGTATTTAACCCTATTTCCAACTATGCTAATAAGGTGTGACGTATGCTATATAAGGGACAGACTGTCCAAATAAAACTCAGAGATTATTCTGATGGCACTCTGACTTCTGTGCATTATTTTCTCTCATTATATTTTGGTACCTAGATATAATATTATACACACATCAGAATACATGATTACTCACTAATCTGATCCTATCAATATGTTATGTGCTTATTTAGAGCACTATTCAATTGGCGAAATCGCAATTGACTGAGGGCCTAAGGTTTTAAGGGCATAGTCCATTAAACACCTTTGTTCAAGCATTGTTAGAAGTGGAACAGTAATTTGTTTAATAGCTGTTAGTATAGCTATGTAGCAAAAATAGTTATGTTGTTTAAATCAATTTTGAAGGTTGTCAGGTGATGTTACAATTGCCCACTATGGGTTTCTTTTGATCTCCAGAACTAAACTGTTTACACTTCTTTGAAATTCTCTTTGTAAGGCTCACCTGAGTAGCTCATGTAATTGTTGTAGGGAGTTCCAGTGTAAGATGTTGGCCCACATGTGTCATTCATTGGGTCCGGGTCTTGGCAAAGTTTGTTTTTTGGGGTAGGGCCAGTGTCTGCACACAGATCTCCTGTCTCCATGGAAGGTTCTATCTCACTGCAGGGGTCATCACAGGACTCCAGCTCGCTTACACCTTTGAAGACGTGGTAGAGCCCCAGGGAATGACCCACCTCATGAATCATGGTGTTGGTATGACCTGGCATGCCATAGTAAGAAGGGTTCAACACTATTCCTCCTATAGGAGAAATAATATACGATCATATTGATATTTGCTTTTTTTGTCAGAGTAATTCATCCACTTTTATTGCAATTAAACCCTAGTTCACTTATACAGTATAATTATAGCATAATTATTGTACGCCATATAATATATAAATAAAATGTTTGTGTCATTATTATTTATGTTTTTAGTACAAGCCTTTATAAATTGGTAAGTCCTCAAAATGAAATCTGAACATGATAACATACAGTATTTGTTAAGTACATTGTGCAATGTAAAATACAACACTGGTTCAACCAGTCTAGTGTTTCTCAAAAATATAGGTCTAGGTTGAAAAGTTATTTCACAAATCTAGAAGTTTTCAACCTGACATTTAATTTGTTTTGCCCTGCACTCTAAATTTAAGTGGATTCCCAACCTTTTGGTTCTAATGGAAATTGCAGAAGGTCACTGAAACGATGGTACATGAAAGATGCTTGATATTGACTAAAAATGTAATGATTTTGTAAGCTATTGTTCATCTATAATGAACTATGTTATTTGTAGTATAGAAGGTGCACTTATAACCTAAAATCTAATACATACTTGCACTTCTGCACTTATTATTTATGTATTTCTATTCATTTTTGTTATTTTTTGCATACTGTGTTTGTAAACCTCCGTCGTTTCTGTGATCTATCTTTAGAAATGAATTACAGTTAAGGACCTCTGCTCTATGTGATCTCTAAATGAAAGGACCACTGTATGAAAATATGCAACTGACTAGCAACCTTAGCAGCTATGTAAGTAATGGGAATAAAGGGATTTTCAGAGAAAATCTTTATTTTTGCAGACTCTGCTTGAGCAGGGAAGCTGTCATATTTCCCTTTCATGGCACAAAGGGTCGGGCAAGCAAGACTTGCAAGTATACCTTCAAGCAGTCTCTACTGAGAATATTGGAGGGAGGGCGAGGTATCCTTTGCAGAAATCTTATCTGAATCCACCAATGCATCAGCAGATTCCCACTCCCTCCTTCCACTATTAATCAGATAAATATTAGTAGAACTGATTCTCTAAGCCAACCGGAAGTGTGGGAGACATAAACATGGCATCCTTCAGACACAAGCAGTATCTACTAAAATAATGATTTTTATTAAAATGTTTTTATGGCTTAGACAGCTGCTAATATTGTTAGTTTGACATTTTTCCCAATCTGCAGTGGTCCTTTAAATAGAAATGTCAGTGTCTATCACAACCGAAGATACCAGCTAGTTTTGGAACAAATGAGTAAGAACATACATTTGTAAACAGAGTATGGAGCATTCTCATTATACACCAATGTATGTATTTGTTGCCATATTACCTTGATGAGTCAGTGCTTCCTTATCCCAAGGCCAAGTGGCTGCTCCAGCCAACTCCTCCCCTACAGAGCTAGCAAAAAAGATATTCAGGTAGAGGGTGTTGTTCAGCTTCAAAGCATCTCTCAGTTCTTTTACACTCATGTAAGCTCTGTATCATATGAGAGGAAATAAATACAAATTACTACAATATAATAGGTAAAAGTGAAGAACAAATGAACTGCAGCCTTTCAGTCCTTTAGTATTCAGACATGTAGGATCATATATAATGTTGTTGTTTGGATCAGATTCCCAGATGACATTTAAGATTTTTTTTGTGCAAAGCAGAGTTATTGCAATTCTTAGGTAGTTACTCAGAGCACTATTCTATCAGAAGCCCACAAATGCCCCTAACCAGTAATTTCTGAGGTGGATCCTGATTATGGGAATGTCACAGATTATCCTTGGCATGGGGTGGCAGTGGAATCACTAACTGGATCAGAGGGCCTGGGACCTCATCAGGAAGCAGGTTATGTCATGATTCCCCTGATCATCCTTTGGGTTCAGTAATTGTTATTGCTGTTTAATATGTTTTTATGTTAAGTTGATTACCCTATGTATATGTTATGTTGCTTCCCTATGTGTGATTGACTTGTGATGTTTGATTCTGTATGTTGCATGTTTGGTTCATAAAATGGTAAACAATTTAGAATGTTGCGTTGTCAGAGAGAGTCAGTTGAAATTCAGTTAGACTGAGTGAGATGTTGGGATTCTGCTGTGTTGAATGTCTTAAAGAAGATATATGTTCCTAAAGAAAGGAAGATATATGCTCCTGAAGAAAAGGGAGGTGGCGTATCTTGAAGACATATACTCCTAAAGAAAGGGAGGTAAGATAATCGTTATTACTGTGTGACTGAAGTGGATGTTGTGATGCCTTGGAGATGTAACCTTGTCAATTGTGCTTTATAGAAGGTCCAGAGGATACATAGACAGTTCCAGAGTGTTGTCAGCTTGAGTTTAAATGTATATCTATTGAACCTGTTATGAAGTTTCCATGGCAATGAAAGCAGTTCCTGAGTCTTATAATGCTGAGCCTGTGTTCATATTATTTGTAAATGCTGCATAAAGAGTAAGGATATTAAAGAGACGTTGCTGTCTTGGTGAAGGGATCAAAATTATCTCAAAGGTCTGCTGGGTAGGTTTGGCCACAAAAGCCTGACTGAAGAAGCAGATCGTAACAGGTTATAGTGAGGTTCAGTTTGAAAGCAGTCAGCCACGGTCTGGCCATTATAAATCTCCACCACGGCCCTCCCACAGATCTGGCTACCACTCTATGCCTCTACGGCCACCTCCACCTACTACCATCTACTGGAGCCTGGAACAACCAGGCCAAATGCCACATTCACCTCCTACCATCTACTGGAGCCAGGAACAACCAGGCCGACTGCCTCATGTGCCACTCACAATACTGGCTCCTCATAAACTCTCCACTCTGCCACTACCACTGCCTCCAATGCTTTCTCCTCCTCCTCAAATGCTGCCACCTCCTCCTCAGACGCTGCCACCTCCTCCTCCAAAGCTGCTACCTCCTCCTATTGAAATGCCCCCCAAACCCGCAAGGCAATATGGCTGATGTGTTACGATCTCTGCAGCATGAAGACAGATCATTGCAAAATATACAAAGGTCAAAAAAAAAATGCTTTACATAATGACATGATGAACAGGCATTCTGAAAACCTCACAGCAATGTATAACAGCAAAATAATATTTGGTGAGATGAGGAGGCAACATTTAAAGGTGGACAGGGAGTCCCAGAGAGCACTTACTGGAGTTCAAATTGAAATGTCTGATGGCACTCTCATAGCCCTTTAATCATGCCACCACCATCTGAACCTCAGCCTATGCCACCCTCATCTCACCATATACTTCCAACTTCAGCTGATACACAGCCACGACTGGTGGAGATACCACTCCCTCTAACTCCAGCTGATATGCAGCCACAACAGGAGGTCATAACCTATGTACAACTCCGGCTGATACAAAGCCACAACAGGAGGATATTCCACTCCCTCTAACACCCCCATGATGTATTAGAGGGAAAAGCGGTGGTGGCATGGAGACTGATGGCCCTGTGCTCAGAAAGAGGGGGAAATATGGACTGTATCAACATTTTTCACCTGTTATCAACACTCCTCACTGAATATCTATTGGTCAAAATTGTTGAGATATTCCTGGTCGGCTATAGAGTAGAGGTCCATGGCCTAGGTGGTGGACATTATTTGAAACCATTTTGCTACCAACTATCACACAGACCATGATCCTCTTCTTTTTGGACCCATATGGTTATATTTTATATTTCACCAATTGATGTTCAGTGTGGAATGCAGTTGAGAAGATATGATGTAGCCACTATTATATCAGTTACCTCCTCCACTGATTTCACTTTTTTTATTTTATATTAGACAAATCTCATATTCAGTAATGCCTGTTCATCATATTCAAGCAGTGCTATCATATAATGTAAGTAAACTATAAATCCAGTACCTATCAGCCATTAGCTCATTGACATTCCCCCCAGCAGAATGATCTTAAATGCCATAAATGACTACATATACCATCTCAAAAGAACATGACTGGTGTTATGCCCAAGTAATATCAGTACTGTCATGGCTGTTGACTTGCATAGTCCTGTTAGCATCTGACAATCACATCCAGTAGTTATGCATCTGTTATTGTTGCATGTCTTACTCTTAACATTATGACAGCAGAATCATGTGTATGATTTAATTTACAGACATTATGGATGATAGCCTTTGTCTTACATCAGTTTGAATGGGTGTTTACAAGTCATGTGTTTATTGTAATAAGTTTGTTCAGATAACACCAATGAAATGTGATATCAGTGTGGCTCAACTATTTAATATGGAGATAGTGATAACACTCCTGGCCAACTGATTGTGGTCACAGTGAATCATTTCTTGTGAAGATATACATCTTTACTAATGAGCATGAAAGGTGATTATCCATGACATGTTAACTTTGGTTAGCACTGCTCGTAAATGATGATGAGATAAATATTTTAATTGTTACAGTAATAGCATGAAACACTGTAGAGTAAATACAGTTATTGATTGATTCTATCCTCCTTTTTTTAGATGTTTACCATCATTTTTTATTTTATAGCTGATTTTCAGAACACAATGTATGTGTGTAATTGGATTACATAATCCATGAGTTATTGTATCTGTTTAATTTATCAGATGAAGACCGGATGTATGTGCTATGCACATTACTGGTTACTTCACTTAAAATCTCAGCATTCCCCTGAAGTGTTATTAACCAAATTACAAGTAACATTACTAATTATTTATTACAATAACACTTGCTCTAATTTCCCCAAATTATTATTGGTATACATCTTGCCACATGCCCAACAGCAGTGTCATGGGACTATACAGAATGGGTGTACCCAAGGTTGTCCTTGATGGAGGTGAGTTTTCTGTTGCTCCATGTGCCTCTCCACAGCCTCTATGTGTGTTTGTTGGCCTTGTTGAAGAGCTTGAACACATTAGTGTGATCCCCCTTGTCCTGATTTGTCCATGAACCGCATGCCCTGTGCCTCTACCAGCATGTTCCTTACATACGCCCTTGGACAGCGCAGTGCCTGGCCTGTGCTATGTAGTGATATACACATGTAGCGAGCATCAATGTCACCCCTTCCTCTCTTTAAGGCCTGAGGCTGCCCATGATGCCATTCTTCCCACCCCATTTTCTTTGAGCTAAGGTTCTGGTGTAGACGCCATACCTTCCCATTGATGTGGGTTGATGATCTCAGTCAGTAGTGTGTCGTGGTGCTGATCAATAGTATTGCTGAGTATTATATTGCTGAGTATTATTTGAGATGTGCCTATACATTTTTTAAAAAAAAACAGTGCATTAGAGCAGCTGTTGTGGTCCCTGTGTGGCTCCACATTGGTATTAACCGCTTGCGTAGTGTGGTATATGTTCCCCTGGTACTTGATATATGTCATGTGGCGGTATGATATTGACAATCGTTTTTGTTCTAATTTAGATATGATGACTGAAATATGTACATTAATATATCTATATATTTTGAAGTCCATACTTGAGCCTCTGTGAGTTGCACATTATTTGTGAGGCTGTTCCATTTTTTTTCTTGAAATTTAGTCATGTACTGTGTCTTTAATTGCTTTAAGCATATTTTTTGGAGACTGTTGTGCAATTAATTCTTATGCCTTCCCATGTCATAATGTGCTTTTAAAGTACAGTATTGTCTGTTTAATAGCTGTTATAGCTTTAACAAGTGTTTACAAAAGGTAATTGAATTGCGATTAGGCTCCCTGTGACTTTGTTTAAATTCCTCTTATTTCACTGATAAGATAAAGGAAGTTCAAACTGATTTTATTTTTATTTGTTTCTGTAATACTCTATTAGTAATTTAACTAATAAAATCTATTTGCCATGCCCAAAAACAACAACTTTTGTAACATATAAAAGGTGAATTTAAGTTTTCAAGTTATTTCACATAACATGCCAATAATACACCATAACATTCCCTTTAAACATAACAGTCACAATAACTCGTGAATATCCGCATACAGATTGCTGTTACAGTGAAAAAATCAAATCACAAGATGATCAAAGATGCTGGATTGCGGGTTATTGTGGGCTATCAAACCTGCAACCCTTTAGTAAGTTTCTCCCTTTGCCCTTTTTTACAGTCAGTACAATAATATCTTTATATCAGTGTTTAGTATCTTTGGATTTTTTTAAAAACATTTTTACTTCATAATCCAAAACACAGTTATTTGTTGAATATTTAATATTATGTTTATGAACAACAATAAGGTTTCCTTATCACTGAAGATGATGCTGGAAGATAATTGCATAATGCTGAGCTTCCTACTTTCTGGTTCATGTACACAAAGTATACAGACCAAGGGCTGAGAAACTCATGCCATTCTTCATGTGACTTTCAATAATTGCAACTTCCATGATCAGAAAATCGTCACAGAAATCTGTTTTGTATAAATCAATGTATGTGTTTTTAGTGGAAATGTATGAGGCTGTGTAAGAATCTGATGTGGTTAAAGATAAAGCACCTACAGGATTCAAGAATACTTGGGTTAAACATATTACTGTTTAAGTAAACAAATCATCATTTCTCTTATCATCAATGGTAAGGGAAGGTGGCTATCAGTTTGAGATACCATGATGGGGAAAAACTGGTGATTTAGCACACCTATAAATATATTATCCTCAGTATAAAAGTATGGAAAAGATGAACTATGGTCAAAGGCATGCAGGGAAAGAGCAGGCTAATTTAGTAAATGAGAATCCATCTCAAACACATTATTATTATGAAATGTTAAGCCTATAGTCAGAGAGGATATTTATGGCGGAACTAGTGATAATGTTGAATGTTTGTGGGTAGAGTTAAATAGCGGAGCTGCAAATTCCAAAATAATTTTAGTAGGATTATGCTATAAACCCCCAAATATAGCTGAAAGTAAGGAAATATGATTATTGTTACAGATTGGAAATGCAGCAAAGCATGGGCAAGTTCTAATAATGGGAGATTTTAATTACCCTGAAATAATCTGGTTAAATGAGATGAGCAGTTCAGCTAAGGGGAGCAGGTTCTTGAGTACACTCAGGGATCATTATCTGGCCCAGGTTATACAAGAGTCTACTAGAAATGAAGCTATCTTAGATTTAGTCATCACAAATAATCACATATATAGTTGTGAGCATGCGAGCCAACCAGAGCCGTTGCTCACGCTTGCGGGCTCGCGTAGCGAGCCGCGGCCCTCGCATAGCGAGGGCAGCGGGCGAGGGCCTCAGTTGCTGGCATGGAGCGCCAAAGGCGCTCCTTGCCAGCAACTGCGACCCTCGCAAACTTTATGTTGCAACGCAAACAACACGACACACCAACTACGACCCTCTCAAACTTTACCTCGCAACGCAAACAACATACGAGACACGTTAGCACACATTACGACCTCGCAACAATCGGACACAATTCGCAAACATTACAAAATTCAAAACACAATAAATGCACACACCACATACATAAAAAGCTTACCTACAGCAAGAGGAAGCATCCAGGACCTCAAGAAAACAACTTACACCTTCATTTAATTAAAAATAAAAGAGTTTGAACACTAAAAAATTCGACTTAGAGGTGGGACTGGAAAGTACTGTCTCCATTTTCACTGATGACACAAAGTTGTGCAAGGTAATTAAATCAGATAATGATGTGCTTTCCCTCCAAAGGGATTCACATAAAATTGAGGAATGTGCATTTAAATGGCAGATGAGATTTAATACGAATTAATGTAAAGTTATGCATCAGGGAAGGAAAAATAGCCATGCAATTTATAATCTTAATGGAGCAAATATAGGGGTATCAGATATTGAAAGGGATTTGGGAGTACTCGTGGACAACCACCTAGGTAACAGTGCTCAAAGCCAAGCAGCAGCTGCAAATATTAGCATGTATTAAGAAGGGTACAGAAGCAAGGGAAGCAAATATAATTCTGCCACTATACAAATCTCTAGTATGCCCTCATTTGGAATATAGAGTACGATTTTGGGCACCACTTCATCAAAAGGACATTTTAGAGCAGGAAGAGGTACAGAGGAGGGCAACAATGCTAATAAGGGGAATGGAGGGCCTAAGTTATGTGGAAAGACTAACAAATTTAGGCTTATTTTCTCTACCTTATATAAATACATCCAGAGTCAGTATAAAGATTTGTCAAGGGAGCTTTTTGTTCCAAGAGGTTTTCAACTGACAAAAGGACATCCCTTAAGGTTAGAAGTAAAAATATTCCACCTTAAAGAAAGAAAAGGTGGTGACAGCGGATTCGATAGATAACTTTAAAAGGGGACTGGATTTATTTCTAATTAAAAAGGAAATTCAGGGTTATCCTGGATTATGAGACAGAGAGTATTGATCCAAGGAGAAATCCGATCACCAGTATCTGGGGTCAGGAAGGAATTATTTTTTTTCCCTTTGCAATGATTGGCTAAGTTTCACTTGTTTTTTTCTGTTTGCCTTTGGATTAATTAATATTTAAAACAAAAAATAAATAAATAAATAGTTGATTAAAAATTTACAATTAATTAACAACTAATTTGCATATTGCAGATCAGAGAAGATCTTAAAAGGTTGAACTTGATGGACTGAAAGTCTTTTTTTCAACCTTAATTACCTTAACTATGTAACTATGTTGAACAGAAATAAGTAGAAGTTTTCTGAGAATAGTCAAACATTACTGTCATAATTCAACTGAGGATTATCTTAAGGGGTTAGGCATTTATGACTATACCAACATCATTATTAGGGCCCAAACCCTTCCCCCAATGGCCAGCCCCTATTATACTGCCCTAAAAAACAGTATTCACAGATTATAGCTATCTAATTTATACACTCTACAATTCTGTGGAGTACTATATTAAATATGAGAAAGATACAGATTTATCAACCCTATGGTATAGTTCTGAGAAAAGGCATGTTTACTTGATGTCCTTACCTGCCTTGAGCATCAGGATCAAAACAGTTTTTTGAAATCCTTCCAGTTCCTTGGTATGGACAGCAGTCCCCATCATCATAATCATCCCTTGCAGTATTGCATTCTGGGTGGCATATACCATCACCCCTCTTTCTGGGGCTACATGGCCTGTGGAGTCCACAATCTCCCCCATCATAACCAGTAAGAGGATGTCTGCACTCAGGGTCACAGTGTTCATTGCCCACCCTGCCAGGCTCACACCCAGGAAGCACTGCTCGATTCCGCAAGCTGGAGTTATGGATCTCATGAACATTAAGGTGCCAGTGGATGCCATGAGGACTATAGGCATCTTTCAAGATCTGATGTTGCCTCAGGATCTGCTCATTACTGACCAGTGGTCTGGAGCCATCATCCTCACACAGATTAATAACACGGTAGTTCATCTCTTTCTCCCATTTTATCCCAGTTGTGCTGTACCCTGCAATTACATCTGGTAAATCACAAGTGGTTCTTCCACATGGAGGAAGTAAGAGAGGGGAAATTACCTCCACTTCTGGTGTTATATCTGTTACCTCTGGAAAGTCTCCATCTTTATATACTTTCCACAAATTTTCTGGTGGTGAAGAAAGGCCCTGAATGAAGGGTGATGCCTTTGGACCTCTCTTTGACCTTCGCCTTAGGGCTTGTGTTCGTAACTGGTACTGAGTCCTAGTCTCTGGCCACAGATGTAATGAAGAGACATGGCCACGGAAACAGTTACCAGATTCTGAATTGTCCCCTCCAAGCATGAAGCTCCGGCATAATGAGATGTAAGGGCTATGGAGGCCACCCAACTGACCTTTAGCTCTTGAAACTAAAACTCCATCCACATAAAGCCAAGCAATATGCCCATCATAGGTTGCAGCTAAGTGTGTCCAGATATTTGGTTTATACTGATGTGGAGACAGCAGGATGGTGGCATTCTGAGAACGGTCAGTACGGATTGCGAAGTAGAAACGAGCATCTCTCTTTGCACCAAGCAGAACTGGACGAATTCCAAGAGACCACCCTCGGTCACTCACCACATGAGAGCAATTATCAAACATGCCTAGTATATAAGAGAGAGAGAGAGTGAGAGAGATAAATGAGATTGTGTTATTTTACGTAATGTTGTTAACTTTCACCTGCATAAATAACCTTACACATAACAAGTCTAAAGCAAGCAAATGACTACCACATTGTAATGAGAAGTTAAATGGGCCCATTCACCTTCTAGTTTAGGTATTGAGTTAAATACCTTAAGCATATAAGTATGGCAATGTATTCTTAAAAACAATAATAGGCTTGAAATCTCGTAATGCAAAGTCCCAGGGCAGTTATGCAATCTTGTCACAAGCAGATGTGCATCATAGACCACCAGTTCACTGGTGTTTTTTAATCTGTAGTGTTGGTGTTACCTCCATTAAAGAAAAGTTCTACATATTCTAAAGGGTTTGCCGATCTTACTAGACAAGGGGCCTAATTCAAATGCGATTTGGCCAATTGAATACGGCTCTATATAAGCACATAGCATATTTTTTTACAGAAGTTTTTAGTAAGTGAAGACCTTGCTTTTGGATAAGAGTTCACTAACTAACAACTTCTTGCTTACATAGAGCCAAATTGGCCAAATTGCAAGTGAATGAGGCCCAATGTCATTACACAAAATCTTTACAAACATGATGAGTTTTAAATGCTTTTAAGTACACTATTTTGTCATCGAATGATAAATATATAAACCTGTATGGGCTCTTTTGCAATTCCCTGTCCAGGTTCCTGGGAATGCAGTGCAATAACTGTATTTCTCAGAATTCTGAGCAGTTTTTTAACTTATTTTAGATGTTCAAATGTGAACACAAATGTACTATTTATTTACTATCCTAGAATGGATAATTCATTAGAGAACTTATCTAAAAATATCTCTAAGAATTCACCCTTTAGTCAAATGACTTCTGTTTTATTTGAAGAATTATGGGACTTAGAAAAGCCCATTTTGAAGAACTACACTTAATAAAAACAATCGTTTTGTTTCTGATAGCTATTTCTACAATTGTGAGGCGAACCTTAAAAATAAATAATCATGCATTTGATTTAACTGAAATGTGACATTCCTTAGTAGCAGTGCTTTTAACACAACTTTTGGAAATATAGTCAGTGTAAAAGGCACCTCATTTAGAAAAAGCTGCTAAACTGAGCAGCTCAAAGCAAAGAATAATTGCATTCAGTAGTTTATAAATTAAAGACATGTTTACTTGAGCCTTAGCCAGTGGAGGACGTTTTGCCAGTGCTGATGCAAAGCACCAGGGTCTACAACAGGGAAGATGGCAAATGGTACTCTTAAATTATATGGGGTGAGGGCCAGAAAATGAAGTTTATAGGAAGGTGATCTAATTAAATTAGGGCTTAACACACATATTTTGCAACAGGCCCCCAAATTATTTAGCACCGGGTGTCATGATCTGCTACTTCAATTGGACTTGGTAAGAACCTGGTTCAAACCTATCCATCAGAATCATGCGGCCCTTTTACACCCCTGAGAGCAGAAGATAGACCAAAGACCACACCCAGGAGGTTGCTTCAGCAGACCAGAATAACAGGAACACCATATAATCCCTTATAATTAGGATTAAAGCACAGAATAACACTTACACCTTGTTTATGTAAGTCCCAACACAACTGTAATTGTCACATGTTATACAATTTTCTGGCACACAGGCTGGCCAATCACAGTAAGGCCCATCCCTGAATAATAGGCTTCCCCTGCTTACTGGGAAACCCTGTACATCTGCTGAGTTTAGGCCATTAATCTCATCCTGGTGATTATATTTAGGTGGGGCTGGGTGAGTCATCACTAGATAACAACACTGTAAAATAGTAGGCTGCCCCCTGCTTACTGGGAACCCCTGTACATCTGATGAGCTCAGGACTTTAATGTCATCCTGGTGATTATATTTAGGTGGGGCTTGGTGAGTTATCACCAGATGACAACATTGTAACATAATAGGCTTCCTCAGCTTACTGGAAAAACCTTGTACATCTAATGGGCTCAGGCCTTTTAATCTCATCCTGGTGATTATATTTAGGGGGGGGGGGGCTGGGTGAGTCATTACCAGACAACCACACTGTAACACAATCAAAATACATACAATACAGCTGTCATTTTAATAACATAAGCAACCAAATATGCATAACCATAGTAATAAATACATAACTATAACCATAAACAGGGTAAATTATTGTCAGTCCCTGCCCAGGCCATAGTATAAACCAGTCCAGACCTAAACAGTTTCCCTCTGATGCAGACGTGGGAAAAATGTGTCTCTTGTCCCCTTTGTCTCTGGGAGGGGACTCTCCTCCATGTCTGACTGGCAGGACCCCTCCCAACTTGGTGGCCAAAACTCTTCTTGGGATGCTTCATACAGATAGCCTGCTTCCAGTTGTAATTCCTGCCAGACCAATGGCATCAGAGAAAATGCCTTATCCGACCACTGGGCCACCCCAGAGAGTTACAACGTCTCTTGAGCACATCCATTGTACTCTGTGCAGTGCCCACCTCGTAATTCAGAAGGCCATATGCCAGCTCCCAGAGTGCCTCCTTCAGCCCTACTGACAAATAGATCTCCACACTAGGGATTACAACCTCTCCCATCCAGGCTGCATATTGGTCCTCTAAGTCACTTTCCTGCACCACCAGGTCTTCCAGCCATTCAATTAGCTTGTGACCCAGCAAAAGTCCCAGAAACGCCATCCATTGGTTTAGAAACTACGTTTCTTGACAGTCCATTCCAAGGACAAAAAAATGTTCTGTCTCCACTGGGGATAAGCATTCCCCATCCACAAGAGCTGGGAAAGGGCCATTGCATAACTCTCTCCTCTACCACTGTCCCAGGACAGTCCTCTGCTGATCCATGCTTATATGTGAAAGCATTTCCTCTGGTCTCAGCTACATCATGTCCTTGTAAGTTGCAATCCTGCTGTGGCTTACCAGAGATCCCACGACTGCCAGCCAGTTGTCATGATCTGCTACTTCAATTGGACTTGGTAAGAACTTGGTTCAAACCTATCCAGCAAAATCGTGCGGTCCTTTTACACCTCTGATAGCAGATGATGGACCAAACACCGGTATACCGCCCAGGAGCATGCTTCAGCAGACCAGAATATCAGGAACACCATATAATTCCTTATGATTAGGATTAATGCACATAATGACACTTACACCTTGTTTATGTAAGTCCTGACACAACTGTCACACCATTATTAATTGTCACATTTTATACAATTTTCTGGCACACAGGCTGGCCAATCACAGTAAGCCCATTCCTGAATAATAGGCTGCCCTGCTTACTGTGAAACATAAGATGAGCTCAGGCCATTAATCTCATCCAGGTGATTATATTTAGGTGGGGTTGAGTGAGTCATCACTAGATAACACTGTAAAATAATAGGCTGCCCCCTGCTTACTGGGAAACCCTGTACATCTGATGAGCTCAGGCCATTAATCTCATCCTGGTGATTATATTTAGGAGGGGGGAGGCTGGGTGAGTCATCACCAGACAACCACACTTTAACACAATCAAAATACATACAATACAACTGTCATTTTAAAAGCATAAGCAACCAAATATGCATGGCCATAGTAATAAATACATAACTATAACCATAAACAGGGTAAATTCTTGTCAGTCCCTGCCCAGGCCATAGTATAAAACAGTCCAGTCAGGCCCTGTGCATGACACTGGTGCCTTCCATTCACTAGCTCCATCCCTGGCCATAGTGGGACAGAATCTATTGGCTCTCTGCAGATAAAATAATAATCCTTTAACATCTGGGCCAATTAATAGTTGTAGATTGGTAGAACAAATGTCTGGGTATATAATGTACAGAGCTTACAAGACTTCACATGTCTCTTCTTTAAGTCAATTTTCTTTACAAAAAATGTCAGTTATATGTAATAATATAAAACTGTAGCACTCAGGCTAATAGAGCTGCATCAACACTCTTCAGTACACAAATAGAAAAGCCCCTGGGCCAGAACCATGGCATTTTCTTAATTTCTGACTGCATAGATGCTTTTCAGTTATCCCCCATTGCATGCTATTCTATAAATACAGGGGTCCTTATAAACCCCCATGGTACTTAAACTTTGCCCCTAATATAGGGGACCCAATGAACCCTACTGGCACCATAACTGGTACTGCATGAGCCCTTATGGTTACAATTTAGTTCAAGAAGAGTCTATAGGGACCTCTATGATTTTGTGTTAATGTTAGATGCCATTTGGGTCCAAAGAGACCCTTATATTTATACTTAAGGTCCCTGTGATGCAGGTATTTAGCATTGCGGTTTGAACCCTCCAGTGCAGTATATTTTATGTTTAAATAAAATAATAAAACGAATATTTAAGTATGTTTATACAACATACACTGCTATATATAACATCCAGCAGTGTATGCTCTATATTAATGGATGAATATTGGTTATATTTTTCTGTTCAAATATAAAATATACTCCTAACACAGGGCTGACACATGAAATACTGAATATCATCATCAAGGGTAGTAAAAAGCAAGATAAATGTTTAAAATGAAGACACAACTCCTCCAAATTTATTAGAGGCAGGTAATAAGCCCCTAACATGCTTAGAACACACCCTGTTTACTACAACTCGCAATGAGCAGTGATGGGCTAGGTAAAACACGGGAGAAGGGGTTTTAGTGAATCACAAGATGAATGTAGACGCTGCATCACAGGTCAACATTGGCTATCAGCACCCACAATCCTTTAGTAAAAATAATTGAATACTTCTGAAATACAAAAGAAAATGGATAAACCCAATGGAAATATGTGAACAAATCCAAGTACTGTATGCGAAAAATTGACATCTATGAAGAATTGTAGCATAATTGTTCTCCTATTTACACACGTACATAAAAAACAATTTTCTATGTTATAAAACAAATGGCTTTCCAGGGCACAATTGGTGTTAACCGTATGCCAGCTGTCAGCAGATCACTATAGTGGGTAGTCTTGGACTCATGAACAGTACTTTCCATAGGGTGGTACACTGAGCCAAGATTTCCAGCTGACCTTGGCATCTTACCAACTTGTTGTTTACACCGGCCAGAGTATTAACAAATACTTTTTAACAAGATAGTTTGGAAGTCAGACTGCACACTAATAAATAATGATTTTCCCCTGAGCCATTGGGTCCACTGTCTTGAACACAGTCACCTGTACATAAAAAGCCTAGGCATGCTCCCTGGTATTTTTGTGCAGGCAACTATACTCAGGCAATGGACCAATGAACCAACTCCTCAAGGCAGATTTATTAATTAATGGCAAACATCTCTCATTAATAAAAAATATTAATCTCAGTTTGTACTGTGGGCAAATGCTTTTTTTTGTCAGCATATATATGACATATAGAGTTACATTTTTGTTCATAGACATGTTTTATAAATATATAACAATGACTTTATTATATAAATTATTAATTGTTTATTATATTCTTAAGAACATTTAACATATCATTTGCATATATTAAGAATATAACTGTATTGATCATGCAATCCACTTCCTCCCATTTTCAAAATTTTCCTCCTTATTTTTATCATGTAAGTTAGTTGCAGAACAATATCAGGTTTGCTTATTTTATCTTTACTAAGCTTCATCAATAGTTTTTACTAGAAATTTCCCTTATGCCATTTTTATTAATTACATTTATTCCATAATTAAATAATTTTTAAATAATTTAATGGCATTATGGTATAGAGAATATTCCCTGCAAGGTAGAAGTGAGTACGGGAAGTAATAAGAAGAAACTTCAATCAAACAAATTAACAGATAACTTATCTCATATGTCACCTTGGTCAGTTTTAAGATTTTTTTAATTTAAGGCAAATGAATAATACCAGTGCTTGTGTTCCTTATCTGGTCCCCGATCTTCAGTTCTCCACCTTTTCCAGGTGTCTTTTACTTTTTTATTTTTTGGGTGTTAGGTTATAGCTGTGATCTGAATGCCTGTGTAGTCTATCCATCTATTATTAATTGTTTACTATATTCTTAAGTACATTTAACATATTATGTGTATCATTTGCATGTATCTATCTATAAAAAAAGAATTTTTTAATAACATTCAATTTCTATAGAGTTAAATTATGCCATTTGGAACCTTTGTTGTGTCACTTGAAGCACATATCCCCTAGATCAGGGGTGGGTTCGTTCCTGGAGGGGCGCATACATGCCTGGTTTTGAATATTTCCTTTCTGTGCACAGGTGAGTAAATCAGGATGACTGAAGAAATGATTTACTCATCTGTGTGCAGCAGGGATATAATCAAACCAAGGCATGTATATGGCCCCTCTTGCCCACCCCTGCCCTAGATGGTAACTAATAGCATAGGTCTGTATATAAGCAATGCACTATCAAGGAGATAATATGGATAATGGTTATATGTAGTTCTCCTGATATGTATTCTAATAGAAATCAAGAGTTAACTTAGAATATTGGTGCTGCATTTTGTATTATTCTATCAGAACTTTTATTGTAATGTTCATCACTCAACACATGGCATATAATCTTAGGATATAAGCTTTTTTGAAGATTTTTCAGTGATAATGCATTGCATACATATAGATCTCTATTTTATTTATCATCTCAGACAGGGGCGTAGGAGCATGTGTGTGTGTGTGTGTGTGGGGGGGGGGGGGGGGGATGGGGAAGACAAATTCCCCCAGATAAAATGAATAGGGGACACAAAAAATAGCAAAATTAAACTTAATAATGCTTAACCAGCTTTGGCCACTAGAGGCTATGGAGCAGTATGTCTTTCCCATGAAGACTTTAAGGTTTTGACCCATTATTTATCTTTATATACATATATATATTAATTTATATATATATATATATATATATATATATATATATATATATATATATATCTTTCTTTTATTATTATTTATATGGCGGAGGCAGGGGCATTGAGAATTTAGAATAAATTACAAAAAAAGTTTTTGAGGGTCACTGCACATCAGAGCACGGCCAAGTGCATTGCATCAAGCCTTTAGAAGCAGAGTTTAATTACACCCCCAACCCCCCCCCGGAATTTTTATGGCTCCTACGCTCATGATCTCAGAAACACACAGTTAGCTCTTAATAAGATAGATAATGTCTGGTTATATTGTTGTCCTTTGTGAACCTCATAGATATTATAAGGTATACAGTTAAATTCACTGAGAATATGGTCACAAATGGGAATTCAATTATGCTGCGAGCTTGAAATTTTGCGGATTTATGGTGTTATTAAATTAGAACATGCTGCGAGTTACGGGCTTGAGAGGCAAACCTGTAAACCATTTTTCGCTCGTTGGATGTGCGGTCGTGAACGTGATCAATTAGTCAAACTCATAGTTACGAGTTTAGACGGACGGAGCCAATGGAAACTGAGATCGTCAGAATTACGTCACTGAAAATGGAGGTGGGATTTCAAAGTCTTACAGGGTTCAATTACGAGTTACGATCGGACCCACATTGTAGAAATAATGCACTATTGATAAAGCCGTAAATATGATATTCTATTACATTTGAGTTCCATTATATGTATTAACACATTGATTGTCGGGATCGGTATAACACGGAAAATAAACATGAAATAAAGTATTTTGTGATTTGTGAGCTTGAGAATGTAGTGCTATTAATTCTGAGACCAAACATCACTTTCCCTTTTAATGAAAGTACAGTAGTGTGTGTATTTATGTGCATTTACAGTGCTACGGATTGGACGTTAACCCCTTTGCGGATCCTCTCTACAACTCGTTCGCTTCATGGCTCCATTTGTGAGTTACAGGGTTGAACGCCAGTGATTTTGATGCACTTTAATAGCACAATTGGGACGTAGCGGTTACGGGCTTGACAGATCAAAAGCTTTGCAAGCTCGCAAGTGGAATTCTCACGTCCCGTAGGGTTTTCTCGCTTCTACCCCGCAAGTTGTTGGCTGGCTGGTTTAAGAGGTCAATTTAATAGCCGTAAGTCTTGTAAGCTACGTTACGAGCTACTATTTCCACTAATAGATGAAAAACCACCCCCTTTATGTTTGAACTCTCAGAAAATGTTGAAATTGAACATCTTAAAAATTTCTAATTTTATCTAAAATGTTTTTATGTTCATAGCTTACAGAGCAGATAATATTGTTAGCGTGTTACATACTTCACAAACAAGGGCTGTTTTTCTTGAACTACACTGTTCGTTTAATGAATACAGGTCATAGTCTCTTCACTCACACCCAAAATGTTATTATATCATTCCATTCGCATCTTGCCATTAAAGTACAGTAGACGTGAGCTACACTTAAATCTTGTTCCTTCAAATTACCATTTTTTGCACGTCCAAATTGTGTGAAAATGGACACTTTTACAGAACATTTATTCCAGCTATGTAGTTTCCACAGAGTCTGAACGTTTTTATGCAATTTAGGCAAATTCAGATAATTTCACAATTTCAAACTATGAAAAATCACAGGGAGGTAGAAGAAGAATGAAGAAGAAAGGCAGAGAGAGCCCTGCAAAAATGGAGTTATATAAAATCAGCTAGTCTAAAAATATTTTAACATTCACATTTTTCCTTGCAAGGCTTCTTATGGAATAGAATGAAAGATGTTAATTGTGTGAAATTGCCAGCGTCTTACATCTGGTTTCACAATGACAATATTATAGTCTAGAAATAGGGTCTTTGGACATCAGTGGAATCTCATATGTTATAATGACTAAGCCTTTTTTCAGTCACAAATGTTTAAGGGAACTTACTTAAAGGACCACTGCAGTTCAAGAAACAAGACACTTGTTTATAAAGAATGTACCAAACTAACAATATTAGTAGCTATGTAAATCATGGAAATACAGACATTTTGTATGTATTTCTTCCTGAGAAATGGATGATGGATGTAGGGATGGAGGTGTAGGGGAGAGGCATAAGTCCAGAGCCTTGAAATTAACACCACACTCATACCCCGCCCCCCTTCTGGATCACTACCTTGTTCTGGTGAAGGGGCTTGTGTACCTCAATGTTACCGAAGATGGGCAGGTCATAGCAAAGAGGCCAGGCTGGAGAATGAACTGACAACCCACTCTAGTGTTTTTGCCAAGAAAACCTTATGGATTAGCACAGCCAGACACAAGATGTGCCTGTTGTGTTGAGGTCCATAGGGTCAGGGACAGACACAACTGAACAACAACAATACCCCCATCCCCCCCCCCCCCCACACACACACACACACACACACACCAGCCCAGAAGCAGGATACTGCATCAAAGGTTGCAACCACATGTCTCTGAAAACATAAATGCCCCACTCATGTACAACTTCCACTAATGCATCATGGATGGTTCTGAAGAGCCACCTAAATGTATTTTTCCAATTAAAAAGTACCTGTGTGACTTTTCCTGCTTAATAATGCTCCTAGTCAGACTTTTTTCAAATATTTCTAATATATATATAATTTTGTAATAGTGTTGCAATCCTGCAATTTCAATTACGAGTTTCGATCGGGCCCGCATTCCAGAAATAATGCAATATTAGTAATTTTCGAACATAACAGTTATGGGCTTCACAGAACAAAGGATTTCCGGCCTCAGAGTTCAATTTTCGGCATCCTGTAGTTTTTTTTTGTTGTTGGTGGGTTGCTTTACGGGGCCAATTTAATAGCCACACAGGCTATGTTACAGGCTACAGTTTTCCACATTGAGGGAATTTAATAGGGCTGATAGAGTAATAAAATACTGAATTTGAAGAATGGGCTTTTCCTTTTTAAATTCTATTTTCATTAACATTTCAATGATAGATGATGATGATGGGAATTATTTAAAATACTAAGGCTTCCATAAAAAACTATAAACAGGGAACTGTTTTTGACACTGCACTACTTTTCATGGGAAGTGCAAGAATTGAAGATTTGTGGAGCCCTATCCTACTGCTGCACTGGAGATAAAACTTGAAAACCTACTATAGTTTATTTTGCCATGTAAACCTTATGGATTACTACAACCAGAGATATTTTCTGACTTCCTGCAGTCCATAGGGACACAGAGAGTCAGACACGACTGAATGACCAAACAACAACAACAATCCCACTGCTGAGGTCCATTAATAATATCAGATCACTACCATCACTACCAGCCAAAAATGTATGAAAGTACACATTTGAAAATAGAAACAGTGTTAATTCTTGAATCCATTTTTAACTCTTTCAGATGTTTAGAGATTCAAAGTTATGCAAGCCAAATTCATTACAGTGGCCTTTTAAAGTCATATTTAAATTTCAAGGATTATGAATGCATTTGATCAGGGAGAATGCATGATTCCAAAATAAACATTAACAAACTTACCCTGTTTGCAAATTTCTTCTACCACTTGATTTCGAGAAGAAATGCCCCTTGAAAACCTTAACCTAATTAGCATAAAACTCATAATTTGTTTTGGCCAATCACAGGCAGCTATAACATTGTTTCAATTACTGGGAAGCCAGTTTGTTCAGCAAAAGCATCATGAGATGTCAACTCTTTTTTTTTCCCTTGCACAAGGCAGCAAAGAGGAGCCCAGACATTTCTATATGGATTTCTGCATTGTGCTGCTGTTGGCTTGAAGGTTAGTATAGGGTTAAATGTATCTAAATTCATTGCCTATGTAAGCACCTCTGGGGGTGTGGAAACCAATTACCATATATACTTGAGTATAAGCCGACCCGAGTATAAGACGAGGCATCTATTTTACCACAAAATACTGGGTAAAATGAGTGACTCGAGTATAAGCCGAGGGTGGGAAATGTGCTGCCCCCTGTGTCCCCCCTCTCTCTCCCGTGTCTCTTCTCCCCTCTCCCTTCCCTGTGTCTCTTCCCCCCTCTCTTATCACCCTCCTCAACCCCCCTCCTCATTCTCAACCTCCCTCCTCAACCCCACCCCTCATCCTCAACCTCCCTCCTCAACCCCACCCCTCATCCTCAACCTCCCTCCTCATCCTCAACCTCCCTCCTCATCCTCAACCCCCTCATCCTCAACCCCCCCATCCTCAACCCCTTCCTCAACCTCAACCCCCTCCATAACCTCAACCTCCCTCCTCATCCTCAACCCCCTCCTCAACCTCCCTCCTCATCCTCAACCTACCTCCTCATCCTCAACCCCCTCCTCATCCTCCCTCCTCAACCCAACCTCAACCTCACTCCTGCACCCCCATCCTCATCCTCCCCCCTCAACCCCCATCCTCATCCTCCCCCCTCAACCCTGCATCCTCATTTTCCACCCCCCATCCTCAACCCCCTCCTCACCCCCCCTCAACCTCAACCCCCATCCTCAACCCCCCTCCTCAACCCCCCCATCCTCATCCTCAACCCCCCCTGGGGGGCACCCGGTATATGCTAATGACGCGGCGCGCATGTGACATCACATGCACGCCGGGGGCAAGACGGAGCAGAGGCCGGAGAAGAAGCAGGTAAGTGAGGGGGAGGTATTTAGAGGGGAGAAAGTAAGAAGGGGGTTGAGGAGGGGGTTGATGAGGAGGAGGGGGGTTGAGGATGAGGAGGGGGGAGGGAAAGAGACACGGGGGGTTAGAGAGACACGGGGGGTTAGAGAGACACCGGGGGGTTAGAGAGACACAGGGGGGTAGAGAGACACGGGGGGGGGGGGTAGAGAGACACTAGGGGGAGTGACTCGAGTATAAGTCGAGGGGGCCCTTTTTAGCCTAAGAGAAGGGCTGAAAAACTCAGCTTATACTCGAGTATATACAGTATTTTTGTTTAAATCAAATAAATCTGTATGTGTATCAAATGACTCAATGTTATATGTGTTTCTGATATAAGCAGCATGTGTTAGATTAGAGAAAGGAAATAATAGGGACATTTCCATATACTTTTTATTAACCTACCCAATTACAGAGACATCGAAGTCACCATATGCACTCTGTACCACCATACAGAAGGTGGACAATCAGGTGGAAACATTTTGAATTTTTCTAAACTGATCAAGAATTAGATTTTATCATCATTCATTATTGCATGTATAGCCCCCTCAAGCTCTCTCACAAGGAACTGCATAGATAAAAATGTACTGGCTGTAACTGTCACACTAATTATATATTAGATTATTAAATGAAAATGAGGAAATCTTTAAAGCACAATGAATAATGCCGCAATTAAAAACATATATGGGTGCCTTATGCATAATACAATAGTGAATACTGCTGCTGAATAGTCAAATAAAAAGGTGGAGCAGATGTATAGAAACCGGAGGCACAAGGAAATGTGTAACAGAGGCAGCCTGTAACTAAGAAAGTACAACGGTATGATAAATATTAATCACAGCTAAACTAACCTATCTACTAATCACTAAAAATCAATATCAATCCAATATATGCCAAAGCAAGCATACCCTTTTGAAGCAATAGTGTGTATATGTATATGTATATGTATATATGTATGTATATATGTATGTATATATACTGTATATATATGTATTTATGTATGTATATGTATGTATATGTATATATATATATATATATATATATATATATATATATATATATATATATATACAGCAATTATTTCACATATGGTGGGCTAAGAGTGATAGAAGCCCTCCACCGTACAAAGAACAGTAGTACAAATAAGGAATAGTACATTAGTGATTCCATTTGAATGTCTAAAAATAAGTTGATAAAAAATTATTTCCTGCTCAAATTTCTCAGAAATACAGTATATGCACTGCGAAAACTGGGTGGGACATGCAAATGAGGCCACATAATGCACCATCACTCTGTCAATCCAAACCATTTTAAACATGGCTCCTTTTAAGCATATGCTTACTGTATTTCACTGTTTCAGGCATAGCAACGGATGGATTCTTCACAAACCAGGTCACTTAACCAGATACAGTACTGTTTCACGGTTACTGCCATCCTCAATATGGTGTGAGTGCCTGGTTTGTGTGTTGATTGTTGTAAAGAGTAGTTTTTTTAACTAAGTCCCAAACAAAAATTCTGCCAAAGGAAGCAGTGTATAATGAATTACTATAATAAAGACACAGAGGAATAAATTAACCTCATATATCCATAGATATGAAATTACATGTTAAAAACTATAAATACAACCAAAACCAACATGCTGCCACATAAGTAATCATAGAAAGACAGACTCACGTGTAATGTAGTGAGCACAGGCTGTAAAAAGTGAAACAAGGTTTTGCTGTTAGGGAACCTCGTAACCACACTAACAAGGTGAAAATAGAAGGATAAGCAATACTTATTGGAGAGGATCAGCCGGAATGCCTGACGGGTCGTTTCGCTGCAATCAAAGCAGCATTCCATTATAATGGATATTGTGTGATAAAGCAAACAAAACAGACTGTCCAAAATACCTGAACAAAATAGGTAATACACTGTGTAGTATTCAACTTAAATTAAAGCCCATAAATATAGAGGAAGTATATCAATATAAATATGAATAAACCCTTTTGAAAAAATACTTAGTAAACCACCTGACAGCAGTGAGCCATCTCCAAAGATCGCTATCGGCGATCAGCAGACAAAGAAGCCAGAAAGAGCTTAGCTTTCCTGATTTCAATACTTTGTTTGTCATGCAGGAGTAGTGCAGTGAGTAAATGTCTCTATATATAGAACTTTAGGTTCTAAGTTTTAATCCCCTTTCTACCTTTCATAGGTTTCATTAACTTATTTTATTTAGTTTAAGTAATTCCTCTAAAATCATTACAACTCCTCTATTTGTATCATCCCATCCATTTCAGTGTATACATGTTTTTTGCATTATCTTATAAAATTATAAATGACAATTTACATAAGGGAAGCCAATGGAACTGGGTTACAAAAGTGAAGCCTTTCTGGGCATACTGTATTTCTTGAATTTCCGAGCAGAAAATAATTTTTTTACTTATTTTAGAAATTCAAATATGAACACAAATGTACTATTTATTTCCTATAAAAAGGCAGAAACACGACTTTTAAAACACAGTGTACAGTTCATTAGGTTCAATAGTGAGTTCATAGAAAGCAACGATTAAACATAAATGAACTCTTACTATGGAAGTATCAATTATCTTCTTCAAAATTCTTTGAAAATGAAGTAACACATTTCTTTGTTGCATAATTGCAATCTGAAAAAGCATTGCAAAGGCAAAACAACATATATACAAACAACATATATATACTTAAATGAGTTTAATGTTTAACAGAAAATAAAAATGACTATGTATATCGGAAAAAAAAGTAGCATGAAGAGGAATTGAACCCAACTTCATATCCAGCTCAACCTACCACTAGGCTTAATCTCCACATGCATTTTGATATGTAAAAAATATAGGTATTTATAGCTAATATTTGAGGTAGAACAGTTCTTTCTACAGCATGCAATCACAATGTTAATTAGTGTCACCAGCCGGTGCAGCCCATTATGTATTCTACCAGAGTAGAGGAGGTCAGAAGAAGCCTAAAGCAACAAACTACAAGACCTAATTATTCACAACCAATTTTAAAAAGTAAAGTGTTTTTTCAACATGCTATTCCATCATCTGCATTTTTTAAACAAAATATATTGCTATGTATAGTAGACAGTTTGACAACGAACAACCCTATTAAATTCAAAGTGCAAAGTGAGACCCGCAACGGCTGCGGGCTTGAAATTTGGCCGAGTTACCTAGCTATTAAATTAGAATGGGCTGCGAGTTACTAGCTTGAGACCAAACCCGTAAACCATTTGTTGAACGTTAGATGCACGGCCGTGAACGTGATCGATTAGTCAAACCCGTAGTTATGTGTTTAGATGGAGCCAATGGAAACAGAGATCGTCATCATTGCGTCACAGGAAAATGGAGGTTGGATTTCAAAGTCTTGAAGCGTTTAATTACGAGTTATGATCGGACCCACATTCCAGATATGATGCAACATTAATAAAGTCGTAAATATGATATTCTATTACATGCGAGTTCCCTCATATGTATTAACACATTGATTGCCTGGATCGATATAACACAGAAATCAAACAGGAAATAAAGTATTTTTCTTGGTCGATTTGTGGGCTTGAGAATGTTGTGCTATTAATTCTAAGACCTAACATCACTTTCCCTTTTAATAAATGTACAGTATTGTGTTTTTATTTGCATTTAAAGTGCTATGGATTGAACTTTACCCCCTTGCGAGTCCTCTCTAGCACTAGTTGGCCTTTTGGGCTCCATTTGCGGGTTATGGGGTTGAACGCAAGTGAAAGTGTTGCAATTTAATAGCGCGATTGGAATTGTAGCGGTTACGGGCTTGAGAGAACAAAGGATTTGCAGTTCGAAGGTCCACGTTCCACGTCACATAGGCTTTTTTCGCTCCAAACCCGCAGATTGGCAGTGGCTTTATTTACAGGGCTAATTTAATAGCAGTAAGTCTTACTGGCAACATTACGGGTACGGTTTTACATGTAGGGAGAATTTAATAGGGCTGTAAGTTGCTCTGTAATAATCCACATATGTGAAAAACTACACAGAATCCTAATATAGAACCACACGCTTGTGCTGTGTAAAACACTGGGTGTAATTTTCATAATTTACATTTATAGATTAGATTAAAAAGGCCTTGCAACCTAATGACATGCAGGATTTGATGTACTGTGTTTTTAATTTGATTCCTACTCAATGTTTGAAAGCATCATCTTTTCTGCAAAACAATGATCCCCTCTAGTGGATAACTTGAGGTACTGCAATCATGCAAGGGTTAAATTAGGGAATTAAATTGGTTTAAAACTAACCGGAACATTTGTGCAAAATGTCAAAACATTGAAATTACAATATTTGTAATCTGTAGCAGAACATAACATGTTTAGAAACAACTCATATGACAATATTTTTAATTTAAAATGCCGCTTCCTAAAAATGTCAGGGTTTCCTTCTAACAGTAAATATTTAATTTTACATAGGCTTCCTTTGACCCAGTTGTTAGATTTCCAGAGATAAAAGAGGATTTGCCCAGACGGTCTCTCTAAATTTTTTCTGCCTGAGCCTATCCTTTCCCCCTAGACATAGGAGCAGGTGGAAATCAGCATCTCTGCTGAAGTCTAAACCAATAAAATTCAAATGTAAGTTCAAAATACCCACATTTATTTTTGAAATACAAATTTTATTGCTCAGTTGCTAAATAAACAAACGAGCAATGCAGAAGATCTCTTAGGAAAGCTGTGGAGAAAAGATGACACAAATACATGTTTTACCGTTTTACTCCACACTTAATGCCTATGTGATGAATAGCTGGCACGTGCAGGTAGGGTGGTACATCTTATTTGAATTACTGCTATCACCTACTGAAAAAATGTATCCCATGTCACTTAAAGGTATATAGAAGAGTCCTGGGTTTCAAATGTTTCCTTAAAAACAGCTACTGATTAGTAGAAAAATATGTATTATAATAAAAAGTTGAATGTACTTACATATTTATATGCGGGATACGGCTATCTGGATTGGCACACCCCTAGGAAACTTACATAACAGTGTACCCGGCTGCAAAGCAGCTAGGTACAGGTGGTGACCTTTGAAGAAAAAAACACCAGCAGCAGCTGATGCAGGGAACAGACAACCAGCAGGGTTGTAATCGAGTGTGAATATGCTGCACGGATAGACTCTTATATGAAAATACATAGCACTATCTAATGTGTGCGAGACTACATATCCCAGGCTGTTTTGCAGCACAGACAGCAACCCCAGATTGCGATGCAAATGTTTCAGCCTCTGCTTCCTCCTGATTGGCCAAAACGTTTATGCTAATTTATCCTGGGTTTGGAGAGGTTTAACCCTAATTTTCAACTGTCAGAAATTACAAGACATGCTGCTTACTTCAAGGTAATTGTTTAAATGTTTATTTTGGTATTTTTTCATGCAAAAAAATATTTGCATGCACTACTGATTCTCATCCATTAGGTGCATTCCTAATCCAGGAAACTACGTTTGTGCACCTCCTGTATGTATTATATACAGTCAAGGGTCTGCATGACTCCCTCATAGGTTTCCTTTGTGGCCCATACTATTCTCCAAAGCCCTCCTTTTATCTCACTGAAATGTGTATATCACTATCTCTTTCACCAAAAATAAAAAGTTTTTCCCTTCCTGACTATTCTTCCTTCTTGTGTTACTTCCTCTGTAAAATTTATATTTTTCAATATGTTATCAAATAATGTTAAAACTTTTGAGTAACCGATCATTGCTCTAAACCAGAGGTCTTTAACCTTTTAATACCTACCACCCACTTTTGATGGTAAAATTTCCTTATCACTCACCAGTGCCGCAGTAACTCTATTTACCTTCTCTCATTAATCATATGACCCTAGCTATGTATCGCCCTATACTTACTAGATAGTGATCTGGACCTGACTGCTGTCCCTAGGCTCTCTCACCAGCACTCCAATTAGCCAAGCATGGTGCTGCGGGTCTCCGGCGTCTGACGTCACTCATCAGTGATGCCACCTAGCGATTCCCCGGCCGCCAACGATGAAAGCTTGAATCACCCACTAGTTAGCGGTAGGGACCATATTGACTACCACTGCTCTAAACTGATTGAATGTGTATTACACAGATTATCCAGAGTACACATCTTAAAATCTTAATTTTCAGTCTGTGTAACATATTACTGAAAATAATGTTGCCAGCTAAACTCAAGTGGAAATTCTACAAAAAAAAAATATTAATAAAGGTTTGAACCCTTGCCACTGCCTATCAAATACATGAAACCAGCCAAGGGCCATGAGAGTGTAAAAAGAAATGACCCATGGAAGAATGCTATATGTCATCAAGTGTTGTTCAAGGGTTAATTATGACATTTTTGACAGTTAAGGAAAATATCAGTGGGAGAGGAGTCTTATGTTTGGCCATGTTCCTGTATGGACAGTGTATTGCCGCTTAGAGAACAACTCAACTCAACTCAAAAATAATTAATTATTATCCTCTCTTTATCCTGTGAAATCCATGCTGCAGGGTAAAACAACTTGGTTCTGAAACAAACTGCCTGCAATGAATGCTGTGCTGATGCAGCAATGTGGACAACATCACCGTAAAGATCTCAGAAAAGCATATTGAAATTCTTTTAGAATTTTCAAAATATATCCATTTTTCCACTGAGAAGCTGACGTTTACATTAATGGCCACAGCCAGACCCACAGCTACAGCTCCACGTAGTGAGCAAAAGAAAAAAATAGCATTAGCTCTCCACAAATTAATCTGTGTAGAGCATGGCATGTTGAAATCACCTAAACAGGTAAGTTGTGTGTTAACTTTTTAGTACATTGCTGAGTTTAGGGTAAAATTGCTATCAATCAGTGTCCTCACTGCATGCCGTTTTAATCATGAAACAGTCAGTAGGCAGGACAGACTTTCATTTTAGCTTCTTTTTTTAGATTTCATTACTGTAATTAAAAAAATAAAATAAAGATCACTTAAAGTAAGGTAAATGGTCCATTAATATGATAAGAACATCACCTGATATAATAGGCTATATACCAGATGCATTTACAATGATTTAAAGATAACATGAACAAACTTTATTATCATACAAATATATTTTAGAGACGTGTTAATTATTGTACAACATTACGTATGTTAGTCACTTGTTAACGTCCCTTTAAAGCTTTTATTAGTGATAAACGTTGTCTGAAATTGGAGGTATGTGGAGAACAAAACAAGAATAACACACCATAAGTAATTGCCAAATATACCATTGTAATGAAAACATGAATATAATACAAGAAAAAGCTTGGCATCTTAACTATTGGGGAATCTACTTGTGTGAGCCATTATGTGCTATTTTTATTGTTATAATTATGGTTTTTATTTTTATTATTATACTAAAAAAATGTATTTAGACAGATTTGGCAGGTACCTTTTATGTTGTCATTCTGGTAATTTGTTCTATTTGCATTTTAAAAATGGGTATGTTTCATATGTCGCAAATTTGATTTTTCTTTGCTGAAAAGGTAAATACACTTTTTAGCAGACAACAGAAACATCTCCAACAGAGTAAAGCATTAATAATACACATTAAATATTTGTGTGAATTAGAATCTGGGCCCAGTGACATCAACTACAGTTAGCAAAATAATGCACGTTAAAAAAAAATAATCCAAGGCTGAAACAAAGACAAGCAATGGATCTTTCCTGTTATGAGTACACAAGCAGTGACAGCAGCAGTTGCAGCAAGGAGCTGCTAGATGGTGCTGCAGAAATTGTACACAGTTTGTAAGCGCTGCTGAAATCATACACAATTTCCAAGCTTAAACCATTACACTAACCCTAACCCTTACCTTAAATCTAATGTTAATGACTTAAGACTGTGTCACATTTGTGTACTCATCTTGTTAAGTAATCGATTCTTATCTTCTCTAATACAATTCTAATGGGAAGATGCTATAAGACTGTTGATCAAGTGCATATTAAATCAAAAAGTGATCCGCAATAAAGATCTTGCTTTTTAATGGGAAACAAAGAAGCCATCATGCTCAGCCAAGCTACCCTCTTCACACTTACACCAATAAAAATAGCTGCTACAATGGAGCATAACAGTACTAGCACCATCTGATGCTGGCACATGTAAATATCTGGTGGAAATAGCAAAAGGCAGTTTTAAGCTTTGATTGGTAGCTGTTTCTAAAAAAACTACCGGTATATATATCATTTGGGCACACAGCAGAGTGCAACATTTTGATACAAAATACTACTTTTTTACTGTGTTTTTATAACTGGCACACTTTTTTTCAGTCATACAGTATGTTAAACAGACTGGTACACCACAGTATTACAAAACTAAAATTAATAGTTAATTTCATGCGTCCAAACAAAGGACCATATTCTGTGAGCTGCTCGCAAATGCCTCAAATTCACAATTTTGGCTGTGGGTCTTTTTTGATAAATGTTTAGATGTATTCTACTGACCCCAGCTCGCAAGTTCCGATCATATGTGATCATATGATCTGACAATATTTAAGCAAGCCTGTAACTTCTTAGACACAGCCAATAGTATGTGAGACTGTCATCATGACGTATTTAAAAGATGGAGTTTATACTTAAACTTAAATTTCACTCAGAGACTAGTTTTGAAAAGTAAATTTAGCGATCGGACTCACAATCCTACAATGTAGGAATCAATAAAAATCATTAAAGCAACTGTTCTAGTATATGCAGGTTCCATGATATGTATTAATTCCTTAAGTCCGGGCATCCATTTCACACAAAAAAACATTAAACAAATGTAATTGCATATCTGTGGGGTTGAATCTGTTCTTCCCAAGCTTTTAAAGTACAGTATGGCATTAAATTGCTGCTGCAGCTCTAATAAGTGTTTGAAAATGCCCTTGCGAGTCCTATTCAGTACTTGTAACATTTTTGACAGCAACTTGATACATGTTATCAGTTTTAATTTGTGAGTTAGAGCTATGGGTCTAAAAGAATATTGATTTTGTGTAACTTTTATTATTTAGCACTTGTAAATTTTGAGCTGTGCTAAAACCAATGGAGTTCTACAACCGTTTTGCGTCTTTAGATGGACAGTAGTAATTGTGGGCGGGTAACTCATAATCGGAATGTGACTAGAATTGGGGGCAATTTTCAGAGTAATTTTAAGTGTGTACAATTTTGAGAATATGGCCCAAAGTATACGTCCCCACAAATAAAAAACAATAGTAAAAAAAACCAAAACAGTTATATATATATATTTTTTTAAATACTAAATATATATATATTTTCCTGATTGTTTCTCCCAAGTGGAATCACATATATAGTTGTGAGCGTACGAGTTGTTGCTAACGCTGCGGGCTCGCGTAGCGAGCCGCGGCCCTCGCGAAGCGAGGGCCGGGGCTCGCGTAGCGAGTCGCGGGCCTCGCGTAGCGAGGGCCGCGGCTCGCGCAGCGAGTCGCGGGCCGCGCGTAGCGAGGGCACTGTGCCAGGTTCTCAGTTGCTGGCAGGGAGCGCCGAAGGCGCTCCTTGCCAGCAACTGAGGACCCTCGCGAAGCGAGGGCCTCAGTTGCTGGCATGGAGCGCCGCAGGCGCTCCTTGCCAGCAACTGAGGACCCTCGCGAAGCGAGGGCCTCAGTTGCTGGCATGGAGTGCCGCAGGCGCTCCTTGCCAGCAACTGAGGACCCTCGCGAAGCGAGGGCCTCAGTTGCTGGCTTGGAGCGCCGCAGGCGCTCCATGCCAGCACCTGAGGACCTCGCAAAGGGAGGTCTTCAGTTGCAGCAACTGCGACCCTTGCAAAAACAAATTTACGCCGCAACACATTACGACACTCGCAAACAACATACGACACACGTTCACACACATTACGACACTCGCAAACAACATACGACACACGTTCACACACATTACGGCCTCGCAACACTCGGACGCAACTCGCGAACATTACAAAATTACAAACACAATACATACACACAGCACATACATAAAAAACTTACCTACACAAACAGGAAGCACCCAGGACCTCAAAAATGCAACTTACAACTTAATTGCACTCAAAATAAAAGAGTTTAGACACTAAATACTTTGTTAAGCGACACAAAAAATGGCCGACGAATAAAACGAAAACGAGGCTACACACGCAAACACCATACGAGACACGTTACTACACATTACGACTTCGCAAACATCGGACGCAACACGCCGACATACAAACATTTAAAACTTAACAAAGACACACAACAAGCACATAAAAAGCTTACCTACAGCAAGAGGAACCAGCCAGCACCTCAAAAAAACAAGTTACACCTACATTTAAATCAAAATAAACACTTTAGACACTAATACCATCGCTAAGCGAGAGAAAAAATGGCCGACGAACAAAACGAAAACAAGGCTTCAGACGTAACTATACTACACTTACTCGCAATAATGAAACACATACTATGCGGAACGTATCACAATCATATTAAACACCATTTTAAACAGTAATACGCCTAAAATGGCGGATGGAACGCAAATTGTAAGCTGGAACGCAAATAGCGCATGCGTATTGCGTTCTAACGGTCTCACTTTCCAGAACTTTCTACAAGTTTATAAATACTGCCTATTTCCAACTAAAAAATACATTTCTCCTCAGGTGAGCAACGGAGTGACTTCTGCTTTTACTTGAGAAGACAATACTAATTTACTACTTTACATTGTGCAAATTACAACTGACAGGTAAGCTATAATATATTACATTTTATTATCAGGTCAGGTCAAACAAATAAAAAAATAAACTAGGATTTATGTAGTCATCATGTATTGCACATTTATGTGTATAGGCTCACAAAAATAATTAAACTGAGCTTTATGTATAGTGACCTCTGACACGCACATATATGTCTATAATGTATAGTGACATCTGACACGCACATTTCTGTGTATTGCCCGTTCATAGTGACATGTGACACGCACGTATATGTCTATAATGTATAGTGACATCTGACACGCACATTTCTGTGTATTGCCCGTTCATAGTGACATGTGACACGCACGTATATGTGTATAATGTATAGTGACATCTGACACGCACATTTCTGTGTATTGCCCCTTCATAGTGACATGTGACACGCACGTATATGTGTATAATGTATAGTGACATCTGACACGCACATTTCTGTGTATTGCCCCTTCATAGTGACATGTGACACGCACGTATATGTGTATAATGTATAGTGACATGTGAGACGCACATATATGTCTATAATGTATAGTGACATCTGACACGCACATTTCTGTGTATTGCCCCTTCATAGTGACATCTGACACCGACATATATGTCTATAATGTATAGTGACATGTGACACGCACATTTATGTGTATTGCCAATGCAACAAAATTAGCTTACAACAAAATCAGTAAACAACTACATTTAAATGACATTATATCTCATGTATACTGATATGTCACACGCACATATATGTGTAATCATCTATAGTTACATCTCACACACACACATTTATGTGTGTTAGAAAAAAATAAAAAATAAGGTTAATTTAACCATTTAAATTTGACTCATGTATAATAATATGTCACACGTACACTTCATGTATGTGACATATGTGTGTAGACACCAACAAAAAATAAGGTTAATTGAATTCATTTACTGCAATTCAATAGATCATATAAAGCTGAATCTTTCTATTTCTTTTCATATTCAAACAGACTCTGCATCAACAGCGTCTCTCAACAATTTGCACCGTGCACTGTGAAGCACAATCCCTTTTAAAGAACACCAACAAATTTGAAGAGGTAAGATACAACAAGACATTACATGCTCAAAAGGCCATGCTTTGCTAGATGAAAAATTATAAATATACAAATAACTATTTCACTTTCTTTTTCAAACAGACACTACAAGAACACCGGCGGATTAAGATTGCCAGGAAGGCACCGTCTGTCATTCAAAACTTCTATCAAGGTAAAGTATTAAGTATAAACAAGAAAGAACCATGAGCCTTATTCAATTGCAACTTTCTCAATTGAATAGAGCTCTATATAAGCACATAATATTTTTTTATACAGAACTTTTTAGTTACTGATCTTCTAACCACAATCAAGGTTTTCAATAACTAAAAAGTTTGCTCAAGAAATATGTTATGTGATTATATAGAGCCCTCTTCAATTGGCAAAATTGCAATTCAATGAGGACCTATATATCTTTAATGGCCAAGGGCCTCACTCAAATGTGATTTGCCCATTTCAATAGGGCTCTATATAAGCACAGAGCATATTTTTTAAAGGAAATTTTTCTTTTCTGAACACGTTCCTTTTGGATACAAGTTCACTAAATACAAAATTCTGTAAAAAATTATGCTCTGTGCTGATATTGAGCTCTATTCCATTGGTCAAAACACAATTGAATGAGGAGCTCACAATATAACAAATGCAGTAACCAAAGGCCCTCATTCAATTGCTATTTTGGACAATTAAATATGCCTATAAATAAGAACTTTTAGGCCCTTACTCTATTTTAACAAATATATGTCATGTGCTTATTTACAACCCTATTCAAATTTATACATTGCAATTCAATTACGGCCTTAGAGTACTATTACATTGTAAAATATGCAATTGAATGAGGGCCAAACTATGCAACATATGGTACACACTATGGGCCTCATTCTATTACAATTTGGCCAATTGAATAGAGCTCTAAATAAGCACATAACATATATTTTTTAAAGAAGTTTTTAGTTAGTAAGCATCTATCCAAAAGCAAGGTTTTCACTAACTAAACACTTCTTTAAAAAAATATGCTATGTGCTTATTTAGAACCCTATTCAATTGGCCAAATTGCAATTGAATGAGGGCCAAAGGCCCTCATTCAATTGCAATTTGCCCAATTGAAGAGGGCTCTAAATAACAACATAACAATTGCTTAAAACTAAGGTTTTAGTTAATAAAAAAATATCAAAAATACAGTTTTTCAATGACTACAAAATTATTTTAAATAATATGCTATGGCCCTCATTCAATAGCAATTTGGCCAATTGAATAGGGGTCTAAATAAGCACATAACATAATTTTTTAAATAAGTTTTTAGTTAGTAAACATCTATCCAAAAGCAAGGTTTTCACTAACTAAAAACTTATTTAAAAAAAATATGTTATGTGCTTATTTAGAGCACTATTCAATTGGCCAAATCGCAATTGAATGAGGGCCTATGTGCTTATTTAGGGCACAATTCAATTAGCCAAATCGCAATTCAATAACACACAAACTGCTACACACAAAACAGATTTTCTTATTAAATGTTTAACAACCTATAAGCCTTACAAAGAAGCCAAAATAAGAATAACAAAAGTGTTGCGCACCTAATAGCATTGTACAAAAAATCCCACAAACACATAGGAAACTACATTAACATTCTTCTTTAATGTTTAACAACCTATAACCTGTACAATCAAGAAGAAATAACTTTTGCACAAGTGATGCCCACCAAACAGGATTCTCAAAAACTAACACAAACACATAGCAAACTACATTAATTATATTATTTCATGTTTCACTAACTATAACCATCCCAATAAAGCTTAAATAAGTATACCACAAGTGGTGCGCACAAAACAGGATTGTACAAAAACTAACATAAAGACATAGCTAAATAAATTCATATTCTTATTTAATATATCACAACCCACAAGCCTTACTAAGAACCTTAAATAAGAATAACAAAAGTCGTGGGATTGTACAGAAAGTTACAAAAAATATTTTTGAAAAAAATAACCATAAATAATACAATACAGCCTAATTCATACATTTTTAACTTATTTAAAAGACATTTCACTCAAACAACATTTTCTATTTTACATTACAACAGATACTGCGTGAAGACAATCGGACGAGGACTTTTGACACAGGACCGGACCATCGGACGAGGACTCGGACCAGACCAGCAGACGAGGAATTTCAACACAGGACCAGACCAGCAGACGAGGAATTTCAACACAGGACCAGACCATCGGACGAGGACTTTCACCAACGGACCACAACATCGGACGAGGGATATCGCTACAGGACCACAATATCGGACGGGGGCTATCGCCACAGGACCACACCATCGGGCGAGGACTTCCAACAGAGGACCACACCATTGGACAACGATTTTGAAACGAGGACCAACAAACATTCGGATTTAAATCACACTTCAACCAAGGTAAACTATAATAAGTACTAAAGTATAAAACTAAAGAAACTGCTTTCAGTTGCATCCGTGTCAACAGAAAAATAAAATAATTAATTTACTATCTCCCTTATTTTATTTCAATTGCTACTATTCAATACATAGCTCAATAACCACATCACTTTTTTTTTAAGCAAAGAAGTTTTGCAGTCGTAAATATGTATCCACAAACAAAGTTTTTAATAAATAAAACCATTATTTTCAATACATATGTTACATGCTTATTTACAGCAGTATTCCATTGCCCAAATTCTGAGCCACTGAAGACAGGAATTATAAATTTAACTAAATATCAATGATACATTCATGATTTGCCTTTTATTTCAACAATTGTGCACAATAATCTTTAACAGGAATTACAAATTTAAATATACACAATTACATTTATTTGTTTACGTTTACAGATTAATATGGCTGATAACGAGACCAAAGAAGACAAGAAAAGACGTCAAACTAGAGAAAGACAAGAGAGATGGGCCGCCCAGCAGACACCGGAGGAGAAAGAAATTCGAAGAGAAAAAGAACGCAAAAGACTTGCAAATAAAAGAATATCAGCTGCAAAAATGAAAGATACAACCAAAAAAAATAAAAAAATAATAAAGCATTTACAAACTGTTCCTAAAACATCAGATGACATTTTACAACATACCAGTCAAGACAGACCAAAAAAAGCAACTACAAAAACAAAGCATTTACAAACTCTTACTAAAAACTTACAGGACATTTCAACCAAACAAGTCCAACATATACCAAGAAAAGCTACGAAAAAAACTAAACATTTAGAACCTGTTGTTGAAACATTTCAGGACTTTTCATCTGATGAATATCAAAGTCAACATCCAATATGCCTTGCAAATTGTCCTTTAATGAAGTCTTTAGCAGTAGAGGTTCATAGTTGTGGGGACATGACTACTCAATGTCAATTTTGTGAGGCTTATTATTTTAAACAGGAGAGACCTCGAGATGGACAATTTATTAGTTGTTGTCAAAAAGGAAAGTTCAAACTTCCACAAAGGAAACAATTTCCAACCTATTTACTAAATATTATGACTCAACCTACTTTTCCAAATTACAACAATTTTAAGACAAACATAAGATCCTACAATAGTGCCATATCATTTGCATCTATGGGGGCAACATTGGCTGCTAATGTACCAGGACATGGTCCTTACTGTTTTAAAGTCCAAGGACAAATTTATCATCGGACTTCACATTTACATCCAGAGGAAGGAGAGCAAAGAAAATTCGCTCAACTATATGTCCTAGATACAATGGAAGCTGTTGACCAACGTATGCAGATGGAAGAAAATAAAAAATGCTTACCCAGTGTTTTTATAGAGCTAAATAACATTATGGACAACAATCCCTACAGTAAAGCTTACAAAAAATTGGCAGAAGTAGAAAATGAACAACTACTTCATGCACAAAGACATCAATTACCCATGCCAAAGGTTAATATGGTGCTTAAAAGAGACAGACATACTGATAAACGTCGTTATAACTTGCCAACATCAAATGAGGTTGCAATGGTCTTTCACAATGATGAAGGAGAACCACCATTTCAAAGAGACATTAGAGTATATCCCAGAAATCAGGACCAACCATTTATTAATATTAATATCTTAAGTCCAAATTTAGATCCAATGACATATCCCATCTTTTTCCCACACGGAGAAGCAGGTTGGCAACCAAAATTAACCCTTCCCAGTTACCCAAATGCTAAAGCCAGAATCCGAAATAATGTTTCTATGCTTGAATTTAAAGTTGCTCAAATTGCCATTAGAGATGATTTTAATCCCATTTTATGTGGTGGAAAACTAACACAACAATGGATTATTGATTCATATTTGCAAGTTGAGGCAAATAATTTAAACTTTATAAAATATCAACAAGATAAACTACGTGTAGAACAATATTGTGGACTCATGGACTATGTTGCTGACGTGGCTACAAGCAGAGACATGACAGCTGGCAAAGCCATCATTTTACCATCTTCCTTTCAAGGATCTCCTCGAAATATGAGAGAAAGATACAATGATGCTATGGCTATTGTGACTAAATTTGGAAAACCCGATTTATTTGTGACATTTACATGTAATCCACAATGGCCAGAAATTCATCAAAATCTACTTCTTGGACAAAGTGCTTCAGATCGACCAGATTTAGTAGCCAGAGTTTTTAAGATAAAATTAAATGAATTAATACGTGACTTTACTATAAATCAGTTATTTGGCAAATGTCTTGCTTATGTATATACCATTGAATTTCAAAAAAGAGGCCTTCCACATGCACATCTTCTCATAATACTTCAAGAGAAAGATAAATTAGATACTTCGGCCAAAGTGGATGCAGTCATAGTTGCTGAACTACCGGATCCAGAACTATATGGTAGACTATATGAGATTGTTACTCATCGCATGATTCATGGACCCTGTGGAGACCTTAATCCACAATCACCATGTATGGAAAATAATCAATGTTCAAAAGATTTTCCCAAAGATTATAGAGACAAAACATATGCCAATTGTGATGGATATCCACTTTATAAAAGAAGAGAAGGAGATAGTGCCATTATTCGTGGAAAAAAAGTGGACAATAGATATGTAGTACCCTACAATCCACATTTACTCATGAAGTACAACGCCCACATCAACGTAGAAGCCTGCACTTCCATCAAATCAATTAAATATGTCTACAAATATATTTACAAAGGTTACGATGCAGCTACTGTAGTCGTCAAAAGTGCAGACAACCCTGAAAGTAGTGAGTTAGTACATGATGAACTTGCATCTCATGTAGATGCTCGCTATGTCAGTGCGCCAGAAGCTATGTGGCGGCTTTTAAAATTTGAAATGCATGATAGATCACATGCAGTATATAGGTTAGCAGTACATTTGCCACAACGACATTTAGTCTATTTCCATTCTGGAAATGAAATGAATGCATTGGCCCAAAGTGAAGATCGTCACACTACACTAACTGCATGGTTTGCATTAAATTCCACTGATGCTCAAGCAACACAATACTTATATATTGAAATTCCATATCACTATGTTTTTGTGAATGGATTATGGAGAGCAAGAAAAACCAGAGGCAATAAAATAATTCCACGAATTTACACAGTCAGTCCAAGAGATGTTGAACGATTTTGCTTACGGATATTACTTTTAAATGTTCCAGGAGCACAAAGTTTTGAACAATTAAGAACTGTTAATGACATTGTATATGAATCCTTCCATTTAGCTGCAAGAAATAGAAACTTACTCGCTGATGATACAGAGTGGGAAAGATGTTTAGAAGAAGCAGCACAATGTCAAATGCCACGACAGATGAGAGAACAATTTGCTTTTATTTGTATCTTCTCAAATGCTCCAAATGCATTAGCTTTGTGGGAGACTTTTAAAAGTAATATGGCTGAAGACTTTATGCGACGATACAATGAACCCATTGCACACTTAAAAGCCTTAATGGAAATTCAAGAAGTCTTTTTAACTCATGGATTAAGTTGTGCAAGTTTTAATTTGCCTGATCCAGGTCTAATAGATGACATTAACTTTGAAGACTATGACATTCAACTACAAGCAGAAAGAACACAAGAAAGACTTGCAACTTTAAATACACTACAATTGCAAGCATTTCATGCCATTAAAAATGCTATAGATGATGACATGGTGACAGAGCGTTATTTCTATCTTGATGGACCTGGCGGATCAGGGAAAACATATTTGTACAATTTATTAATGAGTTCAGTACGAGCACAAGGACAAATAGCAATGGCGTTTGCCACTACTGGAATTGCTGCACTTTTATTAGAAGGTGGAAGAACTGTTCATAGTGGATTCAAACTGCCAGTGCCTATTTTGGAAAATTCTGTGTCAGATATTCGCATGACATCCTTACAAGCAAAGAAATTGAAGAAATGTAAATTAATTATAATAGATGAGGCCACAATGATGTCATGCTATGCCCTCCAATGTATTGACCGTTTGCTTCGTGAAGTCATGGATAATATTTTTCCATTTGGTGGAAAGGTAATTTTGTTGGGTGGCGATTTTAGACAAACATTACCTGTCGTTGTACATGGAAATCGAACAGACATTATTGAAACATGTATAAAGTCAAGTACAGTATGGAAACATTTTACCCATCTTCAACTGCAACAAAATATGAGATCAGAAGGCCAAACTGATTTCAATGATTGGCTTATTAAAATTGGAGAAGGAAGAACAGAAAAAATACTACATTTACCTGACGACACTGTAGAGATCCCACCTCATATGATTTGTCAACAAGATATTATATCGGCTATATTTGAAGGGAGCATAAATAACGAAGAATATTCTGAGCTTGCCAACCAAGTCATACTGACGTGTAAAAATAAAGATGCATTAATACTCAATAATGAAATCTTAAAAAACATTAATGCACCACAAAGAAATTATCACAGTGCTGATTCTGTACTTGCTGATGACAATGAAAGTCAGGCAAACTTTTCAACTGAATTCATTAACTCTTTAACTCCTTCTGGAATGCCACCACATATTTTGCAGCTAAAGAAAGGTGCAATTATCATGTTACTGCGAAATATGAACCCCAAAAAAGGCCTATGCAATGGCACAAGATTAATTGTTCAACAATTAAAGGACCATTTTATAGATGCTGAAATTTTAACTGGGACCCATAAAGGAGAGAGAGTTTTCATACCAAGAATAGATTTAGCACCAAGTGAAAGTAGTCTCCCTTTTATACTTCAAAGAAGACAATTTCCCATTATTATGGCATTTGCCATGACCATTAATAAATCACAAGGTCAGACTTTCAAATCTGTGGGTATTTACTTGGAAGAACCAGTTTTTGCACATGGTCAATTGTACGTTGCGTTGTCACGGTGCAAAAATCCACAGGCTATTAAAGTTTACATTGAAAACAATGAAAGTCAAGGTGATTTATTAGAAGATGGACGTATTTTTACTAAAAACATTGTCTACTATGAAGTACTATAACTTTGCAGGATACAAACTAAAGCCATGCAAACATTTTGAAAAAACATTCAAAAATACAAAACAATTGGTTGTTTAATTCAGTCATAATTAATGGAAGTCATGTTTATGGATAATTCGCCTCACAAAATACTTGCCTTGCATTTCTATAAAAAATTATGTTAAAATGTTAAGTCACTATGTTAAGCTTTCATTCATGTTTATCGCCAGTTTATGTGCTCAGTAATGAATTACTTTAATTACGTACGGTTTAAGGAGAGTTTTTACTGTATGCCTTCCTCTACATTCAATGTATATTAAACTTAACAATTATTCTGATACAAATTGCATGTTAATACTGATTAATTTAAAGTTAAACTGTTTTTACATTCAAATGTTAATACTTTTAATTCAAAATTATGTTACAAAATGTATTTACTATGTTCCTGTTTATAATGTTCAAAATTACACAAATGTTTTGCAAAAATTCCAAAGTTACATAAAAAATAAAGTTCAATTTTAAAAATATATACTTTCAAGGTTATTTCTTACATATATTTTAAACTTCATGTTACAATTCGGCACGTTGCAAAAAGTCTTTTTACTTTTTACTTTCCTCTGGATTCTATGTATATTAAAGTGAACAATTCTTCAGATACAAAATTCATTTTTAAAAACCATTACATCAACGTTTTACAAAAATACATCTTCATATCACAATACTTACAAGGGTCAAAAATATATTTAAATAACTAAACAACTTCACAAACATATACATCACATTGCCGTCATTTTTTGACGGGCAAGTCGCTAGTTAATAATAGTTACAAGCAATTGTTCTAAAAGTTAAAAAATGTGGAGACTTACTGTACTGAGCTAAAAAAAATATACCAAATGTCTAAGCTAGAAAAACAATGACTAATTATGAGATCCATAAAGAGTTAGTAAAGGGACACTGTCACACCCACAACAAAGATGTTTCATCTTAAAGAGCACAAAAAATAACATCTACATTCTATTAAAGTTTTTTCTCTACAATAAACCATTCCTGAAATGTATTGCATTATTCATATGGCTCCTGTATGCTAATGTGCATCTCATTATGCTATTTTGTGTGTTAGCATGCTTGAAAAGGATGGGGGTGGTTTGGCCACCATGGACAGATGAGCAGACTGTGACGCTATTTAATATCTGGGAGACGTTTATTTGCATATTAACACAGCTAGGATAATGCAAAACATCTCAGGAATATTCCTCTTAGAAACAAATATATAATTTCATTATTTTTTAAGTAAACAACTTGATTTTGGGGTGACAGTGTCCATTAAGTCTTCTGGAAAGCTCCACTATACATATGAATCCATTGTGGAACATAGTTTATTTGATAATAATAAGGCTGGAATGCTACATTAGGGCTGATTCTTATAAGGTCCAGTGAATCTTAGTGAATATAATTTTTTGGACATGGTTAATTGATTTTCTATAAAATTGAAACTCCATGAAAGCTGTCACCAACCACTATAAAAATACATAATTCTACAGTCTTAAAGATATAATTGATCTTTTTACGTATTTCCATGTGATAACATACTTATGGACCTTTCTGATAGTAATCCAAAACGTTGTACTTTTTACTGAATACCATAATTTAACCATTAGAAGGCTTGTTTGCAAGATAATAGATGATTTCAAATCTGGAAAATGTATTTATCCCAAAGCAAATACATAGTTTGATAATATCAGAAAATATAAAAAGAGGTAACATCCAATCTTTGGTAATTGGCGGTCTCTATTACCTGTTGCTATTATATTACTCTTAGAAGCCTTTATGCTGTTTTTACGGACTAGCTTGTATATTTTATATGAAAGAGTGGGAGCTGCACTATTGGTGTATTGCTTCTTCTTTAAGTTGCTGTTATATATCATGTATAATATTGGAATTTACTATTACTAGTGATCATATGGGTTGAATCTCAACCCAAATAATTATATTGGTATTTTTATCAGTTGGTCGGTGTAAATAGGGGCAATACAATTATTATTCTTTCTGAATTAAATTATAAGTAAGGCGGTTCTATTTTTTTTAACATTGAGCATTTATTTATGGTGTTATCCACCGTTACTAAGATTGTTTAGCGTAACATCTATAATCAGTCAGAGTCCTATACAAACCAAATGTATAGCCTCTAGAGCAGCGGTTCTTAACCTTTCTAGTGCCGTGACCCTTTGATAAAATTTCCCAAGTTGTGGCAACCCCTAACAGTAAAATTAAGATAGGAGATATATCTATGAGGCTAAATATAACAGTTTCTTATTCTTTGATATATTGTACATAGATATACGAATACTGACAGGGATGAAAGAGTTAATATCATAATTGAGTCTTACTTTGACTATCCTTTATATACTGGTGTGAAGGATAGAAGGAATAGCTATTGCCTCAGTTAAAGTGAACAGACGAAACGCGCACGTCAGGAACTGCACTAGAGATCACAGCCGCACTATGATGACATCAGAAGCTGCCGATCAGTATGCATTGCGGCAGAGCTAGAGAGACCTCTGGTGACTGCAGCTTGCGGAGTGGTTGGCAACAGATCTCTGACTGAGCGGTTTTAGGCTACCCCTGGCAAATCGTCATTCGCCCCAGTTGGGGTGGCGACACACAGGTTAAGAAACACTGCTCTAGAGCATAGGTACTCAATATCAGTCCATGAAGGCCAATATGGAAGCATAGGTATTGCATGACAGTTATTAACTCACTTGTGCTCAAGAAGGAAAATCTCTTTTTAAAGGGACATGGAAAAAAAATGTTCATACTGTACATTTAAAAGAGAATGCTTTAAACATTATGTAACGGATCTCCTGGCACCCCGACCGGGTACCTCTGTTGATCGACGCGTCCTAGTTAGTGTCGAGGACTACAAGCACCGCACCGGACACCACAACCACTACAGACTCCACAACCGCCGTAGCATAACTGGAGCAGTGCCGTCTTCCTTCCACCCTGTATGAATCTCCAGCATCCAGGATCGTGTGGGGAAGACCTCTCCTCCAAGGAGAGTACATCAGGAACAAGGGTTCAGTAGTTACAGCTCAAGGGAGTATGCAAAAGCATAGCAATCCCCAGTATGATATAGCAATCCCCTCCAAGAACGAGACGAGGCTACGTTTTGAAGGGTCAAGTAGAACTCCCTTGCTGGCACACCCAGCCTGGTTTTTATTACAGTCAGGTAAACAGAACACACCCAGGGGAAGGTATAAACAACCAATAACACAATAGTAACGCCCACAGTTTCCCTTCCCTCCTGCTTGGGAGATAATTGAGTTTATTACTGTATCTACTCAATTATCTCCCAGCTAAAACTTACACATTTTTATCCATTTTTATAACTTTATGATTTTACATAGTACATAAATAAAGCTTACATTTTTATGAACAACATAAATTGTGGAACAACATACTAAAAAATGGCATGAATCAGACCAGGGGTTCAAAAGTTAGTAAAAGTATCTTTTACACATAACACACAGACATTTCACATATCCCCCATAGTTGGCCACACAATACACATAGAGGGACAAAAGGGGGGTCACACCTCCCTGAGGCTACCTGGCAACATTGATACAATCAGACATGGATTAGATTATCCTTCTTTGTTCTTATGGCTGAGAATGAAAACACTTTAAACAATAGACTTCCTTATCTTATAAGGAGTCTCTGTAATAGGATTATCTATTATGCCCAGGTCTGCAATAGACTGGGCTAATATTCTGCAGAGCATAAACCAACATACATACAGTATAATAGTAGGATCATATTTTAACCATAATAATAATAACCATGAAACAGGGTAAAACAGTGATGGGTTCCGTTACACACCTCCCCCGTGACCATAAGCTGGCATACACGGTCTGATCCCAACGGATCGGCCTGGGGATGTCCGGACAAAAGTATTTGTTGGTCAATTCTCTATTTTGACAACCCATCAGCATTACTGCAATTCACATTTACTCACATTTCACATATCCCCAGATAGCTGGGATCTGAGAGCACAAAACTACCGAATAGCGCTCAGATCCTCTTCACACAGTTCAATTGCCATGTAGCTAAAGTCTTTCCCATAGTCTTTCATTATATGAATGGGCTCCATGGCATAGCTATCTGTGGTATTGTAATGATATAGGAATCACAAAGTTGTGGAGACCAGTAGCCAAGGTCAGCAATAATCCAGTTCAGCAACTTGTAGGTTAAACAGGAACAAGCTTTTATTGAAGGGATCAGGAACCAACAATAATCTGGCAAGGTACATTTGACAGGAAGTGCCTTATATAGGCCAAGGACCAGACACCTGACCAGACACAGCTGAAGAGACTTAGGTACTGATAAAATTGCTAGCAGAGTCAAGCTTATAAGGTCTCAATGGAATTCACAAAAGTGAGGCTGGCGCAGTGGTAGGGAAGAGGTATAGCAGCCTGGGGACCAGGGTTCAAAACCCAGCAGAGTCAATTCCTCACAGGTATCATGGTTCACACAGGGCAAGTACCGAATGATCCCCCTGTATGTAAAGGGCCAGAATGAGTGACATACACTCTGGTATGGCCGAATACTGTGTTTAAAGGGCAATATGTCTCAGGGCCATAGTCGCAGGGCAGGCGGCTGGCAAACAGTCCTCTCCAAGACAAAGTGGCGAAGGGCACTTCGTCACACATCTCCCCTTTGGGGGGAAGTCTAACCAGGCACCTGACCTTCTGCCGGTCAGTGCCTCCGTTAGACGATCCACCAACCCACAATAAACCAGTGATAGAGCAGCCCCCCCACAACAACAAAGTGCAAGAGCAGCCCACCCACAACAAACAGTTACTGCACCTGGATATTTCGCTGTGGTGATGGGGCAACACGCTGAGGGGACTTGAGGGGCAGAGGCCAGCGGCACTCCGCCCTGATGCCAGCTCTTCTGCTGGTATAACCTGCAGGACATCCTGCTCTGTACAAGGGAAAAAGGGAGGGCAGAGGCCGACTGCACTCTGCCCAGCTGTCAGCTCTTCTGCTGGGGTACTTGGGACATATTCCGGCTCAGTAGCCAGGGAAACGTGGGGGTCAGTGGGGGTTAACATTTCCTCTGTTAACCCTGGGGCCACATTAGAAGTTAGCTGGGGAGGGGAATTTGTACTTACCCCCTCCTCCGGTTGTCCCAGTGAGGGTGGTTTGGGATCTGGACAGGCTGTGGGCGCAGAGACCACGGTCCCATCTGCGCCGTCTGGGAGATTGGTGTCTCCCCTTGTTAGGGTAAACTGTCGCTGGGGGGGAAGGAAGACACCTTCTGCCCCCTGGGGTTCACACTGCCGCTGGGGGGGAAGGACGACACCTTCTGCCCCCTGGGGTTCACACTGCCGCTGGGGGGGAAGGACGACACCTTCTGCCCCCTGGGGTTCACACTGCCGCTGGGGGGGGAAGGACAACACCTTCTGCCCCCTGGGGTTCACACTGCCGCTGAGGGGGGAGGACGACACCTTCTGCCCCCTGGGGTTCACACTGCCGCTGGGGGGAAGGACGACACCTTCTGCCCCCTGGGGTTCACACTGCCGCTGGGGGGGAAGGACGACACCTTCTGCCCCCTGGGGTTCACACTGCCGCTGGGGGGGAAGGACGACACCTTCTGCCCCCTGGGGTTCACACTGCCGCTGGGGGGGAAGGACGACACCTTCTGCCCCCTGGGGTTCACACTGCCACTGGGGGGGAAGGACGACACCTTCTGCCCCCTGGGGTTCACACTGCCGCTGTGGGGGGAAGGAAGACACCTTCTGCCCCCTGGGGTTCACACTGCCGCTGGGGGGAATGACGACACCTTCTGCCCCTTGTGGTTCACACTGCCGCTGGGGGGGAAGGAAGACACCTTCTGCCCCCTGGGGTTCACACTGCCGCTGGGGGGGAAGGACGACACCTTCTGCCCCCTGGGGTTCACACTGCCGCTGGGGGGGAAGGACGACACCTTCTGCCCCCTGGGGTTCACACTGCCGCTGGGGGGGAAGGACAACACCTTCTGCCCCCTGGGGTTCACACTGCCGCTGGGGGGGAGGATGACACCTTCTGCCCCCTGGGGTTCACAGTGCCGCTGGGGGGGAAGGACGACACCTTCTGCCCCCTGGGGTTCACACTGCTGCTGGGGGGGGAAGGACGACACCTTCTGCCCCCTGGGGTTCACACTGCCGCTGGGGGGGAAGGACGACACCTTCTGCCCCCGGGGGTTCACACTGCCGCTGGGGGGGAAGGACGACACCTTCTGCCCCCTGGGGTTCACACTGCCGCTGGGGGGAAGGACGACACCTTCTGCCCCCTGGGGTTCACACTGCCGCTGTGGGGGAAGGACGACACCTTCTGCCCCCTGGGGTTCACACTGCCGCTGGGGGGAAGGACGACACCTTCTGCCCCCTGGGGTTCACACTGCCGCTGGGGGGGAAGGACGACAACTTCTGCCCCCTTGGGTTCACACTGCCGCTGGGGGGGAAGGACGACACCTTCTGCCCCCTAGGGTTCACACTGCTGCTGGGGGGGAAGGATGACACCTTCTGCCCCCTGTGGTTCACACTGCCGCTGGGGGGGAAGGGCGACACCTTCTGCCCCCTAGGGTTCACACTGCCGCTGGGGGGGGGGAGGACGACACCTTCTGCCCCCTGGGGTTCACACTGCCGCTGGGGGGAAGGACGACACCTTCTGCCCCCTGGGGTTCACACTGCCGCTGGGTGGGATAGACGACACCATCTGCCCCCTGTGGTTCACACTGCCGCTGGGGGGGAAGGATGACACCTTCTGCCCCCTGGGGTTCACACTGTCGCTGGGGGGGAAGGACGACACCTTCTGCCCCCTGGGGTTCACACTGCCGCTGGGGGGGAAGGACGACACCTTCTGCCCCCTGTAGGGTCGGTAGAGAGACCTCAGTCCCATCTCTACCGGCCATCTGGAGGTCATCCCAGGACCAGTCAATGAAGTCTGGTTCTGCTTGTCGAGTAGGTTGGGGCTGCACGAAGCTGAGCAGGTGTTGGTAGTCCTGCTCCAGCTCCCACTCTCTCGTTACCAGGTGGGTCATGTCTTTGTTCACCTCGCCTTCATCACCCCAGACATACATGCCCATCCGGTAGTCGTAGATGTCCCAAAACCTAGACCCCTCCATGCTGCCAAGATCAATGTCAACCTCCAAGGCATGCCATAATAAACCCGGGCCATCATAATCATTCCCCTCCGGTAAGTCGTGTTCAGACGTCCAGGGGGTAAGTCGAACGGTATGCCACCAGAGGGCCTGGTATGCGTTGTCTAGCCAGATCTCTCGCCATACCAGGGTCTCTAGTCTTGTAACCCACTCATCCAGGGGCTGCTCTCCCAATAGATACATCCGCTTCGCCACACGCTTCTGTAGCCGCTGCTCATCACTGGGGAGACTCTCACCGCGCCGCCATTGGGCATCTTCCAGGGCATCATACCAGAGTTCCTTTCTGTCTGCATCCCTGTAGTCCGCGGCCGCCTCCTCCTCCTCATCCTGGAACGCTGTCCGAAAACTAGCCGGTTCCATCCTGCTGTAGCCAGGGGCGCTGTACGGATACTAGCGTTGCCCTCAATTTGTAACTCCAAACGTTACCAGTGTCTCCGGGCTGCTTTTCCTCTCACTAGGACGCCATCCCACCACTGCAAGCCAACGTAACGGATCTACTGGCACCCCGACTGGGTACCTCCGTTGATGCGTGGAGGACTACAAGCACCGCACCGGACACCACAACCACCACAGACTCCACAACCGCCGTAGCTTAACTGGAGCCATGCCGTCTTCCTTCCACCCTGTATGAATCTCCAGCATCCAGGATCGTGTGGGGAAGACCTCTCCTCCAAGGAGAGTACATCAGGAACAAGGGTTCAGTAGTTACAGCTCAAGGGAGTATGCAAAAGTATAGCAATCCCCAGTATGATATAGCAATCCCCTCTAAGAACGAGACGAGGCTACGTTTTGAAGGGTCAAGTAGAACTCCCTTGCTGGCACACCCAGCCTGGTTTTTATTACAGTCAGGTAAACAGAACACACCCAGGGGAAGGTATAAACAACCAATAACACAATAGTAACGCCCACAGTTTCCCTCCCCTCCTGCTTTGGAGATAATTGAGTTTATTACTGTATCTACTCAATTATCTCCCAGCTCAAACTTACACATTTTTATCCATTTTTATAACTTTATGATTTTACATAGTACATAAATAAATCTTACATTTTTATGAACAACATAAATTAAAAAATGGCATGAATCAGACCAGGGGTTCAAAAGTTAGTAAAAGTATCTTTTACACATAACACACAGACATTTCACATATCCCCCATAGTTGGCCACACAATACACAAAGAGGGACAATAGGTGGGTCACACCTCCCTGAGGCTACCTGGCAACTTTGATACAATCAGACATGGATTAGATCATCCTTCTTTGTTCTTATGGCTGAGAATGAAAACACTTTAAACAATAGGCTTCCATCAGCATTACTGCAATTCACATTTACTCACATTTCACATATCCCCAGATAGCTGGGATCTGAGCGCACAAAACTACCGAATAGCGCGCAGATCCTCTTCACACAGTTCAATTGCAATGTAGCTAAAGTCTTTCCCATAGTCTTTCATTATATGAATGGGCTCCATGGCATAGCTATCTGTGGTATCATGGTTCACACAGGGCAAGTACCGAATGACCCCCCTGTATGTAAAGGGCCAGAATGAGTGACATACACTCTGGTATGGCCGAATACTGTGTTTAAAGGGCAATATGTCCCAGGGCCATAGTCGCAGGGCAGGAGGCTGGCAAACAGTCCTCTCCAAGACAAAGTGGCGAAGGGCACTTCGTCACACATTACAAAAGTTTTGCAGGATAAAATATTATGCACTGAGTAGATTTCGGTCACAGACAGGTATGACTCATCTGTGTTACTGCTCATTGACTGACAATTTCAATCAGTTTGATTCCGCTTTTAGAGCATCATCTGAAAGTTGTACTGTCAAATATTCTTATAGGTTCAGCAAAGAAAAAAATGCTTTTCTTGTCCCTTTAATGGTACTCGTGTATTGGAAGTGCTTAACCTCGGCCCTAGAGTTAAAAAAACTAACTAGGGTCATTAATTTGCCCTAGCAGTGGGGTAATGAAGCAGAAGAGCTGGCCCAGGTGGTATAAATATGTGTATTGAATGTACCAGTAGACAGCAGCGGTTTGAAGCAATGATAATGGAAGTGAAATGCAAATTATCAGCAGTGGGTAGGAGTGGTTAAGTGTGTATTTGGAGGCAAAGACTGAGATGTAATGATATAAATATACAAAACAACTAAAAGAATACACAAACATTAAGAAAACAAACACAAATTTGATTTCAAAGCTGCTTTCTGATTGAGTCTTATCTTAAGACCTAGTCCTATTATTGCCTACAATTGGAGACAATGACATTGTAAAATGCGATACAGAATAAAATGAATGAGCTGATATAACCATACATTTTGGACTGACATCATGAGTATTTTGGCCTTTCAGGTTGGGGAAAATACTTTCATGGAAGAACTGACCTAAACAGTTGTTTTCTAGAGCAGTGCTTCCTATCTCAAGTGCTTATAGCATCATGACCAGGCAGGATTTAAGTATATGGTCCTGCAAATGAGTCAGTCATATGTATTAAATTACATGTACTTATGCAGGAATATCATAAAATCCTGGTCTGTTGATACGCTCTGAAGAGATTGATCAACTACTTTTCAAAGCTGAACTTTAAATCTTTTTAAAACATTGTATATAAATAAAACATATATTAAAAATCTACTATATGCTTCTTCATGGCTGTATATTGTGTGCCAAAATATATTGCGACTATATTGGTATAAATAATAAGCGTACATGATAATATAATCCACATATTAATATAATACACATATTATAATTTCAATCCTTAAAGGAAAGGTTGTGAATTTACTGGGGATATAGTACACCTATGTTTCTCTTTACTATTGTGTATTTTATTTTATCAATAAGTGCTTAAAAGCTGCTTTTTTCTGTCTAACATCTTACAAATTGTTATTATTTGGTTCTCCCCTCTGTAGCTCATGAAGTATTTCTAATTATAGAGACTGCACTGTCTCATGGTAACCAACCAGTGGCAACATTGTGCAACATGCTGCTTGAGAGAGGTCACTGATTGGCTAATTTGAAACAGTGCACTTAACAGCCTTGAATGATTTTAGGCCGGAAACAATAGAGCTTATAAGCACTTCTTAATAAAATAAAGTACACAAAAGTAAATATATACCTAGTTATATTGTATTTCTAGTGAAATGCAGAAATCTTCCATGTTCAATTAATCTATTTTATTATTTCTAAAAAAATATACAGGGATTTTACAAAGCTTTAGGCAACGTTCTAGTTTATTTTCTATCTTCTTTAGATATTTTTAATGTATCTACCTTACTGGTAACATATAAGCAAATGAAAAAGCTAAATGAGACATATTATTTCTTAGGTAGGCTTCTTAGATTTAAACATAATATTATCAAATGAAGGCTAGAGAGCAGAATTTAAAAAATAACATGCATTTTAGAACGTTCTTGGTTCTTACTTGTTATAACTGCTGGATCGTTTTGCCCTCCATCAGGTTTGACCCACAACTCCACTGTGAACCTTTCACGAGGTATCCTCAGCTCTGCATCTGGACGTAACACCAACTGGCTACAAGTACCGGAGAAATAGAACGAGCTATTAATGAGTTGCTTCTGCATAAAGGGCATGGAATGGTTTGGGAAAATCCCTTGTGAGACATTAAACCTGTCTACAGATCTGGTATATCTTCTTTTCTCTGCTGCAACTTGTCTTCTGATCTTTCTCTTAAGGGATTTGTACTTGGCGACTGCATTGAAATTCTCTCCATTGAGAAATGAATGAAAATTGGTACTTTTAGTCAAGGCTGCACTACTATGGATTTGGGTTTTTGCATCTCTGTTCTTCCTCCTTTTGTATTTCTCCATACTTTGAGGTCCTGAATCACAACTCTCCGACCCATGAGTTTGATAATCTAATCCTATTTTTCTGGTTCTGTCTGTGGGACGTTGGTGCTGTGAAGGATATACTCCAAAAGGTTGGTGTTGGTATCCAGCTGGAGGCCTCCTTTCTCTATCCAGTCGGCAGGGTTCTTTCAGAGACAAAAACCTCAAACGTTCTGCTCTATTAATGAGTTCCTGCTTGCGCTGTAGGACTGGATCTTCTCTAGGGGGTCTACCCCAACAGGAGGTGAGTAAAATAGCCAAAAGATGTAGTACCAAACATTGCATCATGGCCTCCACACTGGAAGATTTCTATTGGGATTGAATTAAACCAAGTAGACACACTGAAAGATTACAGGTCTTATATCTATGAGACTTTTGTCTACTTCACACTCAACTTCAATTTATTCTCTTTTTTCATTCATGAAATTAGAGTTAGTGTCTTTCATACCTTTGAACCTAATTTAATTTCTATTTGCTCTTGAGCTGTTATTTTTTTGGTTTCTCTTTGTCTCTTGACTTTTTCCAGTGTTTATCATCTCCAGTGTTTATCTTCTCTTTGAGAATGTCTTCTAAGTTACCTCATCATTAATACAATCTTCTGATCTTACACTACCTGTACAAGTCCGTCTTTTCTTTTCCTCATTTTTATTTATTCTGTGAAACACGGTAGCTTTCAGTTTTCTCTGCGTATCACAGGAACTTTAAGATGAAGATTCCAGGCTGTTGAATGTGTGATATAACAGCCCCCAATTGAGTCCTAACATATGTTCTCAACCTGATGGTCTTCTAACATGTGTGTAACAAATGTTAGTTTTTTTTCACCTTGTAGCCTTCATATATTCCTTTCAGTGGTTTTCCTTTCTCTCTTTTTCATGTCTCTGAAAGATGTCCCCTAAGGCTAGTGGCTGCATAGACTGTTCTACTAAAGCATATATAAAAAATGCATAAGAGTATATCAAGGGATGTAGTTATTGGAAAGAAATAGTAAGAATGGAGAGTAGACAGGTATATAAGAAGCAGCAAAGCAAAAATCATTGATGAACATGCAGCAAATCTGGGATCAGGAGGAAGCAGCTATATAGATGAATGTGTAACAGAGCTATAACTCCTCAAACTATGGCAGATCAAACACAATAGAAAAGAGCAAAGCAAGAAGCTAAAATGGAACAGGTATTAAAGCAAAAAAATAAAACAGAACAAATCCAAAGTAGAAAAGCAACAAATCGCAAAAACAGTGGATAAGTAAAAATTCAATTATGTAAACATTAGAAAGTTATGACAACGTGAAATAGCAATATATGCAGATTATGGAGCGTAAAACTTCAGTTGTAATTAGCAGAATGATGGGTGGCAATGGAAAAGTATTATCTCGGTGAGTAGCTATGACATTTGCCAAAAGTGAAATGTTTAATAGATTAGCATAAAATTAATGACTAAACAAAGAAATATGTGGCTATTGAATATTATATGATGACTAGTGGAGTTACAATATATGTTTATACAGACTGTCTTGATGACATTTGCTTCAGAATAGAGCTAGTTTTTTCAGGCTCCACATTGCTTCTATTATGATGAGGGATGCATGATGTCTTCTTGTTTTTCGTATTTGGCTAGAGCACACAAGAAGAATTTTGATTTGCAGACAGTTAGTGTGAGATAGTTGGCAGGTAAAACACATCAATTTTATTATGTTTCCACCTTATACTTCTCAACGTGAGTTTGAAATCTTGAAATATCTGTAAGGAATGCAAGAGAAGAAAGTGTGGTCAATAAACATGAATACAAGTCAGATAAAAGAGTAGAGAAACATGCATCACTGTATTGTGCGATTACTCCAACTTAAATTATTGGAGTATTTTTGTCATTTATAAACTTTAACACAACAGCTATGTTGACCAAATCTTTATGTTTTGAAAGACCAGGTACACAGATTGCAACTCAAGATTTCCCCTAAAATTATCCACAAATATGCTCACCTCCCATAATGTGAATGGTCTCTACAACAAAAGGAAAAGATGTATTGCAAGGGATTATATGAAACATAAAGTTCAAATTGTTGTCTTACAAAAGAGGTAATTTTAGCTACTTCAACTAGTTCCCATACTCCAAAAATGATTGTTCTACCAATATTCAAAAAAGAACTGGAGCAGCTATTCCAGAAAAAAAAAATGCCCACTGGAAGTCACCTCTATGCACAAAGACTCAGAAGATGTATACCTCCTGCTAAATAAGCAGCATCACGACACACAAATATCATTGCACAATGTCTATGTCTCTTACAGTGATAGACACATTTTAGAACAACGTTCATCGCTAATTATGAGGGGACTTCAATATGTTTCTTATGCAGCCACATAATCAGAATAATATATATCCTCCAGGCGTAGCAAAAGACATACCAAACAATGACAAATTACTCCAGAAATGCAGTGAATCCTGCTCTCCCATAAAACACTAGTCTACCATAGATTTTTTTTCTTAGCTATTTGAGCCACTCTCCATCAACTACAAGATTCCACCATAGTTAACAATAGTTAATAATGTCTCCATATTTTGGCCACTCAGCTATCATTGAAAGTAAAACAAATACATCACCACAATTATGCTGTCATTGAAATTCAAAAACATACTAATTATTAGACAATTCTTTTACACAACTCATGCAAACAGGAATATCACACTTTTACACTTGTCTACAGACTAATTCACATTATGGGGAGCATATTATAAATATAAGGCTTTGCCCAAGGGCCAAAAGCCTATAACTTTAAACACGTGGATAAGGCAACCATCTACCAATCACATATATAGTTATGAGCATACGAGTTGTTTCTAACGCTTGCAGGCTCGCATAGCGAGCCTGCGGCCCTCGCGAATCGTCAAGGGCGCTCCTTGGCAGCAACTGCGACCCTCGCAAAATTTACGTTGTAACGCAAACAAAATATGAGACACGTTACGACCCATTACGACCTCGCAAAAAACAGTGCAACACGCGCACATCAAAACATGAAAAATACAACAAATACACACAACAAATACATAACAAGCTTACTTACAGGAAGAGGGAGCATCCAGGACCTCGAAAACTTAAGTTACACCTCAATTTAACTCAAATTAAAAGAGTTTAGACACTAAAAAATTCTCTAAGTGAGAGAAAAAATGGCCACCGAAAAAAACGAAAACGAGGCTACAGCAGTCTAAAGACGCAAAACACCACCAAACACCTACGTATTTGCCGAAAAACACCTACGAGATTAGAAAACAAGAATGCAACCCGCGCAACCCCAAAAACATTACAAACTCAACAAATACAAACAACAAACACATAAAAAGGTTACTCACAGCAAGGGGGGGCATCAAGGACCTCTGCAAGTGAAGTTACACCTCCATTTAACCACAAATTTCTGAGTTTAGAGACACGAAAATCACCTAAGCGAGATAAAAAATGGCCGCCGAACAAAACGAAAACGAGGCTAAAGGTCCCTAAACACGCAAAACACTACCATAAACACGCAAAACACCACCAAACAGCTACGGATATTCCGAAAAACTCGCACGACATGGAAAACGAATATTACGAAAAACTTGCATGACATAGAAAACAAACAACGCTACATCAGCCACATTATATACACCAAACACCCTTAGCTCACTTACAATTTCATTGCATTTATTTTTTGACGGGCAATTCGCTAGTATTAAGATATTTTCCAAGGCGGCAAACTAGGACTACACACACAGAATACTTTTGCATAACACTCCAGCTATGCATCAACACACCATGATTCACATTCAAAACCATCAGTACAACTTCACACACTAACTTTGAAAAGGTACGTTCCACAGAGCAAAAAAAAAATTGTCTGACATGGGAGACAACGCCAAATAACTCAAAAAAGCTAATGAATATGTAATAAGAATAGACAATGCCAAAACCCATGTATTTAAGTTTTATGCTTCCCTAGGGCGATTCCCAAGCCCCAGTTTCTTGAGCGAACTTATGCCCTACACCCTAATTAGAATCAGGTGTGCCGGATGTGGAAGGAACTATTATATTTCCGATATTAGCTTTATGTTATTTATCTTGTTTTCGTTCACTATAATGCATGCAGAGGCTTAGCCTAATGGTTAAGCAATTTACATTGACTCCACACCATAGTATAGACTCCTCGCCTTCAATCCAGGTTGACCCCTATATATCCCAACCAATAAAATATTATGTAACCCCCAGGCATCTAAAATTAACCCCATCACTCATGGAGGTCTGTATAGACCCCATGAGCCTCTAATTAACCCGCTCAGTCCCATAAGGGTCTATACAGACCCTTATAGGAAACTAATTACCCCATTAGTCCAATAAGGGTCCAATTAGTCCAATAAGGGACTAAAATGTCATAAGTGGGTTCATGTCTGATCATACACATTCCTTTCTTACAGTACATAATATTATTTGTATTTAATTTACAAGGTATAATAGAAAATGTATGTTAACTGTAAAGTAGTGGAATGTGACAAATATGGTGTTGTAATACTTTTAATATCATTTTGTTCAATTAAATAAATATGAATGTAAATAAAGAAGAAGGGAAGACACAGGAGTCAAACACTACAGTTCCAAAACTGATATTTGTACTTAATGCACATCTCTGTATGATAAACAGTGAGTATAGAAATCAATAAAGCTAAAATATACTTAGCGGGAGACTCATAGCCTGAACCTCATAATCTATACAGACTCTAATGGAGAGCTTCAGGGGTTATAAAGCAATAACTCAAAATGGTAGTTTCTAAATTAATTCCTGAACAATTTTAAACTGGTAAACTTTTCCACACACTTTTACACCCTCTGAGTACATGATTACACATTTAAAATATCATTTTTGTTTTTGCTTTGCTAAAACTTAAAAAATTGCTTTGAATACATATTGCAACTCCACTGAAGACTATGTGGATTTATTCAAAGCAATAAAATCTTGCCCTAAGGTATGCTATCCATTTCATGTGCGTAATATATGTATTTCTTCAAACCAGAGTGAAATAAATGGTGATTATGGTTTAGTCCAAACCCACATGGCTATTTTAAGTGCAACCAATAATAGTTTTTTTTTATTCCTGTAAAATTAATAGAGAGTAACATGGCAACAAACGTAAGCGTCTTTGCTGCCCAATACCATTTCTACAGCTTTAGCTATAATTGAAAGGAGTAAAGTGTTATTTAAATTGCCTGTTACTGGAATAAGGAATAATAGTATATTATTATATTCTTAGATATGAAAAAGATCAGTTTGTGAGGTTTACATTCAGGACAATTATTTGTTTTCATGTTACCAATATTAGGTGGTACATGAGGGGCAATAAAAACTGTACTAAACTGTTTATAGAACATTTCAGGAAAGTGTTATTAATGTCTTAAGGCATCTCAGAATCTTGTTTAACATACAATTGTAATAGTATTAAGAATAATAATGTCAGATATCCTAAGACCTCTTTTTTATTAAATGACCAATTTAGTGCTCATACAAAAGGGATTCATTTTCTTATTTAATAACTGGTTAGCAATACGATTGGTATAGGGAAGAATTAAATTAATATAGCTTTTAAAACATATCATCATTATAGAGCACCAACATATTCCATAGTGCTAATTTCTAGAGATGAGGTTTATTACCATGTTAGCTTTAGAACAAAAGAAAACTATTTTAATGGAGACGATACTTTTTAATGGCTGAGTAGAATGCAAGATTTCAAGGTCGTAGCCCCTTCCTCAAATCAAGTTCTCAAATGAAATCTAAAAGGTTGCACAACATATTGGCCAGCTGACTTTAGGCTGAGATTGATCAGACCATAGATAAGGTTTACATTATCACATCAGTGAAGAAAGGAAGTCTTTAATAAGCTGGGTGTGAAAGTTTGCTAAGTGTTACAAACAGTCTCTGTAGGAAACCAATGGTCCAAGGATGTTAATGAGAGATTCACAGAGCACTCACTTAATATGGAGCAATGTGACATAAATTCCGTCACAATTTAATCCATAAATCAGGGGGACAGGAATAGTGAGGGGATCTTCTCAGGGGACTGTCCTGGTAAAAGTCTTTGTTAGCCTGATAACTGTCTTTATCTATTTCCCTGCAGTGGATATTGTAGGCAAACCTACACTAGTCAGAAAGAAACTTAGGATAGTCTCCTGGGTAGATACTTTTATCACATCCAGGACACTTAACAGGGAGTGGATAAATACATATATTCAGGAAGCTACAATGCTAAGTTTGAATGTATGCAGTAAATTAACAACAATGGCAAATATGTAAGTCATGAGAATATCTTTAAAATCTTGAGAAAATCTTGTTTGTTTTCACTTTCCACACTGCCTCTTGACTTTCGGCCTCATTCAATTGCAAGGCCGCAACTCACGGTATACAGGCCGCTTGCTGGGGGCTTGAACTCTGCTACAATTATGGAGAGATTCAATTGAACAAGCCCACAAGTTACACCGTAAACCATGCAATCGTATGTAGCATTCCAGAGCGTGATCATGATCAATTAAGCAAGACCATAGCTATCCATTTAGAAACAGCCAAAAGGAAATGAGACCATGATCATTACGGCAGTATAAGATGGAGGTTACATGTCAATCAATTAGTGTTTGGAGGTCCTATATGGGATCGGACTTGCAAACTTGCAAAATACAAAATAATAAAAATGAATGCTAATACTGTTCTAGTCCATGTGGGTGGCCTGATATGTATTAACTCATTGAGTCCTGACATCGATATAACCCCAAAATGAATAAATGTTTTTTTACTGCCGATTTGTGGGCTTGAAACTGTTGTACAATTAATTCTAATGTCTGTCATCGCTTTCCCCATTATTGACAGTGCGGTATTGATTTTTGATTTGCATTTACAGTGCTACGGACATGTCTTTAACCCCTTTGTGGGTCCCATCTGGTTCCCGTAGAATTTTCATCCGACCTTTGCCACTTATGGGTGTGAAGACATTTGCAGGCTTACAGAATTGTAGCAATTGAATAGCGATTTCCGATATTAGCGATCGCAACTCCTGCGGACGTGCAAGATCAAAGGTTTAGATGGGGTGTAAGTTACAGGTTTAGCAACCACAGGGATTTTCAGTTAGTAACCCGTAGATCATTTGGGGCTCGCATAAAGACACCAATTGAATAGGAAATTAGTTTATGGGCTACATTACATGATCCCATAAGCTACAATTTCTCAATTGAATGAGGCCCTTGGTGCTATATCCTGGAAATGCATTATCTGTTCTGAAAATGAAGGAGGGGGAGGAAGAGGGGGACCTGTTGACCCATTGGTCTCTTCAGATAAGCTTATAGCATATGACATATTCCCTTGCTCATACAAATGCTCAGTAAAAGACAGCTTTCTAGTATACATGCAAGCCCTACTTGCCTTGCTTTTAACTGCAGCATCATTTCCACTATGCCAGCTTTCATGAACTAGCAGAGTCTACTGAGATTAAGATTTTCTCTAAAAATATTTTTATGTCCATTATTTGAAAACTGTTAATGTTGTTAGTTTGAATGCTTCAGAAACATTTTTTTCTTAATAGAAGGCTCTTTTTATCTACCTAAATATTGAATAATTGGCATCACACGTAAAAAAAATGGAAAAAAATGGTTTGGAATAGTTTCAAATGCATTACTTCATATATAAACAAATTAGCCAAGACCGCTCTAGTTGACTAGTGTTGTAATAGCTGAACTCTCTGAATTTCAGCCAGGAGCAGGACATAAGCAAAGAAAGTTGCCTTTATGAACATGCTGTGCTGATAATCAGTTAACTACATAAGGCAAAATGACATAATCAAAGGATAACGCTCCCTGGAGTTTTGTTTGTTGATGTTTTGTAGGGAATGTAAACATTTGTGACCACAATGAAAGCCTAAGTGTATCTACCTCACTCACTGATCAGCGTCTACAACACCTGTCCCTGAGCCAGCTTTCCATATACTCTAGAATATAGTTTATAAAGCCCTTAGTACTATTGACCCCCTCTTATATCTATGCCCTTGTCTCTAAATACTCCCCCAACTTTGTCCTAGCTTTGTGTTACCCCCTTTCATTCCCAGCTTCAGTACTTTTCTTCATTTTTCTGTCGACTCCTTGCCTTGCTCCATAAGACTCTCTGATTGTTTAAAAAACAAACTAAAATTGTGTCTTTTTAAAGAAGATTACCTACAGCCTTTTCATGCACAATGCGTATATAGTACCAAATTGCTCACTCACACAATATACAGTATAACACACAGCAGCTGCAGCCTATTACATTGATCGCTGCCATCGTATATCTGTTACCCACCTGTCTCACAGTCCAACCTTAGCTTCTAGATTGCAAACTCTTCATAGGAATCTCAACTCTGTTGCACCAAATTGCATGTCCCATATTGTATTGTCCTTGTCTGCATACCTTATAATTTTTTTACCTTTGTAATTTGCTTCTTGTAACCACTATACTTTATAATATATTTGTATCTTTGTAAGTAGTGCTAAGGTAAATGAATACGCTCTACCAAAAAGAGACTAATATCTTATGCGTACATTCTGTATTGAAGCTATTTGTATTTATTTAAAATTGTACTGTTAACAGCTCCATCTTGTGGCAGTCTGAAGGCTTGGGAAACTACCCACCACCTCAGTTCAGGAGTACAGCTAGGGGTACAGATACTGTCAATGCTGCAAGTGTAAGGCAGCATGGCATAGGGGCACATAACAGGGTAGGAGCCTGGGTTAAAGAAGGACTTTATTAGGGGAGAGGGATACATAATTATTCTTATAGCGTGTGATCTGACTGGCAACATTCATTTTTGGCTGTTGTATTGACCTGTATTGCATACAGATGTTGCAAAAGGGTAAAAATAATTTTGCACCAGGGTCCTCCATGCATTAGCTCCATTGCTACCTGTACACTGAGAGGTTTCACCTAAATAGTAGGAAGTGATAATGCTAGAACCAGTAAAGTGTTGGTAAAGTATCAGTGTATTTAAGTAAATGCTTCACATGAAAATTACTTAACATACTAGCAACACTTGCAGCTGTGTAAGCCAAGTATAAAGAAGCATTTTTAGAGAAAATCTTAATTTTTAGCAGACTTTGCTTTTGTACAGAGAGGCTGACATAATCCTATCTGTCCTTTGCATGAAGGAGCTAGTACAGAGCAGGGGATGCAGCGTGTAGTGTGATTGTTGGCTCCTGTGCATGTAGAGATGATGGGAAGTGGGCATTTCTAAAAGCTAAACTATGTCACAAATGAGTTATCAAACCCTGTCACTCCTCCTGCCCTGCCCTGCTGAATACAAAAAATAATTTTTCATTACTTTTCTAACTTTATGCACAAATAAATATATTCTAATTTCTTTGGCATCTCATTGCTTCTTTGTGGTACATACAGTTCCTTGCAAAAGTATTCACCCCCTTGACTTTTTACCTATTTTGTTACATTACAGTCTTAAGTTCAATGTTTTGTTAATCTGAATTTTATGTGATGGATCAGAACACAATAGTCTAAGTTGGTGAAGTAAAATGAGAAAAATGTATACATAAAACTAATTTTTAGAAATTGAAAACAGAAAATTGGCATGTGCATATTTATTCACACCCTTTGTTATGAAGCCCATAAAAAGCTCTGGTGCAGCTAATTACCTTCAGAAGTCACATAATTAGTGAAATGATGTCCACCTGTGTGCAATCTAAGTGTTACATGATCTGGCATTACATATACACACCTTTTTAGAAAGCCCATAGAGGCTGCAACACCTAAGCAAGAGGCACCACTAACCAAACACTGCAATGAAGGAACTCTCCAAACAAGTAAGGGACAATGTTGTTGAGAAGTACAAGTCAGGGTTAGGTTATAAAAAAATATCCAAATCTTTGATGATCCCCAGGAGCACCGTCAAATCTATCATAATCAAATGGAAAGAACATGGCACAACAGCAAACCTGCTAAGAGACGGACGCCCTCCAAAACTCACGGACCGGGCAAGGAGGGCATTAATCAGAGCGGCAGCACAGAGACATAAGGTAACCCGGCAGAAGCTGCAGAGTTCCACAGCAGAGATTGGAGTATCTGTACATAGGACGACAATATGCTGTACGCTCCATAGAATTGGGTTTTATGGCTGAGTGGCCAGAAGAAAGCCATTACTTTCAGCAAATAACAAAACGTCACGTTTTGAGCTTGCGAAAAGGCATGTGGGAGACTCCCAAAATGTATGGAGGAAGGTGTTCTGGTCTGATGAGACTAAAATATTCTTGAGCAAAACCTGTACCAATTTGTGTGTGATTTGAGGCTAGGACACAGGTTCACCTTCCAGCAGGACAATGACCCCAAACACACTGCTAAAGCAACACTTAAGTGGTTTAAGGGGAAACATGTAAATGTGTGGGAATGGCCTTGTCAAAGCCCAGACCTCAATCCAATAGAAAATCTGTGGTCAGACTTAAAGATTGCTGTTCGCAAGCGCAAACCATCCAACTTGAAGGAGCTGGAGCAGTTTTGCAAGGAGGAATGGGCAAAAATCCCAGTGGTAAGATGTTGCAAGCTCATAGAGACTTATCCAAATCAACATGTGAGGCAACAAAACATGATAAATGCCAAGGGGGGTGAATCCTTTTGCACGGCACTGTAATAACACCGTTAATAGCTTGCACTTTGTCTACTTGCATTCATCAAAACATCTAAAGGAATTATTCAGCAATCTAAAATATCCAATTTTCATGGATTAATACATTTCTGCACTCTATTGGCAAAAAGCAGCCCTTATGTATGCAGCACATCTCTTAAAACATTTTATTTGTATTCATATCTAAAAATCCCTCTAATGATAATGTCTACACAGGCCCTTGATCCCCACCCAATCAGCATGCAGCATTAGGGGACGAATTTTAACCCATTATTAACCTGCTGTTTCTTCCTCAGCCAATAGGGGAGCACTGATGTCAGCCCCCAAGTCACTGCTGGGATATGACTCCCTGCTGCTTCCTGTCTGTGTTGTGCTGCTGCCATATCACCTAAAATAGTGCCATATATCCCAGGCTGCTTTGCCGCACAAACAGGAACTACAGAATTTGAATCAAATGTTTTAGCTAACCTGGTTGTCCAAATTATAAAATCATTGCTTAATTAGCCTGGGTTTGGAGGGGGTGTAAGTGTTTAAATGTTTATTTTGGTATTTTGTTTCATGCAAAAAAAAATTCATACACTATTAATTTGCCTCTATCAGATGCTCTCTGATAGGCTGCAAATACTTTATTCTATGGGATAAATGCACTCCTTCATGGTCCCCAGCTGCCCTTGCCAAGAATTAGTAAATATAGGCAATAAGGTCTCACTGGTATTCTGCACTACTTTTAAACTATACAAAGAATGGGCATAAAAAAAAAAAGTGGACTCTCTTGTTGATATTGTGTTTGTTTGGATAAAAGATATGCAGAGGCAACTCCATTTATTATGGGAGAGGGATAACTAATTAGTCTTATATGGTGGTGATCTTAAAACCAAAATATATATTTTGTTGGGTATACAGATGTTGCAAAGTGGGGTCAAATGATTTTACACTGTGGGCCCTCCATGCACTAACTCCACCCCTGAGTATAGCCTTTGCTCCCTGTACACTGAGAGGTTTTGCCCAGGTAGAAGGAAATGTTTAATGTAAGAACTAGTAATCTGATTGTATGTTGCTAAAGTATAATTGTAGTTAAGAAAAAGCTTCACATGTGAGGTACTGCATTGTATACATATGTTACAAATAGGGGGGGGGGGGGGAGGTTATATAGCCAGATGGCCCTGTCATGACCCAGAAATGTGGGGCTCAGTACACCCCTAATTCTCCTGCTTTAGTTTACAGGAGCAATCCACAGGTTGTGATTTTTTTATTAATCTCAGCATCCAGCAATTCAGATTAGGACATAATTCATGGAAAAGCAAGTCAAACCCCTTTAGTTAGGATACAAGAAATATACATGCACATTTTCTTAGTGCAGACAGACTTGCAACTTTATTCTTTTTACATAGATATTTAACAAACACAAAAAATTTCACCCACACCCCTTCCTAATTACCCTCCCTGTATGAGGGAGCCTTCCTTCTCACTTCGTCACTAGGCCATAATCCCCCCTCCCATAGTCAGATTCAACAGAGCCTGGGGGTTATCTGACCAGGCCACTTCATATGTATGATCTCTATTTTGCTGTTAGGTGAAGCATATCACTTTATGATTATCTGAGGCCAGAGAGTGGATGCCACATAAATTATTGCAGAAACCTTAGGTTTAATCCTTTACTGTCCCACTAACACAATATGACAGAAACTGTATCTCTGTTATTTACCGGTAAAATAACATTATTTCAGTGCATATAACATCATATAGTAACCCCAACATTCATTATTGTGGCCACACAAAACTACACACAAAAACAACATGGCACAGTCCTTACAATAGGTATCATGTCCATTTTGATAGTCTTTAGTATTAGCAACCCAGTATGCCAGAGTCCAAAATAGCAGGGATTCTTGTGGGGTTCAGGGCAGTCCCAAACCCAGTAATCACAGGACCTCCATGCATTAGCTCCACCCATAACTACAGCCTTTACACCCTGCACATAGAGAGTTTGTGTAAATCTTTCAGAAAGAGCTATAATCGCAGGTTGCTAGGAAAGGACCATTGCCCATAATATTTTCCAAACCCAGTACATTTTTATTGTGTATGGGACCTAGAATTATTCAGGGCAAAACATTGTTACACATTTGTGTGTACCTAAGCAAATTTAATTAACAGCCAGTAAAAAGAATGATTAACAAGAAACTCATCACTGTCACTTATTTGTTTATTGGATACCTTCTGAGGGTTGTAAATGGAGAGGGCAGACAGTCCTGCATTCACATCATGACTACATATCTGGAAGCTGACTGATCTCTATGGATCCTACATTAAATGGGATTTAACAAAGGGAAAGCCCATTGACAACTTTTCTTAGAAACATAGATTTGATGGGCGATAAGAAACAAAAGGCACATCTAGTCTTCCCATTCTACCCACCTAAAAGATTGTCTTAATTTAGTCTCATATTTGTGATTATCAGAGGCAAGTGAATTCCTTAACTTTGTTTGACACTGCCATTTCAAAAAGGGTGTTACACTTTTCTACAATCCTTTCTGTAAAGTAGGGATATGTCTTCCATATAACAAGTTCAAGCCACGACCTCTTAAATACATATTTATTTTCATTTTCCTATTGAACTTTATTATTTCCTTTGATGTATTTGAAGGTTTCTATCATATCTTGAGGGGCAGAGTAGTTAAATCCCTGATGAGGATGGTTTATTACTTTTATTATTATTAGTATCCTTTATTTGTAAGGCACCAGCATATTCTGTAGTGTTACACAGGGGTTAAATACAAGTCAAAAACAATTTTAAAAATGGAAAAAAGTGGAGGGCCCTGTCTTTGAGCTAATAATTTAAAATACATAGCGCTTTTCTTAAAGCACCTAGCAAAACTCACAAACTTACAATCTTATGGGAATGGTACAGAAGGGTGATAGATGTGTTGTGCATATTAAGGCTGAAGATGATAATCTTCTTTAAATAAATGCATTTTTAGTGAGGTTTTGAAGGTTTAGTCCAGTAGCGTGAGGGAAGGAGCTCCAAAGAATTGGGGCAACATGAGAAAAGTCCTGAAGGCAAGAGTGAGAGGAGACAATAAGAGAGGAGGATAGAGGAAGGTCCTTACCAGAATGAAGAAGGCAGTTGGGGGAGTATTTTGAGATGAGAGCAGAGATATATGAGGATGAACTATTGTTGAGGGCTTTATATGTTAGGGTCATGGTTTTAAATTTCGTTCTGGGGACTGTGGAAAGCCAAATGGAGTGACTGACAGAGAGATGCTGCAGGCATTGATTATAGTATATATGTCTGGTGAAGGCTTTTCATTATGGATTGGAGTGGAGAGACAGATGAGGGAAAAACAATCAACAAAAGAGTTGGTGAGGAATTAAAGAGAGTACAGGGTACAGTAGAACACAAGACAACGGGCCTGGGAGATGGGAGTGATGCTGGCATTGTCAACAGTGAGAGATTTTTGAGGAGGGGAAGCTGTGGAAGATTAGGATCATAGTCTTGACATGCTGACTTTGGATTGATGGGCGGAAATCCAGGAGGATCGGAAGATTAGGAGCATAGTCTTTGACATGCTGAGTTTGAATTGATAGGCGGACATCCAGGAGGATATGCTAGAGAGGCAGTTGGCAAATTATGCTGGAATAGAGGGGGATAGATCTGGTGCTGAGAGTGAGATTTGAGTATTATCTGCATTTAGATAAAGTAACTATTTTATTAGGGTACAAAGGAAGAATATAATCAAGTGAAGAAAAGGAGGGGACCTAAGAGTATGCCAACAGTCAAAGGGTGAGGCGAAGAAGAAGTGCCAGAGTAGGAGTCACCAAATGTTCAATCTTCTTGGTATGATGTGAACCATGAGAGAGTAGTGTCACGGATGCCAAGAAAGTGGAGAATCTGGATAAGAAGAGGGTAGTCACCTGTGTCAAAGGCAGCAGAGAGATCCAGGAAAATTAAAATAGAGAAATGACCCTCTGACTTGGCGGTAAACAAGTCATTAGTGACTTTTTTGAGAGCTGTCTCTGTGAAGTGTTGTGGTCGGAAGCCAGATTGGAATGGGTCAAGGAGGGATTTGTAGGAAATAAAGTGGGTAAGGCTCATGATGTTTTTAAAGCCAGGGAAAGTAGCGAGATAGGGCGAGATAGATGGAGAAGCTGAATCAGATGAGGGTTTCTTAAGAATGTGTGTAAATATGGCATGTTTTAAAAATGATGGAAACTTGCCAGTGTTAAGGGAAAGGTTGAATAAATGTGGTCAGGGTTAAGTGTGATAGAGAGTGGAGGGATAACTTGTGAAGGAATATGATCATGTGAAGAAGTTGTAAGGCGAGAGGGTAATAGTACACTTGAGACCTCATCCTCCATAATAAGGAGCCCATTATAGATGTGGGATTGGGGAAGGGTAAAGACTTGGAGGTGTTATTTGAGAGGAGGGTGTGTTAGGACCTTGCTGAGAAGTGGGTTTGATTTGGATTTTTTAAATTTTATTATTGAAGTGGGTGGCAACGTCTTCAGCTGTGAGACAGGAAGGGGCAGGAGATGCAGGTGGGCAGAGGAGAGTGGGAGCACCTCTGGATGTAGGATGTTTGTGTAGTGTGCTATGGTTGTAGAAGGGAGTTAGGCTGTTTGCCTGTGCTTAGGGGCAAGTGTGTCAAGGGTGGAAGATAGATTAATGTCGTATTGTGAGATGGCAATGTTAGGGACTGCTGAGGGTGGTGAGGAGACTAAAAAGGGGTTGTAGCACAGTGGAAAGGTGTTGTGGGTTGAGTGCTTGCAGGTTTTTGTTAGTTTTAGAGGCGGTTGGTAGTGAAGAAGGGCAGTGAGTGGGTCATGTGGTAAGGTTTCAGGTTAGGAAGTGGTGGTCAGATATGTCTACCTGGTTATATTTCCATGTAGAAGCTCTTCCTCTGTGCCTCACATACACCAAGGCCCCCTTACGTGCATATAAGCAGTCCACATAGCTAAAAGCACTCAATTTTTACAATTGTGACTCCAGGAATCAACTAAGAGCCTGGTTTGCTTAAGAAAGAATCTCAGACTTTGGGACCAGTCGAATCTCAAACAGAACTTTAGTTTTATTGTAAATTAACTAAGTGATTAATACTAAGAAATTGTTTGTAGAACTTCGCTCCCAGCTGCTTGGTAACATTTTGTCAAACACCCCAAACAAAAGTGGAACTGATATGTGATCCTCTAGCCACATCCATCCAAACAGCATAGCATGCTGCACTTATAATCCTACTGGCAAGATAGCCCCATTAACATTGACTGAATAACAAGTCACAGAACTGTAATGCAGTAGAGCCAACCTTCAACGCAAGAAATGTCCATTATCTCAGGAAATTTTGTTTAACCGATAGATGGGGATCTGGTTCATAGCAACTGTAAATTCCAAGTTGTACAAGTGGGGCAACAGGTATTGGAGCACTAACAACTACTCAATTGTTGCATAGCTTATCTCCCAATACAGGAGATTTCTGGTGATCATGACCAATGGATGGTTATCTCATTATCCGCTAATTAGTCTCCAGATTGCCCCTGTTCAGAAAGTGAATATGTTGCACTGCATGATGAATCGATTGGAGTAATCTATAGCTGTCAGGATGGTTTGTGTGATAAGAAACTTCTTGGGGGCTTCCAATGTTACTAACCAAGTACTTGTTTTTTATGTGTGGACTTCTGCCAGTTCAGCTCTTCTTTTGTGGCTACTAGTGCTAAAGCCCCATTCAATTTGAAGCCCATAGCAGCATCGGCACACCCGCAAAAGCTGCAGGCTTTAAATTCGGCAGCGTTACAGAGCTATTAAAATGAACCATGCCACGAGTTACGTGCCATAGACGCAAGCCCCTGAAACATTCTTGCGCACGTTGGATGTGCGGCCGTGAACATGATCAATTAGTCAAACCTGTAGTTACATGTTTAGACAGAGCAAATGATCATCATCATTACGTCACTGAAAAGCCTTATGGGCTTCAATTACGAGTTTCGATCGGACCCGCATTCCAAAAATAATGCAATATTAATAAATCAGTAAATAGGATATTCTAGTCCATGCGAGTTCCATTATATGTATTAACACATTGATTGCTGGGATCCAACTAACACGGAAATGAAACATATAAAAAAGTATTTAATATTGCAGATTTGTGAGCTTGAGAATGATGTGCTATTAATTTTAATACCTAACATCACTTTCCCTTTAATTATAAGTACAGTATTGTGCTGATATTTGCATTTACAGTGCAACGGATAGGACTTTAACCCCCTTGTGGATTCGTAGCAATTTAATAACGATTTGCGAACGTAAAATTTAACGCTTTGCGGTAATGGAATTCAGATTTCGACAGCCCGTAGGGTTTTTCCGCATGTAACCCGCAGGTCATTTGCGGGTAGTTTTACGAGGGCAATTTAATAGCCGTAAGTCTTGCAGGCTACTTTACGGGCTATGGTTTTACACATTGGGGGAATTTAATAGAGCTGCTACTCTCCCCATCTACTTAATATCCAAACTACTGTACCTCAGCCAGTTCAACCTCATACTTGTTATATCTAACAGTCAGTCCTGGATTTGTTTGAACTCCAAAATCTGTCATCATCCAAGGTGCCACTAATCATTAATGTTATCCAGACATATGCAAGCAAAATCATGACCACCATCCAATAGTGGTGGGCACATTTATCATCCATGAGTGAAATTGTGTATAAATCAAAAGTAGTACTGGTGGCTCATGTTAAACAAATTTGTTATATTTGCTAGTTTTTACTAATGCTGGCACTTGCTAAACTGCCTGATACCAAAAGTGGTGCCTGTCAAAGAAAGAGATCAGTGTTAGTAATGAGGTTGCTGCATGGTAAAAATGTTGGATCAGGCTTGGATTACATCCGTCAGTTGCTAGGTCTGAGTCTCACTAATGGTTGGATTGAACCTAGCCAATATCTAGGGTGTCCGATTAGTTTTTGGATAGATGTTCTCTTGCTTTCCATTTTAATAGCATGGCATATTGTCAGGACAGGAGTTTCTCAACCATAACATTACATTCAATTATACATCATGTGGTGTTGCTAATTTTAAATATGACCTATTGTGGCACTTTTCAAGCTGCTGGAACTTTTTTCCTGTATACATTAAGGCCAGGGTGCAATTACCTATTTCTTTACCCTTTATCATACCCATCAGTGCTTCTGATCAATTCCTTAAGACTATGATACAGAGAAGAAAAGGAATCTGCTCTAGGTGGAAATTTCTCTCAATACTTCTCACTCTCTAAAAATAACTTGATCTTGGTTTTCTTGGTCCCATTTATTCTCTTCACACAACGCATGTCTGAGGATATTAGGGGATAGATCTCAAATCTAAGACCCCACAATACTACCACAATTAATGCACTAGATCTGACATAAACTGAGTCTATTTGCTCAATAGGATATCACTAGGGTTTTCTTGGTCCAATTGATTTCTTTCACACTACGCATGTCTGAGGATATTAGGGGATAGATCTCAAATCTAAGACCCCACAATACTACCACAATTAATGCACTAGATCTGACATAAACTGAGTCTATTTGCTCAATAGGATATCACTAGGGTTTTCTTGGTCCAATTGATTTCTTTCACACTACGCATGTCTGAGGATATTAGGGGATAGATCTCAAATCTAAGACCCCACAATACTACCACAATTAATGCACTAGATCTGACATAAACTGAGTCTATTTGCTCAATAGGATATCACTAGGGTTTTCTTGGTCCAATTGATTTCTTTCACACTACGCATGTCTGAGGATATTAGGGGGTAGATCTCAACTCTATGACTCCATAACACTACCACAATTAATGCACTAGTTGAATAGGATATCACTAGGGAATACTAACCAAGTAAAGCTAGTTATCAGGGTATAAGCTACTTTCTGGCACGCTGATGTCCTTCTAACAGTAGGTACCAATACCAGAAGGGAATGATCAGCTGATCATTAGCATTTAATATTTTCTTCAGTATACCTTGCATACCCCAGTCACCAGCAAAATAGTCTGGCTGAAAGGAGCAAGGCTTTGTCCCATGTCAGGACAAAAGGCACCACCGTCAATAATGCCCATGACAGTGACACAAAAACACTGGAGTCAATATCCTTGCTCAGTTATCTTGGATCTGTTTGGGATGACCCCCATAAGGGAATAATGCCATTAGCTGCTTGGGTCCTGAAAGTTGTGTTGGACATGCTTCACTGGGCTTAGGATATTATCATGGATAAGCTGCTTGAGTATGAAGTGTGTATGCAGAGTTTCTGCTATGAACTCGAGATAACAGCATAGCAGGTTAGTACAATTATAATAATGGATACCAAAGGTAGGAGAAGTAAATCTTCAAATATTCTAACCCAACACTGGGTTTGTTAGTGAATATCCACATAATGTATACTGGTCAAAACAATATTACTTATAAATGTACTGATGGTAATGAGTGTGCAATTAACTTCCCCTCCCCCTGGTTTACTTATTGGACTATGTGTGGTAATTCAATTAATATGGGCAGAAAGACCAAAAATCATAGCATGACCTCACTTCAGTTAACTGGCAGATAACCAAAGCTCCTACTGTTTATGGATGAACAGTAGCCGTGTTGCTGCTAACCCCAAAGTCTATCTCAATGGCCATGAAACATACCTTACTTTTACAGTTATGTCGTTGTGTAATGTTGGGCCACCAAGAGCCCATTCCAACAAGTCATTTGTTTCTACCAGGCTCAGGTTCTGTTTTGTAATTTTTTAATGTTGATTTTCTGTGCAGAATATTTAAGGGTATAAATATTATATTAGGCCAATAAAGATAGTTGGGGGTTAGTACCACTTTCTGGGTGAAAACCGTGATACCGAGTTTGCTCCCATTTCCAGGGCCTGTCTATGGTCCTGACTAGGAGCCACATTCAATTCCAAGCCCGCAACTCGATCGCAGACGGCCGAATGTCTGCGGGTGTTTTGCTGGCTCCCGTTTGTCTCTAAAAGCCCTAAATCCCGCCTGTGGCCGCAAAGTGTTAAGGGGCTAGCCGAGATGTGAGCGGCCCTTACGATCCAATCACGGTATACCATAATGTGACACAGGCCTCTCAGCCAATAGAAAGAGGTCTAGCTGCAGATGATTGACAGAGGGAGATTATAAATTTGCGTTCCACCCTCCCATGCATTGACTGTGTTGTATTTTCTTTCGAAGTAGCACACAGGTCCCGGAATTGGTGGGTTTTGAGAGTCAGAGAGAGAGATTACACATATTTACATATTACACATAATTGCAATAAACATAATGACATAACAACACTCATAGAGGCATATAGAGCTAGGTCACTCCATACACAAACACCCACATTCCATGCCTCACACCCCATCCCCCAACAGTTACTAAATACACATAATACACACACCCTATATACACAGCAACACTTATTGTTATTTATCCTTATTTTGTTTTGGGGATTATGATGGAGGGAGGAGAGAAATGGGGAGAGGATTGGAGAGGTGGGGAGGAGGAGAAGAGGAGAGGAGGAGAGAGAGGAGAGAGAGGTAGCCATGGGAAATAGTGGTGGAGAGGAGGAGGTGAGGAGTGGTGGAGGAGAGAAGGAGGTGGAGGAGGAGGTGAGGAGTGGTGGAGGAGAGGAGGTGGAGGAGGAGGCAGAGGAGGAGGTAGAATTATTTGGAGTGTAGAGGTGGGTGGTGGCAGGGTGGCCCGAGCACCAGGCACACGCAGGAGAGGGACAGAGGGGGATGGTCCTGATCCAAAGGGGGGGGTAGTTCGGCAAAGAAGAGTTAGGAGCCACAAACAATCAAGACCAAGCATCAAAGTAAATGGAAGGAATGCACACAAAACAATGTATTATTCATCGTACTAATGACATAAACCTCTCTTTTATTTATTTCAGCGTCAAGGAGGTCTGGGTTCAGTGGCGAGCCAGAGGCGGGGGCGTCGGCTCCATCAGAGCAGGAAGAGGAGGAGCAAGCCCACGCTCAGCAGGAACCGGTGCAATGGGAGGAGGAAGGAAGAGGACCTGAGGTCCCTGGCTCGGAGTAGGAGGGTATCATTTGGCTGGTGGGATCAATATCCCATCACACCACTGGGAATTCGACTCCACTATCCCCCTCCTCCTAAGACTGAGGCTGTCACCTGGGCCCTCCGACTGGAGTGATTTCAACAGCCAGTCACCACATCCTCGCCCAACAGCAGTGTGCTGGACTGGCCACCACCTCCCCCAGCCCGGGCCCACCCACACCACCACCTGTTTTGCCCCAGGCTCCAGCCGGCACCAGACCCTCCTCACTCTGCCACTTCCTCACCTGGCCACACCCCACGGGCCTCCATCACCCTCATTAGGCCAGTCTGTGCAGGAGGAGATGCTGGCCCTCATGTGTCAGCAGGTGGAGTTGTTCCGGGGACCCAGGCCAGCATCTCCACCAATCATGTGGAGGTCATGCACTGCCTGCCAAGGAGCAATAGGAAGGAGAGGAGGCATCATCTAATGACTGAGTCGTACCTGGCCGGACTGCTCAGGATTGGGGCGGACCATAAGGCATTCCATGGAGTCACTGCAGAAGCAATGTGACGTGCTCTGGTCCCCAGCCCCACCTCCTACACCCTGGAGTCATCCCCAAGTCACACTCAGCCCTGCCCCTCCTCTCCTCCCACCATGCCTCCATCACCAACACTGCAGGTGCCGCTGCCTCCCGGGGGTTGCCTGCCCCTGCCCTTTTCCACCACCAACAAGGAGATGGCGGCGGGCCACGGGGATGTTGGCCCTGTGGCTGGTGGAGGAGGACATTGGGGCTGTGCATATGTTTGCCTTCTCAGCAGCACTTCTCAGTAACAATATATTGGTCACAATGTTAACCTAATCTATCCTGGCTACAGATTCTTGGATCTTAGCCTATTTGATGGTGATATTTTGTATGCAGAACGCTACCTCCCATCACATGGTCCATGATCCTCTTCTCTGTGGACACGTAGGGTTCTGTTGAACATGTCACATTTGATGTTTGGGAGATGTTGTGTATGTCATTTTAATGCCTTCCATTGCTTTCTCTGTGATTTTAAAGTGCATTGGGGTCTTTATATTGTCATTTGCAGTGTTACCAACTAGTCTGTAAACCCTTTGCGGGTCCTATTTGGAACTTGTAATCTTTGGGCTGCCATTTGGCGTTTGCAAGCTTGATTGCCGCTGCGGTGTTGAGCAATTTTTACAATTGAATAGCGATTAGCACTTTTAGGGATCGGAAGTCTTGTGGCCTTGGCAGATCAAAGGCTTCGGAAGGCTGTAGGTTACGAGTTAAACCATTAGCATTTTTTCAAGGCCATAACTAGTAAGCTGTTCAGAGCCCACAAAAAGAATTGAATAGCAATTTAACTTGCAACCTCACTTACGGGCTAATGGATCGCCTGAAACCTGAATTGAATATGGCCCAAGGTTTGTACTCTCATCAATCTGTAGATTAGGCCCCACAGACTACAATGGGAGATTCAAGAACATGATTAAGATATCAATTATAATTAATAAGCCTGTAAAACCTTTGATCCTTTGTTCTGTGGTTAACCACAAATTAAGAGATACTTGATCTTAGTCATTGTTTAGGTACACATAAGCACTTTCTAAAATATAACATAATAGTAGTGAGCATCCTGGCTGTTGCCAATGCTTGCGGGCTCGCGCAGCGAGCTTTGCGAGGGCCGCAGTTGCTGGCATGGAGCGCCTATGGCGCTCCATGCCAGCAACTGCGGCCCTCGCAAAATTTACGGAGTTACGAAAGCAAAATACGAGACACATTACGACCCATTACGACCTTGCAAAAAACGTCCGAATCCCGCACACATGATAACATGAAAAACACAATAAATGCACACAACAAATACATAAAAAGCTTACCTACAGCAAGGGGGTGGGGGCACCCAGGACCTCGAAAACTGAAGTTACACCTCAATTTAACTCAAATAAAAAAATTGAGACACTCACAAATCCCCTAAGCAAGAGAAAAAATGGCCACCGAAAAAAACGAAAATGAGGCTACAGCACTCTAAAGACGCAAAACACCACCAGACACCTACGGATTTCCCGAAAAGACGTACGAGATCCGAAAGCAAGGACGCAACCCGCGCGACCCCAAAAACATTTCAAACACAATAAATACACACAACAAACACATAAAAAGCTTACCCACAGCAAGGGGGGGGGGGGGCACCCAGGACCTCTGCAAGTGAAGTTACACCTCGATTTAACTCCAAATTTCGGAGTTTAGACACCAGAAAATCACCTAAACAAGGACGCTAGATCAGCCACAGCCGCATACCACACATTAGCCGCCATTTTAGAACAATAACTTATACAATCCGGTAGTACACAGCTACCCTAACGGATTTGCCTCGCGCACGCACACTATTACACTGCACACATTCATGACGCTTACACAGCAGCTCCACAGCACTGAAAACACACATTGTATGCTGCCGCAACATCAAAACGGATTGCCAGCTCTTCAACACAATGTTTCCTGCATATATTACTTCACAATAGGTAAAGTATATTAATTTTTTATTTTAATAATTATTCATTGCCATAACAACAAAAAAACACCAACGCTGCTCATAGCACACAAACAACCAAGAGCCTCGCAATGAGCGCCGAAGGATCTTAAAACACCAACAAAATTAATTTTGCACCCAAACAACATTACCTGCCTTACAAACTTATTGCCGTCATTTTTTGCTAGTAACATAATAATAAGCAGCCAAGTTTCTAATTAGGTTAACCTGGCCAACAGACAGGCGGTCTTTACTCAGTCTTTTGTCACGCTGGTCAGGTACCCAATGCTTTCCTCAGGTTCCCTGGCCCATGTTCATGGGATACTATTTATGCTACCCTCAGTACACATCAATAGTTAATGTGGAAACCTCTTTTTGATGTGGGTGGCTGGGTTGTGGGAAGAGGAAGCAATCAATTGCCTGATTCATTACAATAAATGTTACCAGCCTTCAGAAATACTGCAATCTCCAAAAGAACCATGCCCTGAAACAAAGTTATTAGTATGTTATAATAAGCTAAATAATATTCTATGGATACATATGTCAAAATATATGTGATACGTGTCTTGTTTAAATGTTACTCAGCAAGGGTCAATTGAAGATTGAAATGAGGAAATATTTGTTCTTAAAAAAAAAAAACGAAGGCTACATATGAAGTTTTTATGAGGCACTTTTGATGGTTTATTGCTTAGATACACGATACAAGAGCAAAGGATGTACGACTTGGGGGAAGTGACAAGATACTGGACATTGGTTGGCTGAAAGCAAGGAAGATCAATTCAAGATGGAATTCAAGTTTTAGCACTCAAAATACTTAACAATGAAATATATAATCAACAGGATTGTAACAGTCTGAATGAGATTTCCCTTTTTTTTTATAACTTTTAAGATAGTAACTGTGCTAAGGTGTGTAACCACTAATCAAAATAATAGTTTACAGACTACTACATACTAGCCAATTAATGTCTACTGGATATATTATTGATAAATTATTTAATTCAAATAAGTTTGGTTACTTACTCTATATCATTAATTTGGAAGTTTTATCTACATAATGCTGCTCAATGCCAAGCAGCAACTGCAAGGACAAATAAGATATTAGCATGCTTTAACAGTTTTATAAAAGCAACTAAGGCAAATAAAATTCTGCCACTATATAACTTACAGGTACGACCTCATTTGGAAGAGGTAATTCTTTTATGGGGCAGTTTAGAGACAGAACATATTAAGAGAAGAGAGGGGAAATTAGTAAGAGGAATGGATTGATTAAGCTATGAAGAGAGACTATCCATTAGACTTATTTTCCCTAGAGAAAAGGCGCCTGAGATGGAATATAGTTATCATATATAATTACATCCAGGGCCAATATAAGGTGAAATTTTTTTTTGCAAAGCCAATAGGTTGTGACAGCAGATTCAATAAATAACTTTAAAAAAGGATTGGAAATATTCTGAATAAAAATGGCATACAAGGTAATAACTAGGGTATTTATATTGGAATTTGAGACCCTCTATAAAGATAACACCAGGAAAAATTTAACAGACATCTATTATCTAATAAGTTCATTATAGAAGATAGCCATACCTATTTACATACAACAAACATTAATGCAGAAGAGGGTCTAACATATGTAATACACTTGTATGAAATCTTCATGCATCTAAATCTATCTTGCATCTGTAGCATTTAGGGTGTGTATTTTTGGGATTCACCAATATCAATATTAATATTAATACTAATGTATGCCTGTTATAATTTTTCAGAGAGATAGAAATTATTTCTTTCTCAACTCCACTCTCTTACAATACGTTGTAACATCTGTGTAACCAGCCTGCTGGATCTGGCGTTGCTCTCCCCACCCTACCCCCATTTTATGACTTGCATTACTTGCTAGGAGCTCCTTCTTTATTATTTCGTCACTCCCTCTGAGCACCTTCGGCGCTCATTGGGAGCCTCTCCTCCCATCTACTTCACCGCTCATTACAGGCGTCGGTAACTTGCAACTTGCCATGTGTCTCTTTCCACCCTCTCCCCCTGTCCCTTCCCTGTGTCTTTCTCCTCTGTGTCTCTGCTGACTGTTTGTGTGGGGGGCACTGACTGTCGTTGGTTTTATTTTCAAAGTCCCGTGTGCCTGACGTTGTTGGTGTAAGTGTTACTGTCTTTTGCGTTGTGTATTTTCTAAGTCCCGCGATGTTGTAAGTGTTACTGTCTTTTGCATCGTGTATTTTGTAAGTTCTGCGTGCCTGGCCAGGCAGAGCCTCGTTTTCATCTTGCCGCTATTTCCCCCCCCGCTTTGTGAGACAACATATGCCTCAAATTAACTTGCAACCTCACTCACCGGGTCCCTGGCTCTCCCCCTGTGCTGTGTGTGAGTGTGTAAGCAAATTTGAGGCATATTTGTGTGTTTTCGTCTTCTTTTCCCTTTCGGTGGGTCAGCCATTAAAGTTGTATTTCTTGCGAGCTCGTGCCTCAACGGCTCGTCTCGTTCACCCTAAGTCCCGCGTGCTTCAATGCCTCAACTGCTCGCCTTGTGCTTTAATGCTTCAATGGCTCGCCTCGCTTTGCGAGGCTCGCAAGCGTGACGACAACTCGCAGTTTGACAACTATTATATGTGATTGCTCTCTCTCTCTGTCTCATTCCATTCTCTCTCTTTTCTATCTCTCCCTCCATGTCTCGCTGTCCCTCACACCATCTCCCGTTCTTCTTTTAGTGACTTTTGAAATCACAATCATGGCCTCTGCTGCTCTTGCTATATAAATAATCAGAGTTTAAATCCTTAGTAAATATACATACTTATAACCATATACCAAGTGGGAATAAAAGTAAAAGGAGTAAATCACATACAATGTGGCTTAACAATGATTTAAAGACCAAGATGCAGAGTAAAAAACAGGCATTTAAATTATACAAACAAGAGGGGACAGAGACTGCTTTACAGGAATACAAGGAAATCAACAAGGCTTTTAGACTGGCTAAAATAGAAAATGAAAAGTTAGTTGCAAAGGAGAGTAAGACTAACCCTAAAATATTTTTTAAGTATATTAATGGGAAGAAGGCGAGGAAAGAAGCTTTAGAAACATTACAATGTGACACAGGCTGTCTGACAATTAGTGACCAGGAAAAGGCAGATGAGCTAAATAGGTTATTTCCTTCGGTATACACAAGGGAAGTACCAGTGGTTGGGACACCGCAACATAATGGGGCTACACTACCTTCACCAAACTGGTTAACGCAGGAAGAAATCCAAAAGAGGTTGGAAAAAATACATGTTAATAAAGCCCTGGGTCCTGATGGAATACATCCAAGGGTATTAAGGGAACTGGGCTCTGTAATAGCCAAATCATTATATTTAACTTTTCAAGATTCACTCAACACAGGGTCTCTACCAGATGACTGGAGAAAAGCAGAGGTGATACCTATATTTAAAAAGGGTGCAAGAGCAAATCCGGGGAATTATAGACCAGTGAGTCTCACTTATGTAGTGGGAAAGCTTTTAGAAGGGTTAATAAGGGATAATATACAAGAATGTCTATTTGAACAGGATTATAAGTAGGAGTCAACATGGATTTATGAGGGATAGGTCATGTCAAACAAACCTAATTAGTTTCTATGAGGAGGTTAGTAGGAACTTGGATCAAGGCAACTCAGTGGATGTAGGCTATTTGAATTCTGCTAAGGCTTTTGATACAGTGCCACATGGGATACTATTGTTCAAACTAATACAGGAATTGCAGTAAATATCTGCTCATGAATTGAGAGCTGGCTAAAAGACAGGAAGCAAAGGGTTGTTGTAAATGGAACATACTCCGATTGGACTAATGTGGTAAGTGGGGTTCAGTATTAGGTCCTCTCCTTTTTAACATATTTATTAATGACTTAGAGGTGGGACTGGAAAATAGTGTCTCAATTTTTGCTGATGACACAGTCTCAAGTTCTGCAAGGTAATTAAATCAGATAATGATGTGTTTTCCCTTCAAAGGGATTTACATAAAATTGAGGAATGGGCATCTAAATGGCAGATGAGATTTATTATGAATACATGTAAATTTATGCATCTGGAAAGGAAAAATAGCCATGCAATTTATAATGTTAATGGAGCAAATATAGGGGTATCAGATATTGAAAGGGATTTGGGAGTACTTGTGGACAACCACCTAGGTAACAGTGCTCAAAGCCAAGCAGCAGCTGCAAAGGCAAATAAAATATTAGTATAGAAGCAAGAGAAGCAAATATAATTCTGCCACTATACAAATCTCTAGTACGCCCTCATTTGGAATATGGAGTACAATTTTGGGCACCACTTTATAAAAAGGACATTTTAGAGCTGGAAAAGGTACAGAGGAGGGCAAGAAAAAAAGTTAGCGGAATGGAGGGGCTAAGTTATGAAGAAAGACAAACAAATTAAGCTTATTTTCCCTAGAAAAAAAGGTGTCTAAGAGGAGATATGATTGCCTTATATAAATACATCCAGGGTCAGTATAAAGAATTGTCAAGGGAGCTTTTTGTGCCAAGAGCTTTTGAACAGACAAGGGGACATCCCTTGAGGTTAGAAGTAAAAAGATTCCAACTTAAAGAAAGAAAAGGGTTCTTCACAGTAAGGGTGGTTAATCTGTGGAATTCTCTACCAAAGGAGGTGGTGACAGCGGTTTCGATAGATAACTTTAAAAGGGGACTGGATTTATTTCTAATTAAGAAGGGAATTCAGGGTTATTCTGGATAATTAGAGAGAGAGAGAGTATTGATCCAGGGAGGAATCCGATCGACAGTATCTGGGGTCAGGAAGGAATTATTATTTTTTCCCTTTGAGAAGATTGGCTAAGTTTCCCTTTGGGGTTTTTTCTGTTTGCCTTCCTCTGGATTAATTAATCATTAAAAATAAATAAATAACGAAATAGTTGATTAATATTTAATTAACAATTAACAACTATATAAATAATAACTAATCCTCATATCGCAGACCAGGGGAGATCTTAAAAGGTTGAACTTGATGGACTGAAAGTATTTTTTCCACCTTAATTACTATGTAACTATAACTATATATATATTTGTATTGCCTGAGACTTGATAAAGGGAGGTTGAGCCTCTCGAAAGCTCGTCATTAAAAAGAAGACGTTTGTCCGATACAAAAGGTATCAAATTATATTGCAATACTCATTATTAATCTATATATATATATATATATATATATATATATGGATTAATAATTACTAAATTACTATATATATATATATATATATATATATATATATACACAAATATTTGTGTAAATACAAGATCAATATATTTATTTATTATTTATGTTTCTTTGTGCAACAGTGAGTTAATTAAGGTATTACTGCATATGACTGTTTATTAATCTATATATAGATCTATACATTTACATGTAAATCTGCCTATTGGAAATGTATATACCTCTTTCAGAGTATACAGCCTGTTAGCTATCTATACACCTAGTATATGTGTTAACAATCAAAGCAAATCTATTTACCTATAAATCTAATATACCTGTTTATCTATACATCAGCGCATATATCTGTGCAAGTATTTTGAAATACATCTGTGTGTCTATGAATACATCAGTATGTATATATCTATGCATCCATGTTTGTTTCTATGTATTGTTAGATCTATATACCTATTATAATGTATATGTATCGATACATATATGTATATTTATATCAATCAATCTGTTTAATAGATCAGTCTGTTTAATAACAATAGTCAATTTAACATTTTTCTACTGCATAAATATATTGGTATATTTATTTAGAAAATGTATTTGTGTATCTATCCATAACTCTATGTATGTGTGTAATTCATTCACTTGATACTTCCTTGCCATAAAGTATGTCAGCCTCTTAATCACTTCTTTACATTCCTTCTCTCCCATGCTCCCTTCGCTCTTACCTCACTCAGACTCCCAAAATATCATGGCAGGTTCTGTTCCTGTTGCTTAGATTTTGCAACTGGAGCATCACATTAGCACAAATATATAACACCTCATCTTACTACAATATATAACTTTGTTCCTATTATCAACACCTATCTAATTATCCCTGCAGCTCTGTGACTAATTCTCAATACTCATGTCTCAGTTGTAGCAAAAAAGTCCCACAATACACAATACAGAGCTGTGATAACATAACTAGCCATATGGATCCATTCAATGCAGGCTAGCTTAATGTGCTTTAGTCCTTGCACTTTTGTTAGGGGATTTGAAATATATTATTTGTTCAAATGTATCTCATTAAAGAAATACCTGGAGACCCATGATATAATCTATGTATACATAGCTACACTATGTGTGTTTATTAATCTACTGATCTGTTAGTTTGTTTGTCTATTTTAAGCATTTTCAGGTCAAATAAGGAAAAGCTTTGTGGAAGTATAGGACTTAATTTAAGTCTATCTATTTATCTATCTATCTATTTTTCTTTCTATCTATCTATACATCTCTAAATGTATCCATTCAACTATACATCTGTCTATCCATTCATCCATCTATGTCTATGAAATAATCTGTGTATCTATCTATCCATCTCTCCATCTATCCATCCATCTATCCATTCATCCATCTTTCTCTATCAAATAATCTGGTTTATCTATCTATCTATCTATCTATCTATCTATCTATCTATCTATCTATCTATACATCTCTAAATGTATCCATTCAACTATACATCTGTCTATCCATTCATCCATCTATCTCTATCAAATAATCTGGTCTATTAGTCTATCTATCTATCTATCTATCTATCTATCTATCTATCTATCTATCTATCTATCCATATCTCAATCTATTCATCCATCTATCCATTCATCCATCTATCAAATAATCTGGCTGTGTCTATCTATCTATCTATCTATCTATCTATCTATCTATCTATCTATCTATTCTCTCCTCTCTGTGTTTATTTATCAGTGTCTTTCAACTATCTATTTATATCATATAATCTGTGTTTATCTATCTAATATTCAATCTATCTGTATCTATCAAAACAATCTGTGTTTATCTATATCTATCAATCTATCCATATCTGTTTGTTGATCCATCTTTACATTCCTATTGATCTGTATCTATCTGTCCATCTATCATACATCTATCATATATCTATCTCTATCAACTAATCTATGTGTCTCTATCTAACAATCTTTGCATATGTGTTTGTAGATTAATCTTGATATCGTTATTGATATCTATCTATCTATCTATCTTTTTGTTGATTGATATCTATGATACTATTTCTATCGATCTATCACTACTAAATGGTCTGTGTCTATCTAATAATCTGTCTATTCATGTGTTTGTTGATTAATCTCTATAATATTATTTCTATCTATCTATCTATCTATCTATCTATCTATCTATCTATCTATCTATCTATCTGTCTGTCTATCAGTCTATCTATCTATCTATCTATCTATCTATCTATCTATCTATCTATCTAATCTATTTATCTCTCTACCTAGACACCTGTGATGATGTATTTCTACCCATAGCACCATCTCCATCAGGTGTGCACCAAAGTCCATGTAGCACACCAGTATTCCCAGTAACCAGAGACAACAGACACATGAATAGTCATCATCAGTCCTATGGAGCTCATCGCCAGTGCATATCCTTATAGTATCATTATAGTGGGACTGTATCTATTTTAGCATCCTGTTGCACAAGTTCCATGTGTCTGGTCACTTACCTGTAATTCCTTCTATCCTGGCTCCTCCAGATGGTATGTTCTCCTTTTGTTGTGTCACATCCCTCTGTCTCTCTTCTCTCAGTTTCCCCCTCTTGTCCCCCTCTCTGTTCCCCTTCCTCCTATTCATGCTCGGACTCCCCCCCCCCCCCCCCCCCTCCAAACTCCTCCCTGCTCTCAGTGCATCCCCCTCTCTGTAGCAGGTCCCATGCAGGTGGGCCTTTCGTGTTATGAGCCTATCTGTCTGTCAGTGTACTTACTATTTTATACAGACTATTTTTTTTGATGAGTGCTTTTGAAATCCCAGAATCTGTTTTCACACCTGCCTGCCCTGTAAAGGACCAACTACACAGAAAACATATAAACATAATTTCTCTGCCCCTCTCCAGACCCTCACACTGAATCAGGTTTGAACATAATGTTCTGTATTTAATCTATTTACACAGAAAATAAATATTAAGAGAAAAATAAAACTGAAAAACACATAAATGGATATACGGTTAAAAACAAAATAAGAAGAGAAAGAAAAATATCAAAAATCACTATATCCATCAAGATAATAAGAAAAAACAATATATCATGGGTCCTTTTCGAGCTAAACAAGTAATAATGGCACATTCAGATTTTTAAATATGAATGAGCAAATAATGTAATGCCATAACATCTCTTCATAGCAGGAAACTAAAGTCCTGATACACAGATAAACACAAAAGCTTACAATCTATTTGTTAGTGCCAGATTCACAGAGAGGCATAATATTCATATATATAGCTCAAACATGATAATAGGTTTATATTGATGCTTAAAGCTAAAGTGAGAGTTTTCTCAATTGTTAGAAATGCCTTTCCAGCTCCTATGTTTTTTCAACAATACTGGGAATATTCTCTCTAAATTGTAAAACAAACTACATAGAATAAAACCAAAACTGGACAATTCCAATCACACTAGGGAATATATCTCATATCAAGCAGGGATAAAAGTCCTTATAAGTGAGAACCAGTGGGGATAAGTAGAGTTAAGAAGAGTTCAAATATAAAATATCTCCATTTCCTATTTTTTCTATGGAGCTTATTTATCATGCTGTGGCACACTTTAACTCTGTTTCATATACAGCCCCTATGAAAAGCAAAGGGCATCGGGATATATCTTTCGTTTTTAACCCCACTCATCAACACTTACCTAAATATACTCTGTTGAGCCACATACTGGGCTATGTTACATAGTAAGGATAAATTAAGTGATCTGTTATCTCATTAACTAATAACACAATCCATCACAAATTTATTCTCCAAATCCATATCTTAATCTATGGATCCTCTTTCCAAATATACAACCATCTGCAAATCCCTATGTTATTTCACAGATCATCTTTTCACATATCTAAAAATACCCATGTTATTCTACATAGCCTCAATTTCAGGTTGGGTTGACTGTCCTCTCGCACCAGTGAAAAAAGCTCTTACCTTAAATAATAATATGGATATAGATTAAACAGTTACCTTACTAACTATGATGAATTTACATTTAGTATATTCAAATCTCTCCATGCCTATGCTATTCATCAAAGACTCTTGTTCAAGTTGGATAAGTTGCTCTGTAGAGTAACATTGGGGCATGGAGATTTTTGCACCATAGTAAATATAGCACATAAAGCTGCGATAAATATACACACCATATTTTCAAATCTTTAAATCTCTATATTATTAAACAAAACCTCTTTTTCAAGGTGAAGATTTTGTAGTGTCAAGGCTCGGATGAATAACATAGGCCATGGAGACATTTTTCACGCTAGTAAATTAGCTCTCACCTTAGTACATAACATGCATAGATTACCAATACATCTAATGAAACCATAGCATTATAATAACATGACATTATGCTCTTTAATTTAGATCAACAGCAATAGAAAGAAAAAGGAGGAAAACAATACAGAAATAATGTAAGAGCAGGCAGCAGGGAAACCAATTGTGGAAGTGGTGTGTTAGAGGTATTAGACATTGAAGATGAATGTAAGGTCACTAGTTCATAGACACAGACAGCAGAGCAGCTGGCTGTAGGAGTACAGCACCTCATTCATAAAATAAGTAGCATGCTCCTACCTAGGACTGCGAGCGCGTATATTACCTATATTGGCACCATGCTATCCGGCAATGCTTCTCCTGCTGCAATTCCTTGCAATCCATTCATAACAACTTTTTTTATATCTCTCCACACCAAGATCACAGGCTGTTTAGCCTCCTCTCTGACTCTCACTCGTTTTTTTTCTCTCTCCCAGTTTTTCTCTCCACCCCCTTCTCTCTCTCTCTCTCTTTTTCATTCCTTTGCTCACCACTCTTCACTTCAAGATTTGGCAGCCCAAAGTGAATAACAAAAAAATGTTGAACCATTTCAGTGTTTTCTTCATCTAGTAATTTAGTTTCTGACATAATCCTGCCCACCAATACCCCACATCGCTCACTCTCCCTCCCTCCCTCTGTCAGTGCTTAGCTTTTACCCTATTTTATTTCTTCACAATAAACATCTTCATTTTTTTTATCTCTCGCTATCTCTTTCCTTATCCTACACTTATTTAGTTGATTCATTTTTATGGGACATAGAAGCTTCCCTTATTTTAATATTAAATAAACTACCTAAGTGCTTATTTGCAGATTTCAAAATCCTTTTATTAACACTTGCTTAAAAGCTCTGTTTTTATTTAGAGAAACCTTCCAAACAGTCCCTGCAAACATATATTCCCTATAGCATATGCATACAATGTTTATATAGTACTAGATGCATTAGCCAATGACACTGTGTCTCAGCAGCATGTTACTAAAATGCTGCTGAGATCCAATCTGTCATCTAGTACTATGGAAAAACTGCCTGCATGAGCTATAAGGGGTGGATATTTGCAGGACATATGTCCATCATGTCCTCTGATTTATAATTTTTATTAATTATATTGATTAATACTTTCAACCATTTTCTTACGCTTTCCATTTTTCTCTAGCTCTGCTATCTGATTTTTAACAGATTTTGCATTAAAGGACCTCTTCATGATCTTTTTAACTAAATGTGATAGTGGGTAAAATGTTATCAGAAAGTACTACTTTAAAGAAAGAGTAGTAGATAAGTGGAATAGCATTCTCTGCTGCCTTTGACACAGTTGATCGCCCTCTTCTTATACAAATTCTGCTGTCTTTGCAATCGTGATATAGCTCTCTTATGATTCACATCATACCTAGAAGATCAAACTGTTATGTCTGGCTGTTTGCATACCTCAAAGTTCAGTCCTAAGCCCCTACTCTTCTACATCTATACATCCTCCATTGGTACCCTTATAAAATATCTTTGGATTTCAGTATCATCTTTATACAGATGACACCACTACCTCTAAGCCTCTCAAGCATATCCTCCTGGATGTCCACCCATCAACTCAAACGCAACATGTCAAAGACCGAACTCTTAACCTTCCAGCCCTCTGTTACAGATTCCACTCCTCAAAGATCTCTCACTGTTGACAATACCATTGATTAATACTTTCAACCATTTTCTTACGCTTTCCCTTTTTCTCTAGCTCTGCTATCTGATTTTTAACAGATTTTGCATTAAAGGACCTCTTCATGATCTTTTTAACTAAATGTGATAGAGGGTGAAATGTTATCAGAAAGTACTACTTTACAGAAAGAGTAGTAGATAAGTGGAATAGCATTCTCTGCTGCCTTTGACACAGTTGATCACCCTCTTCTTATACAAATTCTGCTGTCTTTGCAATCGTGATACAGCTCTCTTATGATTCACATCATACCTAGAAGATCAAACTGTTACGTCTGGCTGTTTGCATACCTCAAAGTTCAGTCCTAAGCCCCTACTCTTCTACATCTATACATCCTCCATTGGTACCCTAATAAAATATCTTTGGATTTCAGTATAATCTTTATACAGATGACACCACTACCTCTAAGCCTCTCAAGCATATCCTCCTGGATGTCCACCCATCAACTCAAACTCAACATGTCAAAGACCGAACTCTTAACCTTCCAGCCCTCTGTTACAGATTCCACTCCTCAAAGATCTCTCACTGTTGACAATACCATCATCACTCCCACCGCCCGTTGTCTTGGAGTTCTACTGAACCCTACCTTCTCTTTCATCCCTCACATGCAATCAATAACAACATCTTGTAATTTTCACCTAAAAAAACATCTTCAAAATACGTCCCTATCTTACAAAAGACACAACTAAAATTCTAGTCCACTCTCTTATGATATCCCATCACCACCTGTCTCCACTGCAATCCATAATGAACGCATCTGCTAGACTCATGTACCATACTCAACGATCAGTTTCTGCAGCATCTTTCTGTCAGTCACTCCACTTGCGTCCTGTTGCCACCAGAATAACATTTTAAATCATGAACCTAATGTATAAAGCCTTCAACAACAGTGCACTTCATTATATCTCTGCTCTCACCCCAACCACCCTCTTTGCTCTACTAATGACCTTCTTCTTTCCTCCTCTCTTATCACCTCCTCTCACTATCACCTTCTGGTTTCTTATGCTGCCTCATCACTTTCTTGCCTCGCTCCACTAGATTATCCTCAAATCCTTCAAAAACTCATTAACAATGCATCAGTTTAAATAAGCTTATCACCTTCAGCTTTAATATGCACAACACATCACTTTCCTGTATCACACCCAAACCCTTTATTGTAAGTTTGTGAGTTTTCAATCTTGTAAGGTGCTCTGGGGACAAGTACTATGTATGTTTGATTTTAAGCTCACAGACAGGGCCCTCAATTATTTTGCAATGTGTTAAAATAGTTTTTGCTTTGAATTTAACCTTTGTTTTGCGCTATTGGGGCTTTACAAAAAAAGGATAACAATTAAACAAAATAATTATTTAAGGTGAAGTGATAGTCAAACAGAGTTAAGGGAATTTAAATATGCTTGGGATAAGCACAATGCTTTCATGAGGCTTATTTAATCCAAAAAATGTAGATAGAATGGTTGTTATCTGCTGTCAAATCTATATTCTATGTAGATTAAAAAGATCTGTGCCTACAGTGGCAGGAGCTGAGACAAGAGGGAATCCCACATTTGTGAATCCTTTATTCCTTTTCATACTGCCACATTAAATTTGAAGCTCGTATGTGCAACGTGAGACCCGCAACGGCTGCAAGCTTGAAAATGTGTGGACTTACGGTGCTATTAAATTAGAACATGCTGCAAGTTACGGGCTTGAGAGGCTCGTTGGATGTGCGGCCATGGACACGATCAAGTAGTCGAAGTCGTACTTATAAGTTTAGATGGAGCCAACGGAAACAGAGATCGTCAGAATTATGTCACTGAAAAATGGAGGTGGGATTTCAAAGTCTTACGGGGTTCAATTACGAGTTATGATCGGTCTCACATTCCAGATAGGATGCAATATTGATAAATCAGTAAATATGATATTCTATTACATGCGAGTTCCATTATTATTAACACATTGATTGCCGGGATCGATATAACGCGGAAAATAAGAATGACATAAAGTATTTTTTCGGGCTGATTTGCCTGAGAATGTTGTGCTATTAATTCTAAGTCCTAACATCACGTTCCTTGTTCATAAGAGTACAGTAGTGTGTGTATATGTGCATTTAAAGTGCTGCGGGTTGGACTTTACCCCCCTTGCGTGTTCTCTTTAACACTTGTTGGCTTTTTGGCTCCATTTGCGAGTTACGGGGTTGAACGCCAGGGCTTTTGATGCAATTTAATAGCGCAATTGGTTACGGGCTTGACAGATCAAAGTATGTGCGAGCTCGCAAGTCAAATTCTCACGTCGGGTAGGGTTTTCTCGCAAGTCGTCAGAGGGCTGATTCAATAGGCCAATTTAATAGGCATAAGTCTTGCAAGCTCCGTTATGAGCTACGTTTTTACACGTTAGGGGAATTTAATGGGGCTGTTATTCATTTCTCTTTACCTTTTTACCTCTTTTTATCTTTCTTCTTTTCCCTCCTATTGCCCTTTAGTTCGTTTCTCAACCATAACCCCTTTTCTGCCCTAATGCCCCTCTTTTTATTTCTACACACCCATTATCCCCTCTTCCTATCACCCTCCACATCATCTTTTTTTTACTTCCCCCTTTCCAACTTATCCAATTCATTTATTCCCTAATTTCTTTGAATCTCTCTCTCTCCCAGCCCTCTCAGTCTCCCCATAGACTGTAAATCTGGGCTAGGGAAGCACAGCAGTAAGCCTTGGCTGCATTCGCTAAGATTCCTCATTAGAACAACATAGTATAAAAGAACAGATTGCTGCATTGGTCCTGTACAAAAGCAATTAGAGGTCCAACTGAAAACAACTAGTTGATCCACTTACCACTCACTACCCCAAAAAGCTTTATTCTTCAAGTAATACTGTTATTTTGATGTTTAACCTATTAGAGACTATGGCATTAGAACATTTCTGTAGTTTATATTAAACTGGTCCAGGAAACATGTGCAAACATGTAACTCCTTCCCCTATTAGATTTAATTTTATTGGCATTTACCATTATGATTCAGTGGGTTCCTGAACAATTCTTGATGACATATAGATTTTTTGCCCTCTGTCTCTGAAAGAATAGGGTACAAATCTGATGATGTTGCTATATGTTCATATTCATTTTACTGTAGCCTTTCCAATAATATGTTCTTTTTCACTAAAAATGTTGTTCACTTGTATGTATTGTGACTAATAAAATTTCTAAGCAATAGCAGATGGGTGGAGAAGTCACATTTTTGACCATTTCTGTATGGAGAGTTTAGGATAGGGGTAGTCAGAACGGGGACCTGGTTTTTAATCAGTATCTTTGGCTCCTTACTTCCAAACTTCTGCTGCATTATTAAGTTTACTATAGATCCATCATGACAACATGGCAGTTAAATGGTGTCCCATTCCTTGGTCCCCAACACTTTAATCGCGAACCATTGCGAATGCCATTACAGTAAAATGTGTTTGAGTACATGTAAAAATATGGATTCCTTAACATCATTTTCAGTTTGGACCATAGTAATAATCTTTTTGGGACATAACTGACTACCACCGGTTTAGGGTAAGCTGCATAAATGTTCTAAACATATTTAAGCCATCTCCTGTTGTTATATTACATAGTTATATAGTAATTGAGGTTGAAAAAAGACTTTTAGTCCATCAGGTTCAACCTTTTATATGCTCTAATACTATAAAAATAAAATGATTAGAGTGCCTTTAAAGGAAAGCCTTTTAGACAATCATTTATAATTAATGTATTGTTGAAATAATAAAATAATCCATACATGTTAATTTACGAGGGAGCTGAGAGAGTGCAAGCAAGTCCTTATTTGTAAAAAAATTGATAAAACAGACATATTAAATTCATAATGCCAATTACAAATGTTTCTTTAACTACTTTTTTCAGTATTTTTTTTCATTTTCTCTTCATTTTAGGCATTTAAACAGACATTTCTGCCTCTAAACTCATTTTTTTCACTAAAATCAGTATCTTATCATTAGCGTGTGTGATAAATCTCAACTTTATTAAGGCTAATTTGCCAGTCTGCAGCCAGTTGAGGCATAATGTACATGCAATGACTATCTTTATACAGAAGAAGGAGTGAAACTTTAAATCTCTTAGTGCAGGGTGATTGCAAATGATTTATTTCTGTGCTTCCTTTCATGTACTCCTGTTTTTATTATTCCCTTATATCTTTTTTGACATGCATACTGTTACTGTAAAAAGGGAATATTTTGTTCTTATACCTGCAGTGTTAGGCCTTTTTGTCATCTGTTAAGCATATGCACTTAAAAGAAAAATGCATATAATTTCTAAGAAAACTATTACTAAAATTATAGATGACTGCATATGACATGTACATGTTATTCTGCTCTTGAAAATAATTAAATAGTACAAAAGAAAAGTGTCTTTATAAAAACTATTCAAGCATTTTTTTTTCAATTGATGGTACATGACAAAGAAACAAAACACTAGGAAACCATGGGACTTGTGCACCCAAACACTGCATTAATTCAGAAGATTTTAATAGCCCTGTGTACTATAAAAGAATGATGGGCTAGAATTTCTGTCATTTGACTTGATTCAGTGACCAAGTGGCTAAAGACTTAAATGTATGTAGCAAAGCCACAGAAGTACAGATGCCAGAGACTACGACAACTTGGCTTGACAAGGCATGAGTCTGATCTGGCTATAAACAAGCATTTTTCTGATGATCCAAGACTGGGCCACTTCAGTTTTGGAGATCTGGGCTAGAGAAGGCATGCATTTGATCAGCCCATGAACAAGAATGGTTCTGATGATCTAAGAGTATGCCATTTTGCTGACTGATCTCTAAGGTCCCTTTTCTGTGTCCCAACTCCTCTCACGATTGCTGCCTGTCCTGACTTCTCACTACTCCTATTGCTTCCTGCAAGTGGCCTCAGATACTTTAGAGTCCACTCAGGCCAGCGTAGATCCTGTTCTGATGGATGTTCTTACTATTCTATATTAGTCCCATGGCCCTCCCACACCTGAATAACCACAGATGTTCCAAATGTATTTTTCTCCCCCCTCCCCCACATGGGATTTGTGCGACTCCCACTTTCCACTTGCCGCTACTCCTTCCACCTTTCTATATCTCGAATCATAGATTTTTTGTGTGTTTATGTCTGTATAAAGCAAACAAAGAATACATTTGTGTTTACATTTGAACATCTAAAAAACTTGTTTCATGCCCAGAATTCCAAGAAATACATTTATTACACTGCATTCTGGGAACCTTGGCAGAGACATGCAAATGTGCCCACAAAGTCTATGGTCTTGCAATCCATTACCATTTTAAACATGGCTTCTTTTAAGCATTGGCTCGCTGTATTACATAGCTTTAAACAAAGCGCAGGATGGATTATATGCAAGCTAGGAATCCCACCCACGTACAGCTGTTTTAAGGTTGCTGCCTCTCATCAGCATGGGGCTGAGGCGAGCAGTTGAGGCACGTGGGACTTGGGCTGCAATGAGCGCCAAAGGTGCTCATTGCAGGCCTTGAGATGAGCACCACAGGCACTCATCACCAGTGGCACAGGACTTAAAATCGTGGATCTCGGAAAAATTGCGGACCTCGGAAAAATGTCGACTTTAACAGCCAATCGACAAAACTGACAAGACCACCAAAAAACCTCCAATATGCCTCCAATTAACTTACACACACAGCACAGGGGGAGAGCCAGGGAGCCTGTGAGTGAGGTTGCAAGTTAAGAGACATATTTGGTATTTTTTTACAATTGAAAATCGAGAAAAAAAATGGCTCCTGAAAAAACATAAAACTTAACCCAAGGCAGTCAAACTTAAACCAAGGCAGTAGCACTCATCTCTGGGCCCCTAAACTACACGGGGGGGGACGTCCTCGCAATGAGCGTTGAAGGTGCTCAAGTGCAAGGCCTATAAAGTACACAGTGGGAGAGGCTTGCAATGAGCGCCAAATGCGCTCATTGTGAGCCACGCGATGAGCGCAGAAGATGATTATTGCAAAGCAGGAAAGTTGCAGGTCGCAATGAGCACCAAAGGCAAACAGCATTTCCAGGCTTACAATTTTATTGCCGTCATTTTTGACGGGCAAGTAGCTAGTTTTATATAATAGCTGTTTCTAATTAATTATAATAATATATCTAAAAGATATTAATGGACACAAGCCAAAGACCCCAACAACAAATACCACTAAAAAGAAAAGCCTATGCTTGAAATTACTGGCCCACAGCTGGTTGCATCAGCTTCAGATTCAGCATGGCTGAGTGGTATAAAAAGGATTTCCAGGAAAGGCAAATAAAGTGGGATTAGGGATAGAGACCCCCCTGAGTGTTTAATGCCTTTTCGTCTACAGCTTTACAAAAAAAGGATTTACATTATACATATAATATGTCAGAAAGTGTCAAGTAAAATTACAGACAGAAATCTCACTGCAAATAGACATTTCTATGCATATACAAGCATATTTTAATGTACTGCACTGCATCTTCAGGCACCCTACTGTCCCCTAAGCTGGCCTAGGTCTGGGCCCCGTTGGCCTAGGCAGAAAAACACCCCTGCTACCCTCTTGCATTTGCAATTACTGTTTATCTTTCTTTTATGAAGCATGTTCATGTGCAGATAGTGCTTGTAATTAATACTAGAGAACTATGAACTACAAAAGTGGATTTAGATTAATTAAAAAATGTGCAGCTCCTTATGCAACTTATTATAACAGGTAAATTTCAGTGAATAATGTAACGGTCATTGTTGTGTACAACAGCAATCATTCATTGCCCATCACAGCAAACTTTACTCAGAGCCTCATTCAATTGCAAGCCCGTAATTACCTCCAAACTAAAATTTTGGCTGCGGGTCTAATTTTTTCTAAACATTTAGATGTATTCAATTGTCTCTAACACATAATTAGAAGCTCACAGCCTGCACACAAAACCATGAACTCGTAAGTAGCATTTCAGGGGGCATGATCATGGATCTGGTAATAATTAAGCAAGACCGTAAGTTACTTTTTAGACAGAGCCAATAGTAAATAAGACCGCCATCATGACGTCAGTAGTGATGTCGCGAACATCAATTTTTCGGTTTGCGAACATCGGACATGAACTTCAATCAAATGTTCGCAAACGGGCGAACCCAGCGAACCGCCATAGACTTCAATGGGCAGGCGAATTTCAAAACCCACAGGGACTTTTTCTGGCCACAATAGTGATGGAAAAGTTGTTTCAAGGGGACTAACACCTGGACTGTGGCATGCCGGAGGGGAATCCATGGCAAAACTCCCACGGAAAATGACATAGTTGATGCAGAGTCTGGTTTTAAGCCATAAAGGGCATAAATCACCTAATGTTCCTAAATTGTTTGGAATAACATGCTTTAAAACATCAGGTATGATGTTGTATCGATCAGGTAGTGTAATGGTTACACCCGCTTCACAGTAACAGACCAAAATCCCCGTTTAATGCACCGCAAACAACCGCAAACAGTCCCTTTGCACAACCGCAAACTCTCCATTTGCGCACGATTGGATACCAAACTAGCCATGTCCCGTTCCTTGTCCTCACTGATGTCATTGAAGGTCTCTTCCTGCACCCAGCCACCAAGGGTCCCCGAAAGGTGACAACAAGCCCCCTGGGACGCCTGCTGTGTTTGGTCTTCCACCTCCTCAAAGCCACCTTCCTCCTCTGACTCCACTTTTTCAGACTCCTCTCTCTGCATTGCCTCTGTCTGCGTTATTATAAGGTGTGTACTGTTAAGTAGTACTATTCCTATCGGTTTAATCCCTGTTACGTCCACTATTAGGGGACGTGCATACGGCATTGATTTTTGGAACAGGGAGATGGAAAAAGATGCTTGGTCGGACCTCCTACTTCAAATTTGGGGCACTGCACGTGCAATCTAAGGTGCCACCAGATATGAGTGTCACTGTGCACTGGCAAAAGTTGGCAGAGTAGGCGCTGTAGGCCTCACACACACCCCTGTAGGCAGGCAACTGATATTCAATCGATTACAGTCAAAAAAGTGTTGTTTTATGTCACTGTACACTACGGTTGCCCCAGATATGACGTATCACTGTGCACTGGCAAAAGTTAGCAGAGTAGATGCAATAGGCTTCACACACACGCCTGTAGGCAGGCAATTGCTATTCAATCTATTACAGTCAAAAAATGTTGTTTTATGTCACTGAGCACAATATAAGCTGTGAGCCTGACACAGGCAGGCAACTGAAATTATATTACAGGAAAAAAATGGTTGTTTTCAATGTATGTTACACCACCAGGCATGAGTAGTGAAAATAAGCACAATATAAGCTGTTAGGTGTTAGCCTGTCAAACACACACGCTGGCAGGCAGGCATAGATTACACACAAAAAATTATAAAATAAACTAAATGATGTTCAAAGTTTCCTCAATGATAAAGTATAGGGGGCGAACCGAAAAGCGCATGTGTTCGCCGTTCGTGGCGAACGCGAGCATGCGAAAATCGCCGCGAATAGTTCTCCGGCAAACTGTTCGGGACATCACTAGACGTCAGTATCACTTGGAGGTTACAATTAACCTGCAATTGTAGGCTAAGCATTAACACACACAAATACAGTAAGTAATATTTGCTCATCCGGTTGCACTTAAGCAATCTTGAAATACATGAAAGCATCTGTGTAAGTCAATGTGGGTGGCCTGATATGTATTAACTCCTTAATTCCTGGGATTAATATAACAGGGAAATAAAAATTACAAATAAATTTTTTTTTTTTGCAGATTTGCAAGCTTTAGACTGTTGTGCAATTAATTATAATATCTTTCCATGTTTTTCCAGTATTTTAATGAACAGTAGTGTGTGTTTATTTGCTGCTGCAGTTATACAAACATGTTTCCAACCCACTTGCGAGTCCTATCTGGTACTCATATCATTTTTTTTATACATTTTTCCCATTACAGGTTTGAAGGCAATTGCAAGCTTGTTGAATTGTTGTAATTTAGCACTGTTAACATTTGAGGGCTTGAAAATCAATAGAGGAGATAGGACAGAGTTACATTTTTGACAACCTTCGTGATTTTGAGCTTGTAACCTGCAATTGGAATGCAAGTAGCTAAATGTATCTAATCTAATCTCCATTACATTTACGGGCTCCATTACAGGTTCAAGTAATTGCGATTTGGACAATTGAATAGGGCTCTCAGTCTGGTCCAATGTGTGTGTTGCACTTCAAACATGTTTGACCTGGTTGCCTCAAGTTTGGTAATTACTATACTTTTTTTAAAAGACTACATTTTTATTAGCTCAAAAAAAATAGCTAAAAAAAACACCAGAGTATGAACAAATGCTCTTTGCTCCTTCTTTGAAAAAAGTAATCTGTATGCCTAAATTCATATACATTCACAACACCAGCAACTTTCCTGCTTATAGATTTTAGTACATCTAATATACAAGGGCTTATTTCATAAATATTACTATTCTAATTCTAATACTAATGTAACACATGCAGCCCTAACAAATTCCCTGAACGTGTAAAACCGTAGCCCGTAACGTAGGCCACAAGACTTGCCGCTATGAAATTGGCCTCGTAAAGAAACCCACCAACGACCTTCAGGGAAAGGGCGAGAAAAGGCTACGGGAAATGGAAATTTGAACTGCGCACCCGAAAATCCTTTGATCTGTCAATCCGGTAACTGTTATGTTCCAATTACGCTATTAAATTGCAACAAATTCACTGGCTTTCAAGTCCTTAAGCCGCAAATAGATCCAAAAAGCCATGGTCTAGAATATCATATTTACAGATTTATCAATATTGCATTATTTCTGGAATGTGGATCAGATCAAAACTCGTAATTTAAGCCCGTAATATTTGAAATCTACCCTCCATTTTTCAGTGACGTAATGATGATAATCTCTGTTGCCATTGGCTCCGTCTAAACCCATAACTACGGATTTGACTAATTAATCATGTTCACGGCCACATCCAACGTGCGAAAAATGGTTTACGGGTTTGCATCTGAATCCTGTAACTCGCGGCATGGTCTAATTTAATAGCTCTGTAACGCAGATGAATTTCAAGCCCGCAGTTAGGCCGATGACGCTACAGGCTTCAAATTTAATAGTTCTGTAAGATTACTGAATTCCAAAATATTGCTCTGGCAAAAGATTGAGAAATTTAAAAAAAATGTTGACTATTTTGAATAGTTTTAACAAAAGAATAATAATTTAATAACTGCAGAATAAAGTTTTATGTTAGCTTTCTGGTATGAATTTCAAATGTTCATGAAAAAAACAATTATTCAATATAAATTCTGTGTATCCAAAAATAAAACTCTTTTGCCAAGAATCTCAAGAAAAAAAAATTACTCATTTTATAATAAACTGGAGCATATTTTTGATATAGGGAATTTAGGAACCAAAAAAGGTAAAAATGTTTATCTAACACCCAAAGAAAGAAACAAACGCCTCCTTTGTGTAGTACGTACAAGGCAAGTTTTGGGTGCAAATTTAGCAATGTAGCCCATCCATCATCCAGTTGTTAAAAATAGAATTGAAACATAGGCACCAACCTACTGATGTATGATGATATAAACAAGTAATTTTAATAAAACAGCTTGTCACCAATTTTTACATACTTGCATTGTTTTACTTTTATATATTTTAATTATTTATTAAAAAATAAAAAAATGCAAAAGATGAAGTACTTCATAAAAATGCAAGAACGAAGGTAAAACATTTTTTTTCTCACTTTAACATTCACTAGGGTTGGCACAAGGGATTTTGGCATCTTCACTGAACTTGACATTGATGTTCAATTTAGAGAAAATTAGGAAAATCAAAACAAATATTTACCATTATTTTATTTCTGTTGTAAAAGAATTAGGAAACATAAAAAATAGCTTTATATTGATTATTTTTATTTGTCACAGAGCTCATATAAAAATGCAACTAAATGATCAAAACAGATAATAGATAAATGATAGCAAATTATAAAATTATTACTGTAAAACAAAAATATTAATTAATGCAAATGTCTAGTAAGAATACAGAAATGTGGAATTGTGATAAGAAACTGATTCACATGTATACTATTTGATATTTGAGTAAACAGAACAAAAAGGGAATGTACCTTGTTAATGTATCAAGCACATACTATCAATTTTTATTTATTCTTGCATTTAAAAGAGAATGCTTTCCACATTACCAAAGTTGTGTTTTGAGTGAAAATATATGGAGTAAAAACTGTTTAAACATATTGAAACTACACAAAGCATACCTTCAACTATAAATTTGATTGGCAGACAAATATGACTCATACATCTATATTACAGGCTGTCAGGGGCAAGCCTTCAGACCAGTTAAACATTTGAATCAGCATTTTTTCTCCTTTGAGACCATTAGAAAAGACACCATGGTGTATTATTAAATAATCTCTTCTAGATGAAACAAAGAAAAATGCTTTAACTTTCCCTTTAACTAAGATGTGTTTCCAGTTATATTCAATACCCCATCACAATGCAATAGGGGCATATGTAAATCTCCTTTGACCTTCCAATTAACCATGTTCCCTAGGGACCAGCCTGTCTCAAAATTTATAGCTAGTCAGCTATACAACTTTTCTAATATTTCTGTTTTATGTTTCCGACATTTTCATTATTATATTTCTATATATAATTAAAAAAATAAAACACATAAATTTGCTCATCAAACATATTTATCAAACAGGGTACAACGTGTCATAGAAGATGTCATGGTAAAGGACACCACTATCTTGCTCTTATACGATGATGTACACATATAGAAATTCAAAAATATATATAACATTTTAGCATTTCCTTTTTATTCCTACAAGACCTCTCTTTGTTAGGTTTATGAGCTACTGAAAAATACAGAAAATAAATGTAACTGCCACAGCTTACAACTGTAGTCTGGTTGGGTCTTGAATTTTTGACCCAATCAGATCAGCATTTGAAGTACAGGTGACAAAAAATTAACTGGAAATGACAACTTCTGCTCTCCACAATCATGGAGGAAGAATTGTCAAACTAGACAAGTGCCATAATTATTACATAGATAGTTCATCTTCTCCAAGTGCTCTTTACTATGAACAAAAAAACTTAATTTTGGTTGGAACTTGCCTTTTAAGATATTTTGATAAATAGTAAATAACAACAGCCATAATTATAGCCAATTTACTGTATACATTATTTTTACTACTACATCATTTCTTTTTTAACAATTTAATTGCCAGGTAACATTCCACAGTTCAGATGCTGAATGCAATGTCTACCACTGAGAGGTGCACTTTGTCTTATCCCTAAGCTTCTTTTGTATAGTCTTCAGTATCTGGTATTATAGACCTTTCTCATACTTTCAGGGTGATCTGTAATGAAATCATCTATTTCCCTCCTGATTTTCTATTAATTCTCTCTCTATACGCTATATAAATAGTGATATTTTTCTGTATCAGTACAACTTAAGCACATTTCCTACCCATGCTGCTCTCAGTCCCAAAGCGTATGCACTCCACCATGTTTTTCACTTGTACACAGCTCATCACGTTCACATTCTGCCCTCCCCCCCCCATATCTTTTGCTTTTTCTCTCTTCCCTGTTCACATACCTCTCTATGAATCCCTCTTTCTTTCCTCTCTTCTCTCAGACTTTTTCTTAGTTCTCACCCTGTGTTCCTCACCCCCACCCCTCCTTTCCTTTTTTTCTCTCTCTCTCTCTCCCTCTCTGAAGCACTATCTGTGCTGATCGGAGCAGTGCAGGACTGCCAGCAAGTGCTGGGGCCCCTCGCAGGGTACTGGCTCAGCTAGTCCACCAGCACACGCCAGATAGAGGGGAGGATTTCAGGCCACTAGGAAAGAACTGGATGGGCTTTAGTACGGGAGGGGTAGTGGGTCAAGGGATATGTAAAAGGAGTAATGGCTTACCGTTTCACGCAGAAGAACAGCCCCTGATCACTTGTAATAACTATAATTTGGCTAGTGGACTTTAAAAAAAAAAATCATGTATAAGAAAAAAGTAATTCCAAATTATGTTTAACCCCTACACTCCAGAGATAGGGTGGTATCATGTTAGCCGCATGTTATCCAGCAGGATAGATAGGAGAACAGGTATTTTTTTGCAATAAAAAATGCAAAAAATTAAAAAGGCATAAAGAGGATATCTTCAACCACTAACTAATGAGAAAATGCAAGTGAGCTTTTGCAATAGTAAGGTTTCTTGTTGATAAATAAAACTTATTTCCGGGGACCAAAAAACTATATTTAAATATAGTGTTCGATTCTAGTGATTTGTAAACTTAAGTCCGAACTTAAGTATTAAACACCATTCCTTATACCTCTTTTGGTTATGTTTAGTTTTTGTTTGGAAAAGTACTAGTACTCTAACAGCTTGGTTCCAAATGGTGGTCTGTTTACCATCAGTGGTAAGTGAACTTCATTCATGTGGTCTACAGAATAACTGGCGGAATAAAAAAAATTGAAAATAGTGTATTAATAAAAATGCATAGAACATTCTATCTATTGGATAGTGGTAGAGCTAGGATTGGAGGGCCCATGCGATATAACTTGGGCTCCTCTTCCAAATCTCTATATACAATAAAAAAATCCTAAAATATGTGTAGATGGTGAGATCACCCCTAGGGTGATTAGGTCACTTTTCTATATAAAAATGATCTGCCCTAATCTAAACAAATTAAGATGAGGGTAGATGGAAAAAGGTCCCTAACATGCTGTTGGACCTCAGTACTTTGCACCTGCTGCACTGGTGGTAGCGCCATCACTGATATTGGGTATTTAGAGAACAGACTACACTCCGGATTATATTAGTTTGTTCCACTTGTTATCATATACGCAGAAAAGTGATTAAATGTCCCACAAAATCCCTTTGCAATATGTAAGTGGTCCACCAAGACTCTCAACATTTTTACGTAGTTGGTAATCACTGTTTAATCCATTCAATGCTGGGACCATTGGTCATATTATGATACACTGGGGTAAATTTGTGGTACAAAAATGTGTACTATGTTTTCTATGGGACTTATATATCAAGCTTGGATAAAATGTAACTCTGAAAAATAGCTCCTATATAAAACATAGGAAAAGGTGATATTTTACTACATTGTTTATCACCACTTCATAGGCTCCAAAGGATAATATAGGAAGAGAAATGATCGCCTTCACTTTGTAATTCTGATACATAACCTACGTATTGCATACTGCAGCTAGGAAGGGGGGCGGCTAATATAGATCCCTGATATATTCCTGCCTTGTGTTTAGGAAAATAGAAGCGTAGTTAATGCAGCTGGCTAAAATATCTGGAAATGGTGGTAGATGGTCAAAAAGTGACTGTGTGTAACATGGAGAGAGTGAAGAACTAAATGAGAGGCAACATTAAAGGAAGAAGGTGTATTTACAAATTGGCTGGAATAATTAATTAATTGCAGAGAAAATCTCCACGACAAAATTTATAGGAAACCTTCCAGTACTTATTGATGCCATACTGTTAATTCAAATGCAGTTTGCAAAGTTACACAATAAAAATCTTCTCGGTCAGTTACCAAGTCAAAATGTAAGAATATCACAGTTCACAGAGATGAACCAACTGTGCTCAAGCAAGGAAAACCTCATTTATATTCATGGTTCTTTTTAAAGTGCTTTAAAACTGGATATAGATTGTACCAGCAAAGTTGCTCTTGATTAAAATATTCTTACCATAAATTTACACTTAAGCATAAGTGATCTGCCCCTTCAGACATAAGGCGGAGAATTGTGGAAATGTTGTTTACTTTTTTTTATTTATTCATTAATTAATTAATAATTAACTTACATATTTTTAGTTATTGTTTGTTTAGCCCATGTACCCCACCATATATAATAAAGTTGGAGGCTGCAATAATCACATTCTACACATTCCAGTTTAGATCTATTATTTGTTATACTCTGCTCCACAATGTCATCTATCTATCTATCTATCTATCTATCTATCTATCTATCTATCTATCTATCTATCTATCTATCTATCTATCTATTTATCTATCTATCTATCTATCTATCTATCTATCTATCTATCTATCTATCTATCTATCTATCTGTCTGTCTGTCTATCTATCTATCTATCTATCTATCTATCGATCTATCTATCTATCTATCTATTTGTCTATCTATCTATCTCTCTATCTCTCTGTCTGTCTGTCTGTCTGTCTGTCTGTCTGTCTGTCTATCTATCTATCTGTCTGTCTGTCTGTCTGTCTGTCTGTCTATCTATCTATCTAACTATGTATCTATCAATACGTAACTTAATTAAAACAAAAAGCAGAAGGCGTAGAAATAGCAGTAGTACAGTACATTTATCATTACACCATGTTTCAACAGAGAAACGGGTACAAATAAAATATTTTAAATATAAGCCTCATTTACAGGCTCCAGCCTTATTATGTATATTGCCCACATGGCGTTTGCATGTATAGCAACAAAATAAATATCTACTGTATACATTGCATAATCAATGAGGCTGCTGACTCTGGAGATGAGGTTATTGATAAAAATCTTCTTGCAACTTCTTTGTCTCATAAGAAACATCAATGTAATAAAGCAAGAGTTAATATCAAGTAACGTTTTCTCACACTTTAAAAATAATTATTTGAACTGATTAAGCTGATCATTTCACAAATTTATTTTGAACAAGCACATAGTCACCTCATATTAACCTTTGATTAATTATAACATAAAATAAAACATAGAAGATAATACTTATTTTAAAAAAAAAGTGTGTATGGTGACTTGAATGAATAATGCTTGCATGATAGACAATAGTTTAACTCACTATGCTATATGTATGTATGGCTTACTACTAGGTAGTAAAAGTAGTTACAAATAACATAGCCACTGTATAATTCAAAGGCTCTACACCGGGTTATAATTAATATTCATTACAACTGCACAGTACAAAGCTCATTCCTCTTTCAGGACAGAGCCAAAACACTGAAATCCTCTGACTTCCTTTGATTATAACTACACAAATTTAGCCTTAATTTTAAAATGGAAAACACTTTTTCTATGTGCTTTTTACTTTACAGAGCACATGGTGTGCCTTTAGTGGTAGGTTAAGGAATTTCAGCATGCCTGGGATAAGCACTATGCTATGCTATGCCTTAATTAGGTAGACAGAATGGGCAGACTATATGGGTGTTTTGTTCTTATCTGCCAATAAATCTGTGTCCATCCTTGCAGAATGATGCTGCATATCCTTGGAATACTGCCCATTAAAATAATGCACTGAACTATAGAGGGAGCAGCTCTCCCAAATTGGACAAGTACCACCAGGCAATGCACCTTTTGGTATTTTATAGTTGTGACCTAACATTGAATGGACATTTTCATATGTTCTCCTATGTACAGTATATAGCAACCCACACCATTGGTCTCTAAAAGCCAAATATTATCAAGGAAACATTTTGTATTTTTTTAAACCACGTACATGAGGATATGTCAAATTACTATTTAAATGGCCTTCTCAGCACAGTGGCTCTTTTCCGACCTACTGCTCTGTAGTTTGGAGTACCTTAGCTCCGTGATAATAAGAATTTCCACAATCCTGCCACAAAGACACAGACTTGGGGGAAATTCCTTTTTGACTTCCCCAGTACAGCTTTTATCCAGTGTATTAGATGGTTAAGGATTGCTCCCCTTGAAGGGATTTATTAAATATACTTCACTGGAGTGACATGGCACTGGTACTATGCCAGCCAGTTGGTACACTGGAATCTCCATTTCCTGTGCTCTACTAGCTGAACAAACAGGAGTTCATAAGCGTAAACAGGAGTTCCTAAAAATAACAGACACAGCCCAATCAAGGCATACTAAATTTGGAGTTATATATCCATCCAAGATCCATATTATTATTTGCCTTAAAGGGGCAGTGCCATGCTTAAACATGCAAACATAACCCAGCGTTAATCTTTTTATTAATGCTAGCCAGAGAACTTAAAAGCACATGGGTAGATGATATTCTAAACACCAAGGGCAAACAAAATTAAATTAATGAATCATACCTTAGATGTTAGTGCAAATGTGTTTATGTGCTTTACAAATAAAGCAGGTATGTATTAGGGACTGTGATGGGAAGCGGAATTACTAAACTATCACAATTTTACTCCATAGGGAATACTTATATATTGAATACTCTGAGGCACATCACAGCCACTCCTGAAGCTTTGAACATCTCTTAATTTATGAAAGCCTCAATCTTGGCTCAAGAAAATGAGCAAAACCAACCACTGATTTACTTAAGTTTAAGAGGTTAGAAATATAGATTGGATGACAGATAAGAATCAAATATTCCGATCAGGGGTATAGGAACCAAAATAATTCTGGGGGGGGGGGGGGGGGTACAGCTCACTTGATACACAATGGTGCTTGGAAGCAACTATGATACTTTTGTGAAGGTTTCATGTATGAGAGGACATTTATCATAAGTGCTCTGCACCATCAGATAATCAGATACAAGGTGGAGAATCGTAGAAAAGTAGTTTATATTTTTTAAATTTATTAAGAATTGACTTACATATTGTAATTTTTAGTTATTGTTTGTTTAGCCCATATAGCTCTCTTATCACATATATAGTGCTCAGCAGCGAGGGCTTGCCAAAATCCGTTGGTAATGCAATGTTAAAACTGCGGGCTCCCAAAGTGAGGTCCGCGGTTGTGGCCAGGCAAGGAGAGCTGAAGGCGCTCCATGCGCTGGCGGAGACATAGGTGCTCATCCCTACGACCCCACACACGACTTAAGCATCATACCTACGAACCGCGGGACTGCAGATCAACACAACGCTCAATTACACAATTCACAGTGTGAGAACCGTAGCACTTTGTAAAAATTGCCTACAAAAATTACGGCCTGTAACACTTTGCAAAGGAAAGCCGCACTTATAACAAAAAGAAATACGACCCTCGGCACTGTGGAAAAAAAAATACAAGGTACAAAAAAATACAAAGTTAACAGCCGAACCGCGCACATCCAAAAACAAGAAAAATACAAAAAATAAAAACAAAAAACATCACACACAGCACTGGGGGAAAGCCAGGACGTCTGGGAGTGAGGTTGCACGCAAATTTAAGTAGAATTTGAAGAGTTTAGCCATTCAAAAATCGCCTAAGTGACAAAAAAAAAATGGACGCCAAAAAAAAAAAAATTAAAAAAAAAAAAACGAGGCTACACGACCCCTAACCATGCAGAACACTGCCAGGCACATACGACTTTTAACCAGGAAGGTATGAGGTACAAAATACATTATTAGGAAGAACGGAAAATGATCCTGACCTAGGTAGCACATACACAATCGCCGCCATTTTACAACACTAACTTCAAACTAATAACATTACCATTCTAAAATGCTGCTTTACACAACTGAACAAACGGTTTGCCCTTTTTATCCTGCATACTTGACACATTGCTGTCACTTTCTCCTCAGCTCAGCAACAGTCCAAATGTACATTGTATGCTGCACCAACATCAAAAGGGATTGTTAGCTCTTCAGGATATTCATTGCTGGATATATTAATTACAAATAGTTAAAGTACATTAATTTATTAATTAATTATTTCATAAAATATTATTTAAAAAAATATATATAAAAAATACAAATAGCAGAGGAGAGCCTCGCAATGGGTGCCACCGAAGGCGCTCAGTGCGGGGCTCACAATGAACGCACAGGATGCACAGAGATACAAAAGTACACAAGGGGAGAGGCTCGCAATGAGCGCCTAAGGTGCTCATTGCAAGCCTTGCGATAAGCGCAAAAGGCCCTGAGCGGGGGGCTCGCAATGAGTGCCAAAGGTGCTTAGACCACCAAAACTAACCAGGGGAGAGGCTTGCAATGAGTGCCAAATGTGCTTAGACCACCAAAACTATACCAGGAGAGAAGGCGCTCAGCGCAAGGCTCGCAATGAACGCCCAAGGTACTCAGAGGACCAAAAGCCTTACATTGTGTGGCAAACAGCATTCCCTGGCTTACAATTTTCTTGCCGCTAGTATATAATAAAGCTGGAGCTGTAACGGTCACATTCTAGTTTAGATATATTATTTGTTATACTCTGCTCCACAATGTCATCTATCTATCTATCTATCTATCTATCTATCTATTTATCATTCGTACGTAACTTAATTAAAACAAAAAGCAAATGGCATAGAAATAGAACCAATACATTTGGTAATGGAATAAAAACCTAATTTACCATTAAACTAACACTTTCCAACAGAGAAGGGGGTACAAAAAAATTATTTAAAATAGAAGTCACATTTACAGGTTTCAGCCTTATTATCTATATTGCCTACATGGTTATTTGCATGTGTAGCAACAAAATAAATACCAACTGTATACATAGCATAATCAGTTAGGCTGCTGACTCTGGAGCTGAGGTAATTGGTTTAAGTCTTCTTGCAGCTTCTTTTTCTTATAAGAACTATATATGTCATAAAGCAAGAGTTAATATCAAGTAACTGTGTGTTTTCTTGTACTTTAAAAATAATTATTTGAACTGATTGAGCTGATTAGTTGACATAATTATATTAAACAAACACATACAGCCTCATTCAATTACTGCGATTTTGAGATCCGGGCTCGCAAGTGGAGGTTGCAAGTTACTTTTCTGTTCAGTTGCCTTCTGTTTGCTGGCTTCGATCAGGTTACTTGCTGCGAGCTGCGATCCATTGCGATTCTGAAAATCGCAAGTTTATTCCCTCCAAGCCTTTGATCTTTCAGAGTTGCGGCGGCTAAAATCACAAATCGCTATTCAATTGCTCCGATTTCCCCTCTGTCAAGCCCGCAAATGGCAGGTTACTGGGACCAAGGAGGTCTCGCAAAGGGCTTACTTACAAATCGGAGCACTGTAAAAGCAAATATAAATCAATACAGCACTGTAAATGATAGGGAAGACAATGGGTGACATTAGAATTAATAGCACAACATTCTCCAGCTCACACATCGCCAAAATAAAATACTTTATTTCATGTTTATTTTCTGTCCAAATTGCTACGGGCTGCAACCTCCATGCCCGTATGACTTTGGAATCCAACCTCCATAATTCATTGAAGTCTTACGGCCTTGAATAACGGGTTACGGACTTGGAGGTCATTCAAGCCCGTAGACTTTGGAAGGAAATTAAACATGAAATAAAGTATTATATTTTGACGATGTGCGAGCTTGAGAATGTTGTGCTTTTAATTATAATGTCACCCATTGTGTTTCCCATCATTTATAGTGCTGGATTGATTTTATATTTGCTTTTAAAGTGCTGTGATTTTTGGGGCTTGAACCACGAGTTACCGGCTTGCGTCCGCGAATATGTTCAAGCCCGCAAATGCGACTGCCGATAGCATGGTTTCCGATTCTCACGACCGGCGCATAACTTGCAAACCCGGTCAATTGAATAGCAGAGTAATAGGAGAGCAACTGGAGGACGCAACTCAATTGCAGGAAATCGGCTATTTGCGATTGAGTTACGGCCCTGAATTGCATGAGGCTGATAGTCACCTCATATTAACTTTTGATTAATTATAACATAAAATAAAACATGTAACATATTTCTTCTTATATTTCTACAGGTCTTACAGTTATCTTTGAAAATGCATGCTTGTGAGCATTTGCAGGGAGAGGGGCTAAAGCCAAAAACCTCACACTCACAGTGATACAACAAATCCACCTTCCCTCTTCCCTACTGCTGCATCCAACAATTGCTCAAACCAGAGAAGATGGTACTGTCTATACACAGAGTGCTAAAACATTTTCTCTAAAAATGCTTTTACGTTCATGTTTTACAAAGCATTTATGATTCCTTCCAGATCCCAAAAACTGACAATTGGACTTTACACTGGATCAATATCCCAACTATTCTAGTTAACAGTCATAACATTTTATCCACTTTTCGATAAAAATAAATAAATCTAACACGGTTTGTGTTAAACAATATATAAAACATAAATAAAATGTAAGAAATAATGAGGGGCAAACAGAAATACTACACATATTTTCTTTGTTACATATGAAAAAACATAGTTGTTTTCTTTTCTAAAATTAAACTGATAAACTGATTGAAAATATGAATTTGTTTTGCTCCTGTCGGCCAAGGACTCGTAACATAGCTATATAGAGTCATACACGTCTGCCAATGATATTTATGAGATATACAGACTATGGATTACTTTGTGCATTTACTGCTGGTTTAAATTAAGTTTTAACAGTTTTTTTTTTTATATTTTGACCCTTTTATTTGACTTTGCATTTTCATGAAACGTAAAAGGACTCTAGGTTATTCATATAGAGTATGAAAAAATGTCAGTGAATGGTATAATAACTCAGTAGTATTTGTGCCGCATTAGTTAGTTGCTTTGATGTTCTATTTAGAATCTTTAGAATCTTCTTACCTGTCTTTGTGGTTGCTAAAACAATGTCCCCCCAGTGATATCATGCTGTTAGATTCTCTACCCCACCTTTATCAAGCACTCTGAGCTGCAAATTATCATAGTAAATTAGTATGAGAGGATGATAGAGGCAGAGTGAAGTGAGTAAAGCCCCATGTCAGGGATTCACAACCCCACAAGATAGATTATTGTTTAACACTGTGTGAATACAGGTGTGTCAATCAGAGGAAGTAGATGATCCCTTTTAGGATCTGTGTGCACAATGTTAAATCTAAATCATGGTCAGTCTGGCCTTGAGGATAGTGTTGTGAATCACTTCTCAATATGATGTCTAGACTACAAGTAATGTTTTAATACCAACATTTGGAGATATTTAAAAAATGTCAAATATCAATATATTGTAAGTGTCCACCAGCTTATTTTGCAGGAGGATTCAGTTTTTTCGACTATGCATTCCACCAATACAACAAGAGCTCATAGAATAGAACTGAAACAGCATATTACCATATTACTACTTAATCATTGTCATGTAAAAATCATGCTAAGATTTTACAGTTTCAGAACAAAGGATCTGGATGTCCTCTGCATTGGTACAGATATACTACGTTTGATAGATTGGGGTCTCTGACAGTGCTTAGACAATTTATGTTCCCCCTTGTACTAAGTGTCCCATCGGATATGAAGAATGTGCAGATCGATGAGGAACGCAGCAGCACTAAAAGCTACTCTGAGTACGGCAAGGGGCTAATTACTAATCAATTTAATAAGAAGGGTGGGAAAGTCATACAGCAGTAATGCACAAATTATGGCTACCAATCAGTGTAAAGTATATCAGTGTAAAGCTCAGGTCTTAATTAGCTATTGTCATTGTACAACCTCAATATACTTGTATCCCATTCTCGACTTGTCCTTTCCTATGCAGCAAAAGTGAAAACAAAACATGGGGTGTAAAAAGTGGGTTTACACTTAAATCTGTGAATGTTTATAACTCAAAATGTGTCAAAATGTATGAAAAATGATTAAATAACCACTGTGATCAGTGTATTTCTACATTATCATTTAAATAACAAAATTTGGTCATCTATGTTTTTCTTTTTATATGCAATTATTCTTTATGCAGGTATTAATATTCTTTACTGAGCCTGGTTCTTACAGCTTCTGTGACAAGAGGGTGTGTCCTTGTAAAACAGTGAGCATTACCTTAGACCTAATTAATAAATTGTAGACACCCCATTTTCTCATTTCCAGATACAAACTATGGCCCTCATTCAATTGAGGTTTCGGGCGATCCGGTAGCCCATACGTGAAGTCGCAAGTTAATTTGCTATTCAATTGGCGTCTTTTTGCAGGCTCCAAACGGGTTACGAGTTACGGCCTTGAAAACTTTGTGATGGTTAAACCCAAAACTTACAGCCTTCCGAAGTCTTTGATCTTTCACTTTCGCAAGAGTTACGATGGCTAAAATCGCAAATTGCTATTCAGTTGATCAATTTCCCCAAGCCCGCAAATGTTTTCACACCTGTAAATGTCAAAAGAAGGAGGAAATCCTACGAGTGCCAGAGAGGACCCGCACATTAAAAATCAATACTGCACTGTAAATAACGGGGAAAGTGATGACAGACACTAGAATGAATTGCACAACAGTCTCAAGCCCGCAAATCGTCAGGAAATTAAATACATTTTCATTTCGGGGTTATATCGCTCTCGGGTATCAATGAGTTAATATGTATCAGGCCACCCATATGGACTAGAACAGTATTGGCATTCATTTTCATAAATCTTTATTTTGCATTTTTGCGAGTCTGCTCGCATATCGGACCCCCGAACCTAATTGATTGACATGTAATCTCCATGTTTTACTGCCGATATAATGATAGTCTTATTTTCTATTGGCTGATTCGAAATGGGAGGTTACGGTCTTGCTTAATTGATCATGTTCCCGCCCTGAACTGCTACGTACCAGTGCATGGTTTACGGTTTCTGGAGAGTAACTTGCGGGCTTGAGCAATTGAATAGCTCTGGAATCGGAGACGAACGGGAGCCCGCAGCATGCCTATAGGCATACGGCCATCTGCGATCGTATTGCGGGCTTGCAATTGAATGTGGTTCTATCTGTGTATATAAAGTCATCGGAATCTAAAATGGTAGACTCCAACAGCAGAATAATTGCATATAAAAATAATAAAATATAGCTGTATTATTTTTTTTTTTTACATACTAAAGACATGTAACCTATTTTTAAGTGTAGTTCTTAAAAATAGTTTATATAACTTTACACTTTAAATACTCTCCATAGAAAACAAACGTTGTGGTTATTTAATCTCGCTTATAAACCTCATTTATCCATTTTCTTTCCCATGTTTGATAACTATCTCCCAACATGTCATTAAAAGGGAAACAGAATAGCCGTGTTAAGAAAAAACAATACCAAAAGATTATTGCTATTAATATATTTCTTTTTACTTTTAAAATAAAAGAATGGCTTCATAAACTTAATTAGACAAGGTTGCTTTTCCCCCTCTCACATGTATTTGGTTGCAGTTGTTTGTTATCTAATAGTATGACAACTTACTACAACTCTAGCAGTAAGATGTTCAAAAGGGTGAACTGTTGGATAACCTAATTTATTCCTAAAGAGGCCTTAAGAAATTTACAACACTTTACCTTTTGCACATTTACACTAGGCATTAACCAGTATCTAAGCATTGTTTGATGCAGGTTTTTTTTCGTTGTTCAGTCATGTCTGACTCTTTGTGACCTCATGGATCGTAACACACCAGGACATCTTTATGTCCATGGTCATGCTGATCCACTTGGCTGATCATGGCAGAGATACTGGAGTGGGTTGCCAGTTCCTTCTCCAGTGGGCCACAGCATAAAGCTCGTGGTATTCCTAGGTGGTCTCCCATCCAAGTACTGACCCAGTCTAACCATGCTTGGCTTCAGGGTGGTGTGACCTCTTGGCTCCCTGACTTGGAATCAAACCACTGGACCACCAGGGAACCCTTTTCATTCAGTTAACATAGATTAAATAGCTGGAAATGATAATAGCTTGTTACATACTTCACACATGTTTGACATTTTTCTCAATCCACAGTGATCATATAATTCCTAGCTCCATCCACCATATTATCTGCCAGCAAAGGCATAGTCTAAATATAAGGCCACATCTTCTAAACAGTGAAGTGATGGAGAACGCCTTGTAGGTGAACAACAAGAACTTTCCGCCATTTTGCTCTTTTGTACTGTTTTGCTCCAGTCTCTTACCTTGCTTCCTGTTTTGTGTCTTTTTCACACAGTGATCCACAAGAATCTAGCAGGGCTATGCCACAGCACTATCATATACTGTAGAGGTCATTCAAGTGAATGAATCAGAAGGTATTATCCAACACCCAGAATGGCCCTATGGAACTGCAACATTTAGTAAATAAAGCCCACACAGTTTTTTTATACCTTCTTGGATCTTGTGCAGCTACACAATCTCTGTATTTGTTAAATATTAATATCTGGTATGAATGTTATGACACAAACACCCATAGCATATCTCAATCTTAGTCAAGCCCCCACAATCGCCTCCAAGCTATTTTGAGCCCTGTGTGTTTGGACAGTTATTATTTGGCTGGATCAGACTGAATGTTTCTGTTAACTATCCCTTAGTACTCTGGCCAGGCATTGGCCAAAATATAGCAAAATATGGCAGCCCCATACATCTTAAACCCCAGGCTCCACCTCAAAAGCCATCAAGTCTCTTTGGGCTGAGAGAAATACAGAACAAATTATAGAAAGTAATGTGAGGGGCCAGAGAATGCAACAAAGAACGAGAGGGGGAGGCCAATAAGGGGAAAGAGGGGGAGAAAGAACCATAGCCTAGCAAGTCAAACGAGAGAGAGGAAGATAGAGCAAGATACTGTAAAAATAATTACACAATGGAACTGAACACACAATTAGCAAGTTAATTACATGGCAAGGGTAAAAGGTCCTAAGGAAAAGTTCACACACTATAAAATGAAAAAAACACAGCAGCAGGAAGAGAGAATGGAGAGGTGCTTTTGTAGCCAGATTTACAGAAAACAATGCTGCTTGGCAGGGCTGGTAATTTTTCTCTTGGCACAAAACCAGAGAGGGAGCTAAGGGGAGAGAGCAGAAGTGAAATGAAATATGGCACATCTCTGGCAATATCCTGCAGGATAAACGCAAGACAGAAAGAAAAGGAGAGAGTAAGAAAACAAAGGTTTGGCACAGAACCTACAATCAAGACAGTCAAGGTTAACATTCTGGAGGGGATGTGGGGGTGGGAATGAATACTGGCTTAACCCTTGGTTTCTAGTGTTGGCCAAGTGCAGTTACTTGCCAGAATGCTGTATAGAATATATCAACTATTTCTTACTACTGATTACAATGGACATATTTTTTTTAGCACCCTGGACAGCTCCTGTAATTGCACCCTTATTGGCCCTTATGCATTTTCACCTGTATTGTCCTGATGATGCCCTAATTTAGAATCCAATATGACATCTTCGAATATTATATGATCTAGTGGCTGAGCAGGTTGTTGTGACAACAAATTCAATAGATTACCTTATAAAGGGGTTGAATATAATTTTTAAATAAAAATAGCATACATGGTCGCGTTGGTTAACTACAACAGGAAGGATATTGATCCAGGGATATAATCTGATTCCCATTTTTTGCGATCAGGAAGGATTTTATTTCATCAAATAAGACAATTGGCAGTATTTTATAATTTTTATCTCTTTGCCTTCCTCTGGATCAGTTCACAGTTCACATAATACAAAGATCAGAGTAGATTTAAAACTGTTGAATTGGATGGACCAACAGCTTTTTTTCTATCTCAATTACTATGTTACTATATTTTTATGTTTCAGTATGACCACTCTATGCATAAAAATATCAGCATTAAATATTGTTAGGGTACATACTGCATACCACAAATTTACAAGGGTTGGTTCTTTATGATAGTCTTAAATGCTGAGCCAACATTAACAGAGAAATCAGGGGTCAAACTGCAAATTACACCCTGGTTTATAACTGTGGTTTAAAACTGATCGGTAAAAGAATGTAACATGAAATTAAGTAGATTACTATAGCAAAAGCAGATACCCAAAGTCTATGGCTCTCTTACAAAATGTACATATTTGGGGATATTTATTAAATGGAATGGAAAATAGAGTGAAAATGGTATTCATATCTCCAACTACTCGTATGGAGCCTATTTATGATTTAGGATACCATTGTTAATACATATACACCTTTAGTAACAGTTTTAACTCCACTTTTTACTAACTTCTAAAAAGCCAAATATTATTGGTTTTGTATTTCTAAAAAAGTTGAAATAGAATATTGCGAAACTGGTCTGCTTGTGCACAACGTTCTAAAAAAAACCCAAAAAATGCCATTTGCATGTATTTCAAATTTAGTTTAGTTTTGTAATGTAGTTGTAACAAACATCTTAATAAAATCAAATGAATTGCAACCATCAGGAAATCTGGAGTTACTTCAAGTGCTTTTATAGATGATTGTGCAATGTTATTTGGTGTTTTTGAATCAAAATGGTTATGAATTTATATAAAGCTCATAGAAACTGGTTTGCAAAATATATAAATTTCAATATTTGCCAAGTTGAGGATGCTATTGCGTTACCCATGAATAGACTCATAAAAAATAATTTTGTGATAAAACAAAGTAACAAAATTTTACTAAAAGCAGTGTCTTTATTAGTCAACTGAGGTTTTAAGCACATTATACCAATTAAATATCTATTAAATAGTATTAATATATGTTTACAAAAGTTAACCCCAAACCTGCATGGGGATCTATAAGAACGTCCTTAATTCAAATCTAATCTTTAATTAAGAACACCAATATTTCAAAATAAAGGATTATAAAGGATTAAACCTATAAAACTAAATATTTTTGATTAATTAATACATTACCATTCATCACTAAAGTATTGTTAAATGGCACCCTGGTCCTCAATATCCAGCCCTGATAAGTAGACACTTTTATTTCAATTAAATCTTCGTCAAAGCTCTTGGTCCTCATAATCTGGCTCTATGAAACAGCCTCTTCTTTCATGCTTGAAGAACCTGCTCCTCGTGTTTAGGTTCAGGGGTAGGTGGAGGGGGTTATAAATCCACCCTACATTCATTTTTAATTATTTTAACCCCATCCCTGCTGTGGGCAGGAAGGGTATAAAATTAGCAATAGTGACGGCTTAAATGTGGAATAGTATCACATTTTCAAGACCTTAATGTGTGTTTCAATAGAATATAACCAATCAAGCTTCCTAATGTCCTGTTCATTGATAAATCAGGAAGATATACTATTGTAATTAAAAAAGCAACTGAAGGTTTCAATACTGTAGAACATTGGCACCTAGCCTGAAGAAGAGACCTTGCAGTCTTATAAGCTGGCACTGTTTAAAGCCACACAGACAAATGACATTGTAAGACTAACCGTAATAGGTCTTTTAATGCTATCCTGGGGTGTAGGAGCAGATATTATAAACATAGGGCCTCATTCATTCGGAGAACGTAACTTGCGGGATGTACGCCGTACGTCTGCGGGCCTGCTGTGGGCCCCGCAGCGTGCTCGAGTTACGGTGCTATTCAATTCGACTAGACCGCAAGTCCCGGCCCGATAGAGAAAACCGTAGACCATGCCATCGTATGTAGCATTTCCGGGAGTGAACATGATTACAGAGCAACACCGTAACTCCCAATACAGAAACAGCCAATAGAAAAGGAGGCCGTCATCATGAATTCAGTGAAACAGAGGTGGCATATCAATCAACTAGCGATTTGGGGACAGATATGGGATCGGACCCGCAAACCAGCAATGTATAAAATAATAAAAAATAATGAATCCAATGTTATAGTCCATGTGGTTGGCATGATATGTATTAACTCTTTGATTCCTGAGATTGATATAACCCCAAAATGACACATTAAAAATAACATTTTATATTGCAGATTTACAGGCTTGAGATGTTGTGCAATTAATTCTAATGGCTTACATTTTGTTCCCCATCATTTACAGTGCAGTATTGAATATATATTTGCGTTTACAGTGCTCCGGATATGTCTGTAAGCCCTTTGCAGGGCCTCCTTGGAACCCGTAACATTTGGCCCGACTTTTGACATTTGCAGCCTTGGCTGCGTGGTTGGCGAGGGGGACTCAGAGCAATTGAAAAGCGATTTGCGATGTTAGCGATAGTAACTCTTGCGGCCATGAAAGATCATAGGCTTGGATGGGCTTTAACTTGCAATGTTAACCATTGCAAGAAATCGGAGGCCGGAGCCCGTAACCTGGTCAGAGCCCGCAAAAAGACTGAATAGCAAAATAGATTGCAGGCTCCCTTAAGGACGCCCGGATCTCCCGATGGATCAAAGGCACACAGCAGCCGTTCAAATATAATTTTAAGTTATAGACAATAAATAGGTTGTCAATTTAATATCATTAAAAATAGCATATTCCTACAGTAAGCTTACATTGAAATTTGGCATTTTGAGCTGTTATTCAGCCTTTCCGTTCCACCCACAAAAGAATTCAGATCATTTGTTAATGAGAGATCATTGCCAAAAATTGCTTATCATTCCCTCATGCAATGGGACTATTGTCTTGAGTGCAGTCACCTGGCTTTGAACGTGCCTAAACATTTTTGGGCAGGTGACAGCATTCAAGGTAATGAACGCAATGCCAAGAATAAGCTCTTGGTGGGCAATAGAGATAGAGCCATACAAAGTACAGTACGCAAAATAGTGCATTGCATCAGGGGTGTAGGAATTGTGCGGATAGGGAGGACAAGCCCCCCCAATAGTGGACACAAAAAATAACAAAATTAAACTTAATAATGCAGTATAATTTAGGCATGATATATAGCCATACATATACTTTTTAATTATATTAGGTGGGGCCAGGGGCATTGAGAATTTAAACCCACACATGTTCAGACCCAAACAGTCACAATGAAAACTGCAACCTTCACCAATGTATCATGGATGCCTTTAGGAACCAGCCTTTAGGACCAGCAGTTTACCCATTGTGGTCAAATGTGGTCTAGGTTTTCAAAAGAGCATGGTGTAAATTTGCTTTAACTTTCTCACTCTGTTTGATATACCCCGAGGCCCTATGCACCTTAATCATATTTATGTCATACATCTGGTACTGTTTTGCTGCATTTTTGAGCCAAGAACATTTGATCACTCAACGCTTTAATGTGCATCATTTAATCTCTTCTCTCATTTGTCTTATTACTTCAAAGGATACAGAAAGGCCAATATCATTCTCTGAAAGACACTTCGCAGAATGAATACAGAGCACGCTGAGTATAGCAGATTCTCAATAACACTTATAATGTCTCTTTAGTGCCAACAACTAGTCTGATGGCTTGATGATAAATCTCCACCTGAGGAAAATCTTTATGTCAAATGCACTCTCAGACTTAATAAAAAGGTCATTAAACCTTAACAAAATCAAGAAAATGTCATGCATTTCACATAATTTCATTTTCAGGATTGATACCTAAAAAACGATAATAAAGCACAGGACAATCAGAGCTTCAGCCATGAAGGACATGACTGTATATTTTTTTATCATTTGACTTAACACTTAAGATAATGATTTTAGGGCACAAATCTGATAACAGATAGAATTGTAGGGATATGTGTTTAGGATACATTCTGCCATGACAGGAATGTATCCTAAACATGGAACTTATCTCAATATATCCTTATAATTCCAATTAAGACATGGTGCTATTCTTACATTTCTCTCCCACTCCTCTTCATCTACCAAGTTCCAATAAGATAGATAGATAGATAGATAGATAGATAGATAGATAGATAGATAGATAGATACATAGATAGATGTGTTCTTGTAATTAAATTTGCTTAGTCCTGTTAGATGTAACTGACACACTTCCATGGTGCAGGCAGATATGTCCTTTGTACTGAAAGTCTCCTCCCACCATAGAAAGCTGATCTGCTGAAATGGTAAACGCCACAACAGCATCATTGCATAGAAAAAACAATACATTAAAGGCTGTCTCTTTTTTTTTACATTAAGCATAGTTCTTCAAAACAGTACATTTTAAAATTATGATCACAGTAATCCTTTTATAAAAGAAAGGAGACAAATAGTAGTATGCAGGAGAAATTAAAAGGGGGGAGTGACCGAACAGAAACCAAAATTGGTGATTGTGGAAACATTTAAGGCAGGAGTGGAGGAGAGATTGGAAAATGAAGTAGAGGAAAGAAAGAAAGGGGGGTTGTGGTAGATACTGAAATATGGGTGTAGAAACCTAAAGGATAGGTATAGAGACTAAAATGGTAGAAACTAAATTAGGGATGAAGGGGACATCGACATGGCAGGTGAAGAAAAGAAGACGATGGGGATTATAGTAAAGATAAAGAGTGAGGATATAGAATATAATTTAATATATAAGAAGGAGGATAAATACATAGATAGATAGATAGATAGATAGATAGATAGATAGATAGATAGATAGATAGATATTTGTTATTTTGATTCAGGCAAATCCCACTCTAATCAATACCCAAGAAAATAGACACATAGACCAGCAAACTGATACAAGCACAGAACACACGTCTATTTGCACACCTACACAATGACACTGGTCCCTAAATTGACAGAAATATACAGATGCATTAAAATACACAAATCAACAAACTGATAAAACACAGACCCACACAATTATGGCTCCATTACAATCCTTCATGCAGCAATTTACAGATCAACTTTACTTTTAAGTCACTTGCGAACCTATCTATTCCATTTGTTAAGAAAATTACTAACTCAGTTTATTTTAGCCTATTCAGAGCTGAGTTATGGTTAGCAGTCCCATTGACTTCTACTCAAAGCCTTTCCCATTTGCAGATAACAGCCCTCACACAAGTTACTGAGTGTATGTAAGGGCTTTCGGTGGCTGATTTTACTGTGAAAACTTACGTGTACTGCATACCACCCATAAACCCCCAGAGCTATTACCTTCCTGGCTATTACCTTCCATATATGGGCCCTCTGGCCCAGCCTTACATCCCTGCCTCCTTAGAGGATACTGGCATGGGCACAGATAGCATGTAGGAGCACCATAAACTTCTCATGAGTATAATAAAGGGCCCTGTGCTTGGGCACTGCCTCCTGGCTGTTCCTGGGGTGGCTTACCTCCCTGCTCTGCCCCTAAAACCTTCCCTCCCAAGCCCATGCCCTGCCATTAGGATCAGGCCTATCCCCTTCTGTCCCTAAGTTCAGTGATTGGCACTGGGTTATCCCTCCTTCCATCTCTGCTCCACTGCTCCCCACCCTGTCCTGCGCTGACCCTCCATTACTCCCACTTCTCATCTCCCTCTCTCCCCTGCTCTCTCTGCTCCTCTCCCTCTACCCCCTCGTCCCCTTCTCTCTGCTCCCATCCTTCCCTCCACACCCCTCCCTCTCTCAACTCCTTTCCACAGGGCAACCTCTCTCCTCCTCTCCTCTCCTCCCCTCCTCACTCTTCCCTCCATACACACTTCAAAAACAATAAATATATAATAAAAAACAATATAATGTATATATATATATATATGTGTGTATTAAGGAAAAAAGGTATTCATTTATAGGGTGAGGGTATAGGGTGGGGGCTATGGGGTAAAGTATATGTGAGTTGAGGCTTAACTTTAATATATGTCGTTATGTGTGGTTGTATTAATATATGGGTCAATAAACTATGTGTTATCAGTAAAATATGTGTAATATGTAAGTTATTTGTACTGTACAATTAATTACTCCAACCTACACTCAAAAAATACTCTCCTCTACTCTTACACAGTAAACAATAACACCATACCAAGACCTCTGTGCTGGAAAAGGTAATGTTTGGGCAGGTAACAGGTTTCATTTACAAACTGTATTTATCAATTAACATGACATTTGACTTTCTAATTGGTCCCTAAGGCCAATAAGCAGCATGAAAATTGGCAAACTATACAGATTGGATAAATTGCCAAAACGTTACATAACCCAGCCCTTATGTAGACTACAAAAGGATTTGGGGTTTGTATATAGCGAGGAAACCAAGCTCAGCATGCCTCCATGGGATGGATACGTAGCGAACCCTCATAGTTACAAGAGATTTTTCTCAGCTACATATGTGAATGTAATGGGGCCCTTATACATGAGGAAAACAAGTCAACATACATAGTTACACGTTAACACACATAAACACACACAGAGACTCAACACATGTACATGTGCGTACACAAGCCCACACATTTACATACACATAAACACATTATATCCACAACACAAATGAAAACCCTATCCATACGCACAGATACATACTACACACTGTACAATACTATCCTGTATGTTAATTGTTGTATTGTGGGCCTTGTTTCCACATCCGTTACACTCATAACCTACCAGATAGGTGGTGCAGGTGACTTCTCAGGTAAAGAGATAAAATAGGCCTCTCACTTGCAGAAACTAAACTAAAAACAATAACTTTTGAATTGCATGCTACCCTTTTAAGTGTGCCACTCTAGGTCTGACTTTTGGTTCTATAGGTATAAATAAATATTTTAATAAACATGGTATTCATACTTGGCATTGCCTTAACAAACCCATAGTATTATACACTAAAAAGTATCTGAACAATAAAGGATACTGAATACAGAATCTACCCCAGCAACATCAGTTCTTCCATAATGCATTGAACACACAGCCTATTCCACTTTGAATGACTTACTTGTAAAGGGTATTTTTATTAGTTTCCATTAAAGCTTTTTGGAACACTTAAGAGGAAGAATTATATTTATAAAGCCCTCAAGAATTAATTGATGTCTAAAATAGAGGATTTAAAGTGTGTCTGCATCCACTCAACACTCACTCCCTGGGCAGAACTAGTGTCTCTGAAGAGCAGCTTACATAACTGTTTGTTTTTAGGTTTCGTCAAGATGAGATAATAAAATGGCTCAAACTCTTGGGACTGAAATGTTCAGTGCTCTGATCTAAAAGGTTTTCTGCCATACAATGCATGGAGCAAGCCCAGAATGTGCCACGTCTAGAACAGGGTAACCTGCTAAAAGAAACAAAGATAAAACTCTTCCAGTTTCCTGCCATTTATTTTTCTGAAACATTTATTCAATGGGCAAATGAACATAGAACCTGACACCTTTCCATTTCAAGAGTTATTAAGCCCAGAATCTAACAAGACGGTGTTGCATCATGAAGAATTGGCATTGGCAGTTGAACATGGTCTTCACACTACTGGGAGGGGACATATGTTCTGTGTTCTGGCACAAAGATAAAGAGTCAGGAGTCAGAATTCAAGAAATAGGCATGGGCCAAATTCTCTAAATTTATGTTAAGGTGTAAACTATTATTCTCTGGATACTTAACACTTTGATAAACAGGTGTCATAAAATAACATAGGCTTAGAGAGGTTTCACCTCATGCGTGAGAAAGCTCTCGCCGTAATATATAGGCAGGGCAATTAATTACACATTTGTTTAAAGCAAATAAATTCAAATATTCACTCTTTAAATTGGTTTTTAATGTTTAACTTTATTATAAAATAGACACAATAACTAAAAGAAGCTAACTGACTGCCAAGTAACTGGCTTAAAGTTCTACCCATTACCTCCCTTTTTCTGTTCATGAGCTATTCTACACCACAGTGAAATTGTGCCAGGTTGGTTGGAAAGCACAGAAAATTTAATCGGTGGAGCTGGAAATCAATATTTTGCCAGTTGATTAGCTTTTTCTAATTATTTTTTTTGTTGAGTTTTGAAGTTAAATCAGAATAAAAGTTAAAAATATTAAGATGTTTCTTTATTTTCTTAGAGATTATATTGGAACAAAGGAACGCGGTACTCCCCTACAAGTAAACAATCCAGCATTTTAAGACACAATAGGGTGGAGGAGAATGAAAAAGGCAGAAACAGGGAAAATGGATTATCCTATTAAGGTGAGAGAAAAAAAAACAATAAAAAAGTGATTAAAATATGTAAAACTTTTTGAAAGGGGGCAAACACGGCTTCATTTTTTTATATTTCACCACTTTAACTACACTCAGATTGAAAATAATCAGCCTTTTAAAACAATTATGGAAATTCAGTAAAAGGTGTAAACAACTACAAATAGTTTGTTTTAATTCTTGCCTAATGCATTTATTAGTACTATTCTCTGTGTGTTTCGATGGACACAAGCTGGATGTCATACACACATCAACATAACCTACTAAATTTATATGTATGGATACAAATGCATTTTAGGTTTTATAAGTGATGTTTGGTCTTCTTCACATTCATGTTTCAGACTGGAAATATTTATTTTATTGAACTCAATGAGGCCCTGTAGTGTTACACGAACATTGTCTGGGATGTGCTCTTATTAATATTTATACCCTGTGGTTCTCTCCCTTCCTGCTGACTTGAAATAATAAATTCCTCATTCAGGGAGGCAGAGATTTAACCTGATATTGCAGTCAGTTCTCCATGTCCATGTTTTTCTATAGAGCGTTGCAGGTGTTCATAATATTATGCAAAATTACAAACACGTACCACACAGCTAATACCGGGAAACATACGGACCTTCCACTATATTAATATTTATATACTTTATAGCACATGCCAGGTCTCCTGGATCCAACTCAAAGGAGCCCAGACAGTTTTAATACAACATTTGCACATAGTGTTCTATCAATAAAATATATAATAGGAACTTGATGACAGCAAAAGTAAAATGGTACAAAGTAAGAAGTACCAATTCTAAGTAAGACCTTGTTTGTCTAATTTTGGCATTGGTGAAGATAAATGAGGCTTAATTTTGTGAACTTCTTTTATATCCAAATATGTTTAAGTCAGCCTTCTACAATTATATTTTTGTGTAGAGTTAACACAGTCCTTAGGTCATCCTTAAGTCTATCTAGTTGGTAGTTAGCTGCAGCTCTCAGTTTCCACAGTGCTTCCAGGTAAGGTAGTGTTGAAGGCAAATAGAGATGGTAGTAGCAAAGCAATTACTGTGGCAATCTATCTACATGTTTTACCCACTATAGGGCTTCTTCAGGGAGATTGTTTTTAATATCATCCTAGAAAATTCAAGACTAATTCAATTAACAGCAACTTTTATTATGTGCTTCTACATCTTCAAATACTAAGAGATTGAAAATGCTGCAATTAGCTTGTACCTCACTTGTACCTAACTCAGTGTTACCTATGTAATTGCTCTGTTAGCTGCTCCCCATTGATACATTTGAATGAAAGAGTATAACTCATATCTGGTAATAAAGACTAGATCAGAGGTTCCCAAACTGTGGTCCATAGACCACCAATGAAGTACAAGCTCCATTCAGGTAGTCCATGATACAACTGGTATTACAAACAAAAGTATGACATAATTATAGGAAAATGAATAGAAAATGCACAAAAATTGGTGTAGAAGTGCAATGTATGGTTTACAAGCACACTGCCTATATGGTAAATTAGCACAGTGCTTTTATTGCTAAAATGCAGACAGAAACATCATAAGGTAGTCATTGATGACTCTCAGTAGTAATCAAGTGATGCTGCTCCAAGATTCAACTTTTAAGTGATCCATCAAAAACAAAGTTTGAGATCAACTTGGCCAGATGCAATAACATGTATTTATAGTCCTTGCACGTTTATTTGTCACATTGCCCAACAGATTATTTTCTTGTGGGCCTTAATCCAGTAATTGTGAAGGTGCCCTAATTAATTCCCTAAATCATAAAGTTAAACCACTAAAAAGTGGTTAGTAATTTTACTGAGCTATTCAATTGGCCAACAAACATGATTGCGAGTGAGCTACTTGTAATGCACACAAACAAGACAGACATGCGAATCACAGCAAGCTTTTCCATGGATTTTCTGATATCCATAATATTATGGGTTAATTTTTCAAAGTTTTATACCTAGTTACAATTAAATTCCAACTTTACTGAACCCTTGCAAATTAAGTATGACTCAAACTCGTAACATAAGGGAAATTCTTTACGTGCACTTAAGAACACCTTCAAATTGTTATTAAAGTCTTTCTGAGGCGACAGGTACACAGTAATGTACTAAAACACATCAGAAAAGCTTGTAAGTGCATTAGAATTCAATGCTTAACATCCCCAGAGGAACAAGTGTGCAATTAGAAAATATTATTATTATTTTAGTAATATGTCTAAGGCATTTTACATACTGGGAACATTACAAGGATTGCTGAGACATGTAACAGTAGTTAAAAAGACAGTACAGTAATAACATGTCATGGAAAAGCATGTAAGTGTATTAGAAATCAATAAAATAACAGTCCCATTGGTGCAAATATGATATACAATTTTTCTTTTCAATTATTATGTTTGTGTCAGTAAACACATTGGGAACATCAACTATTGGCAAAAATATCCCTCCACATAACACATTGCGACCTCACGGGTAACATATACACCAGTGCACAACATGTTAATAAAAATCAGGAAATCCACATGATCTACAGCAGCTGATCTAATGCATTCACTATTAAAGGGATAAATAGGGCCCAAACAATACTCTTTAACACCCTGGATCCTGACCACATCACAGTACTCAGAGTGATCATGTACGTCACATACATGGGAGTGTATGTCAACTACACAATACCATTGGTGTAATACACTGGGGTGTGAGAAACTCATCACGCGCAGCCTCTGGCCTTAAACACAGATAGTGGGTGACATTTATTGTGGCTAAATGGGGGCTGGTAGAGATGAACGCCACAGGTATACCACAAAATGGTACAGGCCACTGGATTGTCATAGGGAGCATATAAGAAAAAGGGACAGGAACATGGAGATATAATGGCAAATCATGACAATGGGTATTTCAACACTGTGTAATAATTGTTGAGGAATGCCAGCAACCACACTAGGAGGCTGTAGAGATGCAGAAGGAGATTCAGGAAACATACCTTCATCAACGGATATCTTGGGTACACCTGTCCTATGAAGTCTCATGCCATTGATGTTATGCACAGGACAACATGTATAATACCAATAATAAGAAATATATCAATCTATAAGTAATTTTTATTGTATTCATTAATTATGAATAATACATGACACATGGTTAACAACCGTTCAGTGGAATGGTGATACACAACAGTATTCTAATGTATATATTTCAAAGTATTAACTATCAAAAACCTGTATTAATTTTGATCACGCAATTGTTAGAATATTGTGATAATAACATATATAAAATGGTACAGGAAGACTCTTTGGACATATTAAGACACTCTTAAATCATACCTGTGTAGCTGTAATGGTCTGTATTGTTCACATAGCAATGCTTTTTAAAAAAAATAGAAAATAAGGCTAAATAGTTCATCCCAGATTCACATTGAATGCAAATTGTAGGTATTGTTTGAACCAATATGTGAATTGATGTTAATTTATGATGATATTAACATCACATTTAACATAGAAAGTGTAAATACTTAGCCATGACAATATCATTTACTAATCAACGTAAGTTTAGTGACATGCAAACATGAGATTATGAAGTTATGGACATAAAGAAATATGATCCATTTACAAAAAAATTACAAAATATATTATCCTTATTTAAATGTTATGTGTGTGGATGTCCCAAATCAGTAACTATTAGAAACACACAGACAAATTGATAATGGCATAAGAATCTAATAGTGTATAGTGTAGACTGTGCATTAAAATCGTGGATGTGGTGTGCAAAATCCACATAAGATAGGAGGCTGACAGGAAAAACCTAAAGGGTTAAAGGTAATGCTATACAATAATAATTATGTATAGCGACCCCAAATACTGGCAATCGGATTCCTGCCTGGATCAATACTTATCATTCTCTAGTAATCCATGATAACCCCAGAATGCAATTTTTATTAAAACAATATATCTAAAACCTTTGTTAAAGTTATCTATCAAATTCAACCTCCTTTGTTAGATAATTCCACAGTTTAACCCCTTTACTGTGACAAACCCTGTCGTTGGTGGATTTTTTTCCTTCTAACCTCAAAGGATGTCCTCTTGTCAGTTGAATACCTTTTGGTCACAACAAGTTCACTTGACAAAGACCTATATTGTCCCAGATGTATTTATCATATCCCTTTTTTCTAGAGAAAATAAGTTTAATTTGATTAGTCTTTCTTCCTACCTTAGCACATCCGTTCCCCTAACTAGTTTTGTTGCTCTTGTCCTTTTTATGAAGAGCCACCCAAAATGATTCTCCATATTACAAATTAGGGCATACTAGGGACATGTATAGTGGCAGAATTATATTTGCTTCATATACCCCTTGTAATGCATGTTAATACTGTATTTGCCTTTGCAGCTGCTGTTTGGCATTGAGCACTGTTACGTAGGTGGTTGTTCACAAGCATTCCCAAATCCCTTTCAATATCTGATACCCCAAGATTTGATCTATTATGATTAAGACAATATTTTCCAGTCCAACTTCTAAGTAATTAATAAATGTGTTACAAATGAGAGGACATAATACTGAACCCTCAGGAACCCCACTTACCACTTAAGTCCACTCTGAGTATGTTCCATTTATAACAATCCTTTGCTTCCTGTCTTTAGCCACGAGCAGATATTTAGTCAGTATAAAAACCCTTTGCAAAATCCAAAAAGACTGCATCCACTGAGTTGACTTAATCCAAGTTCCTACTAACCTCCTCACAGAAACTATTTGGATTTGTATGACATGATCCTCATAAATCCACATTCTGACATTCTCCACATCCTGTTCAGATAGACATAGAAATCTAATGATTCATCTTTCCATATAATACAAGTAACCAATAATGCAAATAACACCTACCTTGTGTTTTTATTTTGCTCAATTACACAGATGCATTAACTTATTATTATTATTATTATTATTATTATTATCCTTTATTTATAACACGCCAACATATTCTGCAGTGCAATACAGGGGTTAGGTACAAGTATAAACAATACCCCACAATGAAAATAATGGAAGACCCTGTTATTGAGCTTTCAATCTGATATACACTGTGCTTTCCCTAAAGCACCTCACAAGATTAAAACTCGCAAACTTACATTCTAAAGGGTATGGGTAAGGTACAGGAGAGTGAGAGATGCATAGTGAATGAAGATGATAGGCTTTTTTGAATAGATGTGTTTTTAAAGAGATTTTGAAGGATCTGAGGCAGGAAGATAGTCTGGTGGTGCGAGGTAAAGAGTTCCAAAGAATAGGGGCAGCACATGAAAAGTCTTGAAGCCGGGAATGAGAGGAGGTGAGGAGAGAGGAGAAGAGAAGAAGGTCATTAGCAGAGCGAAGAGGGCGGGTGGGAGTGTATTTTGGGATGAGAGCAGAGATGTAGGAGAGTGCACTATTGTGGAGGGCTTTATATGTTAGGGTCATGATTTTGAATTGTATTCTAGACGCTATGGGAAGCCAGTGGAGTGCCTGACAGAGACGTGCTGCAGACACTGATCGTTTAGTATGGTAGATGAGTCTAGCGGATGCATTCAAATGGATTGGAGTGGAGACAGACGGGTGATAGGAAGGCCAGCAAGAAGAGTGTTGCAGTTATCGAGGCGAGATATGATGAGAGCGTGAATATGAATTTTAGTTGTGTCTTGTGTGAGGTAGTGGCGTATTTTGGATATGTTTTTTAGGTGAAAGTGACAAGATTTTGTGAGTGATTGGATGTGGGGAATGAAAGAGAAGGAAGGGTCCAGTAGGACCCCAAGACAGCGGGCCTGAGAGGTGGGAGTGATGATGGCATTGTCAACAGTGAGAGATATTTGCGGAGTGAAAGCTGTAGTAGAGGGTGGAAAGATGAGGAGCTCTGTCTTAGACATGTTGAGTTTGAGTTGACGGGCAGACATCCAGGAGGATATGCTCGAGAGGCAATTGGCAACATGAGCTAGCAGAGTGGGGGATAGTTAAGGTGCAGAGATGTAGATTTGGGTGTCATCAGCATATAGATGATACTGAAATCCAAAAGATTGTATAAGGGCACCAAGGGAGGATGTATAGATAGAGAAAAGGAGGGGGCCTAGGACTGAGCCTTGGGGTACACCGACAGTTAGAGGGCGAGGAGATGAAGAGGTGCCAGAGAAGGAGACACTAAATGTTTGATTTTCTAGATAAGATGTGAACCAAGAGAGAGCAGTGTCACGGAAGAGAGTGGAGAATTTGGATAAGAAGAGGATGATCAACTGTGTCAAAGGCAGCAGAGAGATCCAGGAGAATTAGGATAGAGAATTGACCCTTTGATTTGGCTTGAGCAGGTCATTAGTAACTTTTGTGAGAGCTGTCTCTGTAGAGTGTTGGGGCCGGAAGCCAGACTGGAAGGGATCAAGGAGGGATTTGGAGGAAATGAATTGTGTAAGGCGAGTGTAGACGACACATTCAAGTAGTTTAGAAGCCAAGGGAAGTAGAGAGATAGGGCGGTAATTAGATGGAGAAGCTGGATCAGATGTGGGTTTCTTAAGAATGGGTGTAATTGTGGCTTGTTTCAAAGGTGATAGAAACTTGCCAGTGTCTAAGGAAAGGTTTAATAGATGTGTGAGAGCTGGGATAAGTGTGGTAGAGAGGGGGGGGGATCAGCTGTGATGGAATAGGATCATGTGGACAAGTTGTGAGACGAGAGGTTGATAGAAGGTTAGCAACTTCATCCTCAGTTACAGGGTTTTAGGAGTTTATGGTGGCTATAGGTTTGGGAAAGGGTGAAGGCAGACTGCTGTTTGTTTTTTGAGGAGAAGTTGTGATATGGGCGCGTTGAGAGGAGAGTTCATTATGAATATTTTCAATTTTGCCATTAAAGTATCTAGCAAAATCTTCAGCTGTAAGAGAGGAAGGGGCAGGAGGTGGGGGAGGGCAGAGGAGAGTGTTAAGAGTGGAGCACTTCTGGATGTAGCGTGTTTTTGTAGTGTGCCATGGTTGTAGATGACAGCGGGGGCGTCTGCCTGCGGTTATGGGGGCTAGAGAGTCCAGGGTGGAATTTAGAGTCAAATTGTATTGTGTGGTAGCAATATCAGGGCAAGTGAGGGTAGTGAGAGGACTGAGAAGGGGTTGCAGTAAATTGGAAAGGTGTTGTGAGTTAAGTGTCTGCAGGTTTCTGTGGGTTCTGGTAGTTGGGCGTGATAAAGGGTAGAGATTGGAAGGGGTAATGAGGCTGTAGGTTAGGAGATGGTGGTCAGAAAGAGGGAGTGGGGAGATTGTAAGATTGTAGATAGAGCAGTGATTAGAGAAAATTAGGTCCAGGGAGTGTCCATCCTGGTGGGTAGGGGATTCTATCCACTGTGAGAGGCCAAGGGAAGAGGTAAGCGCAAGTAGTTTTGTGGCTGTGGGAGAAGTGGGAGTGTCAGTGGCAATGTTGAAATCACCAAGAATGAGTGAGGGTATGTTAGAGGAGAGAAAGTGAGGGAGCCAGGCGGAAAAATGATCCAGAAATTGAGAGGCTGGATTATGTAATCCAATTCAATTACACACATATAGTATGTTAAAAAAAAGAAAAAAACATGGTCATAACCTAAAATAACGCAGAGGGGGAGAACAATCTAGCAATACCTGTATTTACAGTACAGTGCTTTATACTGTAACTGTAACAATAAACCAACTTAACTGGTATTCATCTATAAGCAGTGCTAACCATGCTGTATTTATCATGATAAATCACTTTCCATGACTGTTAGTAATGATGTGGCACCTCACAAGGAATGCTTAGCTGTGACCTCTTTCATTGTGTAAACAGTACTCTCATATCTCTATATGATATAGTTTAGTCACATTGATATCAAATTCATTTGGTATACAGGTGTTATGAGATTATAAGCCATGGTCATCTATTCTGTAGCCAGGCTTGATTCTGTTAACATTTTGACCAATAGATTGTCATTGAGGAGTGCTCTTGGGAAGGTAAATAATAGATGCAGTCCCTATATCCCCCTCCACTTGAACACAGGAGATGACGGTAGTGGTATGGACCTGTTGTCTTTCCAAAAGAAAGACCTGTGTGGTGAGTCGATCTGGGTGGAGGGGGCAAACAGGGTTGAATGCCACAGGTGTGGCTGATGGGCCAGAAAGTTCCCCCACTGACCACATGAAGCGAACATGCTCCTCCTCCTCATTCTCCTCATATACTGGGGCCTCTAATCCTCTTCTTGGCTTTTCCTCCTGGGGGGGTGGGGGCACAATCCTACACATCTGGCTCCTCCTGATCTGAGGCCTCCACCTCGAGTTCTGTAGAGGACACAGACCTCCAGCAGCTGAAATAAGAGAACAATAGTATATAAGCTCTTCCCTCTGTAGTACATGCATACACATACTGCACAGTGTGTTATCCTAACCAATCAGTAACCATCTCTCAGCAATAATTAGTAAAATGCTGCTGAGATGTGGTCCCTGATAGGCTAGTACATTAAACTGCACATCCATCCCATAAGAGTTTGTATCTGAAGTAGGCACACCCATACATGGACTTTCTCTTGGATGTTTACTCACTTTGAATATATTTTGCCATCAGCACTCATTCTAAAGTGTTTTTAGAATGCCCACCATTAACAGTGATATGTAAGCTTCCTGGATTTGACTAGCAATAGATTATACATTTACCCTAGTAAAATCTGTGAAGCTTACCTATTACTATCATTTGTGGACAACATTTACATGGGATGTGTGTAATCTATGCGTGTGTGGTGTACATGTGTGGGTATGCAGGGGCATGTTGGTGTATTTGATATTCATCGGGCATAGTGGCTAGATCTTGTGTAGCCACCAGACCTGGAACTCCCATTATAGTCTCTGGATATATCAAGTCCCTTAGCAACCTCTCGCACTCATTGTAAAGGATAGTCACCGGGGGTGGGGGGGGGACCACTTGCATGTCTTGATTATTTAGCCTCCCCTTCCATCTTCCTCTTCACCTTGACCTGGCTTTCTTCATGGAGATGCCTGATGGACCTCACATCCCTGTTTGTAAAACCTAGGGCACTGACCTCAGCTGCTACCTTACTGCAAGCCTGGCCCATGCCTAACTTTCCAGCTCCCAGTAGGTTTGGGACATAGATGGCACTGAGGAGGACCACAGCCTCTTGCCCACAGCCTTCTGTTCTCCTGACTGTGGATTGGTATCCTGCTTTCCCTGCTCTTTCCCTTCCCATCACTACGCCCTTCTTTCTTCAACATCACCTCCTGACCTACCCTTCCCTGAACTAATACTCCTAGCCCCTCACCTCCTTTCACTCACTCACCTCCACTCCCTCTCTCCTTCCCTCTCCTTTTCTCCACTCCCTCTCTCCCTCCCACTCCTTTGCTTTACTCCACTCCCTCTCTTCCTCCCTCTCACTCCCTCTCCCCCTCCTTACCCCGCCCTCCCCTCCACTGCCTGCATTCCTTCCTCTCTCTACCTCCACTCCTCTCCCCATGGCCTGAACTGTCTCATCACTCTCCTCCTTGCCCTCCTCTTCTCCTCCCCTTCTACCCTGTTCTCCCCCCTCATCTCTCCCTCCAGCCATCATGATCAGTTGTTGGGAAGCATTTAAAAGGGTTAATAAGGGACAAGAATATGTCTATTTGAACAAGTTCATAAGTAGCAGTCAACACTGATTTCTGAATGATAGGTCATGTCAGACCAATCTAATTCGTTTGTAGGAGGAGGTTAGTAGGAACTTGGATTAGGGCAACTCAGTGGATGTAGTATTTTTGGATTTTGCAAAGGCTTTCGATACAGTGCCACATGGGATAATTTTGAGCAAACTTAGGGATACAGGAACTGCAGTAAATATCTGCTCTTGGATCAAGAGCTGGCTAAAAGACAGGAAGCAAAGGGTTGTTGTAAATAGAACATACTTTCCCTAGAAAGGGATTTGCATAAATTAGAGAAATGGGCAGCTAAATGGCAGATGAGATTTAATACAAATAAATGTAAGGTTATGCATTTGGGAAGGAAAAATAGCCATGCAATTTATAATTTTAATGAAGCAAATCTAGGGGTATCTGATATTGAAAGGGATTTGGGAGTACTTGTGGACAACCACCAAGGTAGCAGTGCTCAATGCCAAGCAGCAGCTTCAAAGGCAAGTAAAATATTAGCATGTATTAAAAAGGGTATAGAAGCAAGGGAAGCAAATAGAATTCTGTCACTGTCCAAATCCTTAGTACTCCCTCATTTGGAATATGGAGTACAATTTTGGCACCACTTCATAAAAAGGACATTTTAGTGCTGGAAAAAGTACAGAGAAGGGCAACAAAACAGGGGAATGGAGGGTTATGAAGAAAGACTAAGCAAATTAAACTTATTTTCCCTAGAAAAAAGGTGCCTATGAGGGGATATGATTACCTTATTTAAATACACCCAAGGTCAATATAAGAATTGTCAAGTGAACTTTTTGTACCAAGAGATTTTCAACTAACAAGAGGACATCCCTTGAGGTTAGAGGAAAAAAAGATTTCACCTTAAAGAAAAAAAAAGGGCATTCAAGTTTATCCTAGATAACTAGCGAAGGAATATTGATCCAGGGAGAAATTTGATCGCCAGACTCGGGGATCAGGAAGGAATTTAGCTTTTTTTCCCCTTATGAGACAATTGGCAAAGTTTCAATGGGGTTTTTTTTCTGTTTGCCTTCCACTGGATCAATTAACAATTATTAACAAATAGTCATATTAAAAGGATCAGAAGAGATCTAAAAAGGTTGAACTTGATGGACTAACAGTCTTTATTCAACCTCAAATACTATGCAACTATGTAAGATTCCCAAAATATAATGATAAATAAATAATATATGTAGTTGGGTATGTATTTGAGGTAAATAATATGTATGTATTTTGTGTTTTATTTTTATATAGGGGATGGGGTGTATGGATGCTGTTACCGAGCTCTATCTATACCTATTTGTGGTATTAATCAATGTCTGTGTAAGTTATGTGTTTTACTAGATTTGGCTAAGATACGTAAAGTTGCAAGCAAAATTAATTGAATACAAGGGTAACATTACTGAAAAAAGCTCCAGCAGTCGAAAATACGTAATTTCGAAGGTTACGTATTTCAAATTGAATAAGACCATAAGTCTGTTATAATATAGGTCAGCAGCAGCCAGAAAAAGATACAAGGGTTGTGGTAAGATTCAGAAAACTGCCCTAAACTGCTGAATCAGATTTCAGACTGAATATTTCAGGATCCAGAAAATTATCTGGAACAGGACTGGCTTAGAAAATGGTTCAACACAAGAAACTTTGCAAGAAAGGTCAGACTGGCAGTGGTCCTAGACAAGACAAAGGGTTTCCAAGATGGGCTGGCAGTGGTTCAAGACAAACAAGCTGGATTTTAGCATACAACTTCTGATAATCCTGATCTCCAAAATATCACAGGCGGTTAGTGAGGCCTTTTATTTTCCAGCTATATTAATAAATACCAAAGTGAGTGTGAGATCTGAAGAAGTAGATGGAAAGAAAGTAAGTGGTGAGCCAATAACATTAGCTGGGGAGAGTGGTAGGCAGTGAAGAACAGATGAATATGTGGGCATTTAGTTTATACAAATTTTGTTTTGGGCAGAGATTTGATGATTTTTCTATGTGATATTATCTAAAGTTACTTTGCTGCTCTTTTATATTTCCATTATTCATCCATGCTCAATATTAGAGATATTAAAACAGCATAAATAGAAATTGAGATTTTCTGTCAAATACAGATTTCCTTTTATTTTCTTAGTTTTTATATGTGACTTCTATATTTAAGTCACACTGATACCTGAAGTATACATAATTAAGCTGTAGTAGTATGAATATAGAGTTGATTGAGTTGAAGCTGTAATTTATTTAAATGGCAGATTTCCAAGAACCTGGCTTTTTGTTGGCTTTATCAGAGTTTATCAAATAAAGCCATCCAGTTTAGACACATATTTCTAAATCCAGGTAATGAATTACAACCTATCTGTATTTTACAATCAGGTTTACATTTTAGCACATAAAGGGCCACTGAAGTCATCCAAACTGCTCATCAGATACAGGTAGTGCAGTGAAAACAAAGGTAAATGTGTTTATATGGGCTTCTGATCCTTCTTATAGTCATCCTTCATCATCTTCCAGTGTCCTGCATTAGCAATGAGCATTAGTGTGTAGAAGATCTAGTCGAAAGAGTGTATACTGCTTGGTACAATAAATTTTATGGAGCTGGCTGTGAGTAACAGCTCTGTCAGTTAGTCACTATAAGCATGTTCAAACAGTGGTGGTGTTATTGCTGGAGCTTGTGTTTCCTCTCATTCCAGAGACTGATTGGAGGAGACAAAATGATTCCCCTATAGTGCCTTACAACATGTATGTACTCATTACAGACCCACAGACTCATCTTGCTGTATAGACTTCTGCTTGTGTCCTACAGAGCAACATTTGCTGCAGGTAATAAGGAATAGCTAGTGGAATGTATTGAACTTAATAAAATGTTTGTATATGCATGACATAGCACTATGTATTTGGGGCTATTTGAGGACCTTCACAGGTAAAAGGGTGGCGAGATGCTACTCAGAGGAAGAAAATACATCTCCGTTCTGATTGGCTAAAGAGCTAAGAGAGGCTAAGCTAAAACAACCAAATAAATCTTATTTTCTCTAGAAAAAAGGTGGGAGGGGATATGGTTTAATTTATATAAATACATCCAGGGTCAATTCAAGGCACTAAAAAGTGAACTGTTTGTGCCAAGAGGTTTTCAACTGACAAGAGGACATCCTTTGAGGTTAGAAGGAAAATGATTCCACCTTAAAGAAAGAAAAGGGTTCTTAACAGTGTGTGTTGAATTCTCTACCAATGGAAGTTCTGACAGTGAATATGATTGATGTATTTAAAAATGGATTGGATATATGTTTTAATAATATTTAATAATGATCACTAGAGAAGGAGTATTGATCTAGGGAGGAATCTGATTGCCAGTATCTGGGGTCAGAAAGGAATTTCCCTTATGAGATTATTGGCAATGTTTCAATTGGGTTTTATTTCTGTTTGCCTTCCTCTAGATCAATTAACAATTATTTAGCAATTAATCCACATATTATAAGGATCAGAGAAGATCTAACAGGGTTGAACTCGATGGACTAAAATTATTTTTATCAAGCTTAATTACTATGGCCCTCATTCAATTGCAATTTGGCCAATTGAATAGGGCTCTAAATAAGCACATAACATATTTTTTTTAAAGAAGTTTTTAGTTAGTAAACATCTATCCAAAAGCAAGGTTTTCACTAACTAAAAACTTCTTTAAACAAAATATGCTATGTGCTTATTTAGAGCCCTATTCAATTGGCCAAATTGCAATTGAATGAGGCCCTATGTAAGTATTATATAAAATGTAATAAATAAAAAAAATAAGTAATAAGAAATCCGTCTGTGGTGTTATTACAACTCACAACACCATAAATACAGAATTTATACTTCTGTCTTTCGTGCTCATCCACTCTCTACTCTTATCACCTCCTCTTATTCCCGCCTTCAGAACTTTTCTCGTGCTGCCCCTATTCTCTGGAACTCCTTGCCTTGCTCCACCAGACTATCTCCTAGCCTCAAAACCTTCAAAACCTCACTAAAAGCACATCAGTTTAAAGAAGATTATCACCTTCGACCCTAACATGCACAACACTTCTCTCACCCTCCTATACCGTACCACACCCAAAACCTTTAGGTTGTAAGTTTGTTAGTATTCAATCTTGCCAGGAGCTTTGGGGAAGCACTATGGACATGGGATTCTAGGCTCAAAGATATGGCCCTCCATCCTTTGCAATATATTTATATTGAAATTGTCTTTTGCCTTGAACTTAACCCATGTATAGCACTACGGAATATGTTGGCGCATTACAAATTAACAATAATAACAATAATAATAAACTTTTCTGATATTAAATGGCCATTATAGTTTGGTAAAAAAACTCAGATTCTTGTGAAGTAACAAGCTAACAACTTTAGCAGCTATGCAAGAAAGGAACATAAAAGCATTTTATAGAAAATCATATACTTATGCTAGTCTGCCTAAGATGGAATGCCACATGAAACAAGCTTGTGGGGGGTGTTTATTCTATGAGTGCCATTGTCAAGTGGCTATGTAAAGTAGCAGTCTTTCAACTGCAACTGAAAAAAGATCTTAACTAACTACACCGCTCCTTCCATTCCTCCCAGGTTTTACATCTTCTTAGGGCCAGAGACAAAATGTCTGCTGGCATTAAAGCAGAGTTTAATACAATAATTAAAACAATTAAAGGCTTATTTATTTTAAACATTGAAAAAACATATTTTGCACATTATCAAGTCATATTCTTCAAAAGAGATACTATAAATATGACACTTCAGTGATCCTTTAAGTGCTACTTTTTATAAACATATAAAGCACTTCAATCTAACTACTATGTAAGTGTAATTAAATAATTATATTTGAAAATCAGTCTGAACTGAGAGACGTCTCTAAAATACTGCACTGGGTTTATAAACAGGGAGAACACTTCACTAAATCGGAATAGTGTTAGACATTTCTGTCAAACAAAAGGGTGTTTTTTTACATTTGGCACAGATAATTTTCTATTTTAAACAGCTAAGAGAATTTACAGACTAACTGCAAGTACTTATAATGAGAAATGTCTCTGGTTCATCACAGTGTGAATTTACCCAATGGGCTCAGATAGATTTATGCTGACCTTGTATCAAGAAACCTGATGGGCGCCATGAGACATATCAGTTTAATTGGAGTTCATTTGGAAGTTAAGGAAGAATGCGCATTTTCACTCAGTAGAAAGAAAAGAGATACTTAGTGGCTAGGTGCAGGAAGCAAAGATTGTTTTAAGTTTTGCAAAGTAATGTCTCACCTTCTTGTTGTTTATTCCCACTGCTGCCAAGGATTCTGGGTAGTGGCATTAACCACATATTTCTCTGTTCCAGTTGGTCTCAAGTGCCTTTCCCAGGAATGGTACCAGTTCCTGAGACCCTATCTTCTGGACCTCAAAGACAAAAAGGAATGATCCAAGCATAACCCTTTAAACATAAGGCTAGCATTATTTATAGTTTTAGATGGATTACAGAGGAATTTATCAGCAGTTAAAGGACCACTGCAGTGTAATATGTATACAGCACTATTAAATTTGAAGCCAGTAACGGCATCGGCAAGCACACAAAGGATCCAGGCTTGAAATTTGGCTGTGTTACAGAGCCATTAAATTAGACCATGCTGCAAGTTACAGGCTTGAGATGCAAACCCGTAAACCATTTTTCGCACGTTGGATGTGTGGCTGTGAACTTGATCAATTAGTCTAAACCGTAATTACGGATTTAGATAGAGGCAATGGCAAATTATATCGTCATCATTACGTCACTGAAAAATGGAGGTTAGATTTCAAAGCCTTACAGGTTTAATTACGAGTCTCGATCGGACCCGCATTTCAGGAAAAATGCAATATTAGTAAACCAGTAAATATGATATTCAAGTCCATGCAAGTTCCATTATATGTATTAACACATTGATTGCTAGGATTGATAGAACGCAGAAAGGAAACATACATTTTTTTATTTTATATTGCAGATTTGCGAGCTTGAGAATGTTGTGCTATTAATTTTAATACCTAACATCACTTTCCCTTTAATTCTAAGTACAGTAGTGTGTTGATATCTGCATTTACAGTACTACGGATAGGATTTTAACCTCTCTAGTACCCATTGGCTTTTTGGCGCCATTTGTGGGTTACGAGGTTAAACGCCAGTGAATTTCTTGCAATTTAATAGCGTAATTGGAGCATAACAGTTACAGGCTTGACAGAACAAAGGATTTGCAACCACGGAGTTCAATTTTCAACATCTCGTAGGGTCTTTTCGCCCCTACCCCTCAATTTAATAGCCACGAGTCTTACGGACTACGTTACGGGCTACGGTTTTACATGTTCAGGGTATTTAATAGGGCAATTAGTCTTCTTCTCCACTGTTGCCATGTAACCTGCAACACCACAGCACTTCACTTCAGGATTCTAAAGGCTGTCGTTATACTGAAACTAACAGATTAAAATCTGTGAATTATGATTGGTTAAACTTTTAACCAATCAGATAAAAAACTTTTAACCAATCAGATAAAGTTTTAAATTCTCAGCCAATCGGAATACGCAAAATTAGTATATAAGGCAAAGGTGTACTGAAAAAACTGTAATCAGCGTTGCAGTTTCTCAGAGGAGGAGCTCTGTTAGTTACAGTTTATTTTTTTATAGTGTTTCCAGTTTTTAGGCTGAGGCCCAATTCCACGAGCCAAAGATGAGGACCAAGGACTTTAATCAAGACAATAGAGGAATGATTCTTCCATCGACATGGAAGTGCTCGCTTATCCAGGGTGAGGTAAAATATCTTTGTTGCTTGTCGCTAGAGGGCTTCAAAGGATAGGTAATGTATTTTTGCCCCTGAAAGGTTTAATTGTGGGATTTTTTTTAGATTTTTTTCTATAATTCTGTATTTATGGATTTGTGAGACCCCCATGGTGTGGGGGTTAATGTTAGGGGGTTCAGGGCTGGGGGTATTTTCAGTTGTATTTTATTATTTTCTGAATTTAGTGTTAGGTACTATGAGGGTCCTAATGGACCCCTATGGGGGTTTTTAGCATTTGTGGTGGTACGAAGGGTGCCATGGTGGACCACGAGGACTCCCATGGGGTTAATGTTAGGTGCCACAAGGACCTGTTGAGACCCACAAGGACCTGCTTTTGGGGGCAAACTGGGACTTCCCAACCAAACCAGTCCCTGTTAATCCCATCACCAGAGACAGTAAATTTGAACAATGTGCTAGGTATTTTGTTAACAACCTGCCTGATAGAATTATCTAACTGTGGACTATGGAATGGTTTAAGTGAGTTAAAATGAAACTTTGAAGGTGTTTAGGTTTGGGATGCATTACCAGCTTACTCTGTGATGGAATAAACCCCCATACCGCTCAGACTGTCCATAGAGCTACTGCAGATGGCTGATTAATTTAACTGGTTAAGGGTCGGTAAATTAAAGATGCTTGTGGGTCAAAACTGAGGTGTATTGTACTGTTTGCCTATAAATGTTCCAACCTTTCCCAAAAAAGAAACTCTTATAGGGAACATAATCTTAGTGTTCTGACTTTTATGTAGAGGTTATAACCTCTGTTTGTTATTTTAACCCTATGATTCCTGTTCTGCACCTTGATGGTTCTGGAATAGAAGCCAGTCACCAAGAAGGACATCAACTCCATTGTCCAAGGAAGGATTCCTGTGGCCAAGGCAGGGAATTCTGGAGCTGAATTGGATGCCCTTCCCTGGGACGTGACATGTGCCATGGTGGTCCGTTCCAACTCCCATTGTATAAGGGTTAATATTAGGTGCCATGGTGGGTCCATAATGACCTTGTGATATTGAGGTTGATGTTAGGTACCATATGGGCCCCCATGATAACAAGTTAATATTTAGTTCCAGGGGGGTTCATAAGGACACCCATGGTTATACTTTAGTTTGCGGATTCCATGGCTCATAGGGGTTAGTGCTCATGAAGATATATTCCTGGCTAATCCCAAGACTCATAGGGGGTAGAGGTTATTAAAGGGGAATCCTGGGTGATCCTTTGGCTCATAGTGGGTAGCTGATATCTGAGGGGGATCTCGGTAATATCCTGGCACATACGGGTTAGTGGGTCAGAAAGAGGAATCCCAGGGAATCCCCAGAATGTAGCAGGTATTGAGATGATTCCTTGCTCAGAGGGGCTGTGGGTCATAGTGGATTGGTCATAACACCGTCCATTTATTTATTATTATTATTTAACTCCTTTACTGCCATGAAGGGGGTTATATAAATAGATAGGGATACGGGTGGAATTAGTTAGTGTACTATGTTTAAGTTAGGGGGTACCATTTTTTAGTATTGCTATGGAGACTACTGAGATTCAGACTTGGAGTCTCCCGCAATCAGACTGCATGCACACATTAGAGCTAGAAAGCTCCTGGCAAATCCTAATGGGGGCAATTCAGTCAGATTTATGGGTTTTTATTTTCTTGAGCCATTGAATAGCTCTGATACTTAGCTTTTCAAAACTCCCATAGTTGCTTGTTAGCTTTGCCAGCTCTATTATGACAGCCATGGAATGGAGGCTTGCTTTTGCTATGGTGGGCAGAAAGATAACTATTTCATTTTATGTATAATAAATAAAGAAAAAACATAACTGGGTACATATGAATGTTTCAAGCAGGCCAGGAGACCTCTTTAGTGGCAGTAAGAACATATTTCCTGAGGAATTAAGTGGGTAACATGTCTTCTGGCGTCCTTGAGACATGTAGGTGTACTCTGCTTTTTTTCTTACTTCTCTTAATATTTATTTGTGGTCAGGACACTGCATCATAATGGGGCTACACAACCTTCTCCAAATAATTGGTTAACGCAGGAAGAAATCCATCAAATCAAAAGAGGTTGGAAAAAACAAATAATAAAGCCCCAGGTCCTGATGGAATAAATTCAAGGGTGATGAGGGAACTTGGTTCTGTAATAGCCAAACCATTATATCTAATTTTTCAAGATTCACTCAACACAGGGTCTCTACCAGATGACTGGAGAAAAGCAGATGTGATACCTATATTTAAGAAAGGAGCAAGAACATTCAGGTAATTATAGATCTGTAAGCTTCACTTCTGTAGTGGGAAAGCTTTTAGAAGGGTTAATTAGGGATGTTATGCAAGAATATGTTTGTTTAAACAAACCTAATTAGTTTCTATGAGGATGTTTGTAGGAACTTGAATCAAGGCAACTCAGTGGATGTAGTCTTTTTGGATTTTGCAAATGCTTTTGACAAAGTGCCACATGAAAGACTGTTGTGCAAACTAAGGAATACAGGAATTGCATTAAATATCTGCTCATGGATTGAGAGCTTGCTAAAAGATAGGAAGCAAAAGGTTGTTGTAAATGGAACATATTCAGATTGAACTAATGTGGTAAGTGGGGTTCCTTAGGGTTCGGTATTAGGTCCTCTCCTTCTTAACATATTTATTAATGACTTAGAAGTAGGATTGGAAAGTATGATGACACTAAGTTGTGCAAGGTAATTAAATCAGATAAAGATGTACTTTCCCTCCAAAGAGATTAGCAAAAATTAGAGAAATGGGCGACTAAATGGCAGATAAGATTTAATATGAATAAATGTAATGTTATGCATCTGGGAAGAAAAAATTGACATGCAATTTATATTCCTAATGGAGCAAATATAGGGGTATCTGATATTGAAAGGGTTTTGGGATGGCTTGTGGACAATCACCTAGGTAAGAGTGCTCAATGCTAAGTAGCATCTGCAAAGACAAGTAAAATATTAGCATGTATTAAGAAGGGTATAGAAGCAAATGAATCAAATATAATTCTGCCACTATACAAATCAATAGTACACCCTCATTTGGAATATGGAGTACAATTTTGGGCCCCACTTCATAAAAGGGACATATTAGAATTTGAAAAAGTACAGAGAAGGGGAACAAAACTAATAAGGGGAATGGAGGGGCTAAGTTAGGAAGAAAGACTAACCAAACTAGGGGGGTGTGATTACTTTATATAAATATATCCAGAGTCAATATAAGGCTATGTCAAGTAAACTTGTTGTGCCAAGAGGTTTTCACTTGACAAGAGGACATCCTTTGAGGTTAGAAGTACAGAGATTCCACCTTACAAAAAGAATAGGGTTCTTTACAGTAAGGGTGGTTAATCTGTGGAATTTTATATGAGCACCTATGAGATGAGGTGATATACGAGTATGACCTCTGAGTTGAGGTGAAATATTAGTACCTCTGAGTTGAGGTGATAAATGAGTACCTACAACATGACGAAATAACAAATACCTGTGCAATTAAAATGGAAAGATGAGTTAAATTACAAATCCTTAAAGGCCATTAAATGATACAAAATAACTTGAGGATGCTGGATTACATATGAAATTTAGGAAAATAAGTAATGAATAGAAATCCAGTTGAGAAGTGGATTACTATTTCTTAATATGGCATTTTTTATGGAGGAAGGTATTTTCATTTGTGAATTGTGAAAAAAATTCTGTGTTAATGTGACTAAGAATAGTGCTAAATACTGATAATTTGAACTCTTGCAAGTGAAGCAAGTATGGAAACATGTGAATTGAATGGCCATAAGTAATACATTGATGGGAAAGAATCTAATGTGAGAAAAAATCACCTCCAAGTTAAAGTTAAATTTAATGTAGTTATAACAAAGAAAATTGACAATTTAGCTAGATGACAAAAACTTAATGGATATTGAAAAATAAGAGGGGGGGGGGGGGAGAGAAAAAGTGCATGCTTTCCTAGTGTAGATTATCAAGTGGTGCTGGATAGATGAATAGGCTTGTAATGGTAACTATACATACACTATATGTACTCTATAGTATTGTATATATTACATTTGAGTATTTATAAGTATTTCTATATAAATGTCCACTTCAATATTCATGTACATATGGGTATGTTTATATATATATATATATATATATATATACTGTATATATACATATATGTATCCATACAGGGTGGTACATCACTGAAGAAGCCGTAGAATCGTGGTTGATTTTTATCTGACAAAAATATTTGTTTGTGTTACTTGTATCACAAAACGAGGGTGTGCGTATATGTATATATATCATTCTTATTTTAGGATTAGTTATAAAACCATCAATATAGTCATCTATGAGACTGGTTGCTCATCCATAACCAACAGTATCTCCATCAACAGTTACTGATGGATGACAAGACACCATACAGATCTTGTGATTAAATACCTCATAAACACTGAGGTAAACTGAGGTGAGCATATTACCATTACAAGTCTATTCATCTATCCAGCACCACTTGATAATCTACACTAGGAGAGCCTGCGCTTTTTCTCTACCACTCTCTTATTTTTCAGTGTTATTATTGGACATTAGAGTGAACATGTCCTACTAAAAGAAGCAGCTACCCTATATATACTTAGTTATAGAGACAGTGGTTACATTGATTTGTACCAGTCCCACCAAGCTCACCTACGTAAAGGAATTTTTGCCATTCAAACCTTATCTCTCACGACACGACATTGGTGAACATGTGATATTCTAACCCACGCGCTATAGCCACCATTGGGACTCTGTACCAATAATCTACTACATTATTGGAAATTTAATAAAACTTGATAACCTTGAGGATGCTCGATTTCATGTGTAATGTGAAAATTGAGAAAATGCTCATGATTATAATTTGGATTAAAAGGTGGAAGCTAAGTAGAGTAACAAAGGTATGGGGTTTCCAAAACTAAAAAGGCTCTGATATGTATGAATTGGCCTTGGACTGTGCAGTCTTGGCCCCCTATTCAATAGAGCAATTGTTGTTTACTGGAGCCCGTAATGTAGCCAGTCAAAAATGTTTTGCTATTCAATTGGCGTCTTTTAGCGAGACGCAAACGATCTATGGGTTACAGGCTGAAAATTGCTGCTGTGGTCAAAATCGTAACTTACAACCCATCTAAGCCATTGATCTTTCAAAAGTTACAGTCGCTAAAATCGCAAATTGCTATTCAATTGCTACAATTCCTCAAGCCCGCAAATGTTCTCACACTCGTAACGGAAAATGTAGACGAAAATCCTACAGGTACCAGATAGGACTCTCAAGGGGGTTAACCACCTGTTCGTAGCACTGTATTGCAAATAAAAAATCAAGACTGCACTTTAAAAGGTGGGGAAAGACATTCGAATTAATTGCACAACAGTCTCAAGCTCGCAAATCTGCAATACATTTATTTTATTTTTTTATGTTTAATTTTGGTGTCTTATCAATCTCAGGAATCAATGATTTAATACATATCAGGCCACCCACATGGACTGAAACAGTATCGCCATTCATTTTTAATATTTTGTACATTGTCGAATTGTGAATTGGACCTCTAAACGCTAATTGATTGATGTGTAACCTCCATGTTTTAATGACATAATGATGACGGTCTCATTTACTATTGGTTGTTTCTAAATTGGTAGTTACGGCCTTGCTTAATTGATCATGATCACACTCTGAAATGCTACTTATGTTTGCATGGTTTACGGTTTCGGCTTTCAGCCTGTAAATTGTGGGATTGTTCAATTGAATCACTCTGTAATTTCAGCAAATTTCGGCCTGTATAACGTAATCTGTGGGCTTGGAACTGAATATGGCGCTTGGTTACTTGCATTTTATTTAGGCTTAATTAAATTGCAAGATTGATCAAAATAAGCTGCTTTGCTCTGTAATGCTTGTGAAAGGAAAAATATGAAGCGTATATCTAAGGTTATACATATAGACAAACAAAATACCAAAGTAGAAATGTCAATAAATTGTTATAATTTTTATGTGATTTAAAAGATATCTAAAATAACTTTGAACAGTTTATGAAATTAGAAAAGCACTGAACCAGAATAATTCAATTGAGGAATTTTAAGTTAATAATAAATATAGATAATAATATGCTTAATACCCATCTGGCACTAAAAACAAAGCTTAGCCCCTGTAAGTGTTCTGTCTCATGGCTAAGCAAGTTAAGTGTCCTGTTTCAGAAAAAATATTTGAAATATTTTTTTTTATTTATTTGAAAAAATGGAGCTTATAAATGAAAAACAGGTTGCAGAGAAAAATATGGCTATAAACACATTTTAATAGAATATCAACAAAAGATTAAATGATTGTTATAAATATATCTAAATGTACTTATATATATATGTAATATGAATATGACTAAGTAGCTTAATAAATAAAACAAAATAATGAAATTAGGCTTAATTGTGATGCTGTTAATTGGCGCACCTTTGAATGTTTGACTTCATGGTTTAGACAAAATGGAGGAATAATACCTGCCCGGCAAAGGTGAAATTTCTGTTAAAAAATGCAAGTCTGAGAATACTGTATTATGAGTCAGGAAGGAAAAGGATTTTAATGATATTAAATAAGTATCTAAAAACAACTAAAAACATTTTATGGAACAGAAAAACAATCTAGATTAAAATATAAAACAGAACAATAACCTGAAAATGGTTCACTCTGATAAACGAATAGTTACAATGCGTGTAAAATGAAAAGTAAAGTTTAAGATAGGTATTGAAAGGCAAATATTAATTTGTCATTATTTTATAATACTTGTTTCTGCTTCAAACATGTGATGATAATGTTTGCTGTTTTTTTGTTTGGATACGGACTCCTGTTCTCAAAAAAAGTTTTGTCATTTGTTTGTTAGACAGCATGGTGAAAGCAAAATGGAGGAATGATTTTAGGTAAGTTAAAAATGCTCTTAAGAGTCTAAGGCCCCCATTCAGTAGCAAGCCTTCAGTTGCCTTTATACCGGCCTAAAGTCTGTGGACTTGAAAATTGCAACAGTTACAGATCGATTCAATTGAACAAGTCCTCAGCTACGTGGTCAAAAACCTAAACCGTAAACCATGCACCCGTAAGTAGCATTTCAGGGCATGATCATGATCAGTTAAGCAAGGCTGTAACTAATGATTTAGAAACAGACAATAGTAAATGAGACCATCATCATGACGTCAGTAAAACATGTTAATTAGCGTTTAGAAGACTGATATGCAATCATACTCGCAATCCGGCAATGTACAAAAATAATAGAAATGAATGATGATACTGTTCTATTCCATGTGGGCGGCTTGATATGTATTAACTTCTTGATACTTGAGATTGCTATAACACGGAAATAAAACGTAAAATAATATTTTTTTATCTCAGATTTGCGAGCTTGAGACTGTTGTGCAATTAATTCTAATGTCTTTCATCGCATTCCCCGTCTTTTAAAGTGCAGTATTGATTTTTTTATATGCTTTTACAGTGCTACGAACAGGTGTTTAGACCCCTTGCGAGTCCTAGCTGGTACTCGTAGGATTTTCTTCTACTTTTGACATTTATGGGTTTGAAGGCAATTGCGGACTTGAGGAATTGTAGCTTTTGAATAGCGCTTTGCGATTGTAACATTCACAGACTTGAAAGATCAAGGGCTTACATGGGTCGGACTTACGATGTTGACAACTGTAGGGATTTTGAGCTTCTAACACACAAACCGATGTCAGGTAGCTAAAAGACGCCAATTGAAAAGGAAATTATTTGACAAGCTCCATTACAAGCTCTTGTAACTGCTATTTGCTCAATTGACTGAAGGTCTAAGTTTAGGAAAATGTCTATTGCTTATTGTCCTGGTAGACTATGGTAAACTTTGTAAAGTAAAAGATTGTACAAATAAGTATAATTGGAACATAAAATGAAAAAGTTATATGAGAAAGATTTAATGATAAATTGAAATGACACAGTAAAAAATGGGTTTGAGAGCTAAAACAATATATAATTGTAAGTTTTGGTCTGAAACAGTTATTCGTAGATAATAAATTATTATAGCTTATGGAGAAGGAACCAGCAACCCACTCCAGTAACTTTGCTAAGATAACTTTATGGACAACCAGAAACATAACGATATGGCACCGGAATATGAATCCCTCACTAAGACTATTTTAGAACAATTTACCATTATATATATTATTTTACTAGCGACTTGCCTGTTAAAAATGACGGCAATCAAATTTGAATGCTGACAATGCTGTTTGCCACCCAATGTGAGCACCTTTGGCACTCATTACGAGCCTTTCCCCCCTCCTCTCTCTTGCTAGTGTCTCCTTTCCCCCATCCTCTCCCTCCCTTGTGTCTCCTTTCCCCCCTGGTTATTTGTGCTCAGCCCCCTCTCCCCCATGTAACTTGATGTATGGTCAGGAAGCTACATCTGTTTAGGCCCAATAAGAGAGCCAAAAACTATCTGTGGTAATTCCGACTGTGCCTACGGTTTCTTGAATATTGACTTAGAATCTGGAATGGACCTGCTATAGTGAGTGGAGGCTTAGGCCAGTAGTTGAGTGGAGTTGGTTTGATGTGGTGGTGCTGTTACAATAAATAAAAAATAGGAGAATGGTGGGAGAGGCAGCAATGGAAGAGTGGTTGCTTCAAAAGTATGGGGGCAGGATAAAATAGAGTGAGTACCTTCCAGGTGAGGAGATGAGAGAAAGGGAAGGTTCACTCTCCTTCAAGCCAGGAGAAGGTGTGTGAGAGGTTAATGAGGTAGAAGACTGAAATTAATCATTGTGATTGAGATGGGGTAAGACCCCGGGAGATTGGAGAGAATGAAGACGAGAACCTCCGATGAGAAGAGAAGACAAATGGTGGGGATCTTTGTGTTTATTGAAAACAATAGAGAATGAAGATTACAAAAGCAGTAAAATGTGAGGGAGTAGCAAGTGGCACTCATGGATGAGATGAAAGGATGAAAAGGAGCAAGAGGGGAGTGCTGTGTGAGCTAGGGATCAAATGGAGTAAAGATAGGGGATCCCTGGAATGCATGGGAATGAGAATAGAGATTGAAATCTTATAATAGCTGAACAATGTGAAGAGGGGAAAGCAATGTTAGGGTAACAAAGGAGATGAATGAAGTGAGTGGGGTTGACGTTTCATAGGGAATAGAGATATTGATAGATTGTAAGTCTGCAAGTTTTTAATCTAGCAATGTGCTTTGGAGAAAGCACTATGGACACTGGATTCTAAGTTCAAAGACAGGGCCCTCCATCATTTGTAATGTGTTAATATTGTTTTGCATTGATCACAACGTATGTATAGAGCTAAGGAATATATTGACGCTTTACAAATAAACAATAATAATAATAATAGTGAAAGGAAGGAGAGTCTAGAAAAAGGCTTGAAGATGAGAGAGCAAGGGAATAAGATGGAGTTTGATTTGGAAGATGAGAGTGAAAGGGTGGAGTGAAGCTAATGTCTGCTGAGATACAAATGGAAGGGAGTAGAAAGTGAGATTGCTGGGTGGAAGGAAAGAAGGAAGGGGACAAGACAATGTGGGAGGTGAGAGGATGGAGTTGAGATGTACACAGAATGGAGAGAAAAGATGATTTTTAAGATGGGAGGACAGATGAAACTGGAGGGAGGACTTGGGTGAAAAGGAAAAGATGAGTGAGATCCCTGAAGTGGAAGTCAGTAAGTGTAAGAGGTGCTAAGTTCGAAACATGAGCAGGAGTCTGAGCTGGTTGTAAGCCAAGAGGTGAAGGAAGACTGAAAATGAGGTGACGTGAAGGTGATGTATGAGAAGAGGGATAGCAAGAGATTAATGTGAACAAGAAAGAAACTAAAAGAAGGGGGTGGAGGGTGGAATTTGGTATGAACAGGAATTTGGGGAGAGGCTGGAGAATGAAAGGAAAAGGAGAGTGTACTACTCGGGGAGTAGTGGTGGATAATGGTGTGGAGTGAAAACCAAGAGGAAAATGGGATTGAAACTTCTATGAGCGGGATTTGATGATTAGGAGAGAATTTGCAATATAGGTGGAGGTAGAGGGCGAGATTCTTAAGAGAATGAAGAGACAAGACGGCATGGTAGATTCTTGAATATAGAGCAGGAGGAAAGTAAATGTAAATGGGAAAACCTAGGTGATTAGAATGTGAGAGATCAGATGGAGTATGAGGGTGTCAGATGTAAAGGTGAGAGTGTGGTTGTGAGGAAAGAGCATGTAAAGTGAGTAAGGTTAGGAAGGAAAGGTCGAAAAGCTTGTGCAGTAAGTTGGAGATGAATGTTTAAAGAAAACCTATGAGATCTGGGAAAAGAGAAGGTGGAAAAGAGAGAGTGATTCCAAGGAGAGCAGGCTCAGTGATTGCAAGACTTATATGGAGCAAAACATTTGAGAAAATGACTGACGATTATGTGATTTGAAGTTATTCACGATGGGCACTGTTGCTGATTGGTGTAAAGGGTGGCTATGTGTGGACGTGCATATAGTATCTGGTTGTAATGATATGAATGGATAGGACATGAAGTAGGCAAAGTTATGAGTGTGTAGTTGATGATGTTCTTGGAGTTGGATAGGAGGTGGATTGGAAGAAAGGTGTTGCTTGTAGGAATGAGAAGGACCAGTTTATTTAGCCGGTAGGAACAGTGTGGAATTGGAAAGTAGTTGGAATCAGGTCTGTGATATTTGAAAAGCTGAGGTTAGATGAACTCATGGTGGTTGGAATGACAAGACTGCAAAGGAATATACCTAGTTCTACTCTGGGAAAGTTAGGGAATCAAGTAAAGAATTAAGACTTGGAGGCAGTAGGGAAGTGATCTCGGATGGAGAGAATATGATAGAGTAGCAGTGATGAGGCTTGGGGTAGTGGTTGGTGTAGTGGTGGTAGTGCTTCGAAGTAGAATAGGAAACTGAAAACAAAGAGAGGAGATGACAACGGGAGCTAGGAGAGTGAGAGGTGGAGGAGACCTTAGCATGAGGAGGAGATTGTGAGAATCAGAGAAAGGAGGGAGGAGAGTGAGCTTTAACACCAGATTGAGGCTTGGATCCCTGAAAAGAGTTCTTTATTGACTGGGACTATATATGGACAGTGTCATGAGTCTGTAAATAAGTACTATAGAAGAGTTGGTTGAACCTAATCTATATTTGCAAATATATATGAATAAGCAAACATGCTAGTTTCATGAGTATGAGTAGGGCAGTAAAGAGGAAGGGGAGAGGAGCAGGGCCAACAGCGGAGAAAGGAAGCAAACAGGAAAGCAGGCAAGGCAGGGAAGAAAGCAGGGAGATGCAGAGGAACAGAGGAAAATGGAATAGATGGGCGGAGAAGGAGCGGGAAAGCAAAGAGAGGGGAAGGAGGTTGTAGTCAGCACTGGATGAGTACAGAAAAGAAAGGGAGCAGGATGAAGAGGGAAGCGAGAGAGACACAGGAAGCACGACAAAAGCTATGCGGTAATCAACGCAAGATGAGGAGGAAGGCTCTGGTATTTATAGCATGTGGGAGGAGGGTCCTTCTTCCCAGAATACCAGCTACATTCACTGGTTTTATTTATATATATATATATATATATATATATATATATATATATATATATATATATATATATATATATATATAAAGAAAGGGAGGGAAGTTGTCTGGTCACATTCTGAGAAATACAATTCAGAAACCCAGTGACAACCTAATACTGCATTATACTTCTGTTGTTATGGCTCATTACAAATCTTCACAAGTCTATTGTGTTATATTAAAAATGAATAAGATCAGTAACTCTTAGGGGATTGGCAGATTGAGTGAAACAAATGACAATGGTGTTGTAATGCCAGAAAGGTGACTGTAGATTTCTTCTCTTTCAGACCAGGTAATTAAACATTTATGGAAGTATGGCATATCTTCTTATTATAATATCAATAGTTGTGGAGACAGATTCTTTTCATTATCTGAATATTATAACCACTGGCTTTAAAACCCAGAATGTTTGCCAGAAAGAGGAAGGCTTAAAAGAAGAAATTAAAGAGAAAGCAGCATAAGAATATGTTCACATTCGAAGCCAATGTTATTTGGGACTCAATAATTTGACCTCTTCAAAGCAGATATGGTTTGACAGAAACTGTAAAATACTTCCCAAACTTATTATAAGCTTCATTGGCTAACAACTTAAGAGGACCCTGAACTCATTAAAGGTGATTGTTGCTGTGATACAAGGTAGAGGGTGACTGAATCAACATAACAGCTCCAACTGAATTGCAAATTTTGTCACAGAATCTGCATCTCCCTAACGAAAGGGAGTAACTAGAGCCTTTGCTGCAGGCACCCAAAAACAAAATACTCCAGATAAGACTGAGCTTCAACACATCATGTATACACAGTTTAAGACAATGACATCATAATGATTAGATTTGGAGAGAGTGAAAAGGTAAATGTGGGGAGTAGTACACCCCTCTCCTGGTTACTGATCATGGGTGAACATCATTTATTAGCTGTGATCCTCATTGCTACCTACTTAAAAGAAAAAAAGGGCCTGAAAAGTGGTTGTTTGAAGTTGCACTGGGGTTTTCTGTGTAAGTGTGAATAGAGTAGTTGCTGAACCAAAGTACACTTTGCAGATCCTGCAAAGATAATTAATTCTTGACCAATGTTATCAAACAATAAAATATTATTATATATGAGAATATCATGCCAACTCGTGTTATTGCATAAGTAGTCTTTATAATGACCATATTGTTGTTGTTTTATAAAAGAACACACAAAGAAAAATTAAATAAATGTAAAATCTTACCTATTTTGAAATGTGCCAATCCAAGAAATCTTCATTGTATGTTTTTAAGTTGAAAAAAACACAGGAAAAATTATGCAAACTGACAGCAATGTGAATTCACATAAGAATTCTGATTGCATAAAATGTCAGGCTCCCTGTTGGTGGTATGTCCAAAATGGAGAAGCTAATGTTTGTTCAGACACTCTGCTCAGGTAGCTAGCTAGCCAGGACCACACACTTTGATTTGACACAATTGGTTCTAGAACCATAGGCTGTAGTCTTTTCTTGTAGAGGATCAACAAAAAATCTTTATATGTTGCAAAAAATTGAAAACCACAAATGTTTCTTGAAGAGACCATTCAGATTTTAAAACATCTTTAAAATATCTGCATAGAGATATTTAGGTGGTCATCAGCATTTTTAGCAGAGTGATACTAGGGTGAAGGAACCAAAAAAAATCTGGGGGGGACAACGGGAAAACAAATAATATGTATACATATATATATATATATATATATATATATATATATGAGATGAATAATCAGAGTATTGCAGTATATAGTGATACCTTTTTTATTGGGCAAACATATTCATAGGTTTCATGACGAGCTTTCGAGAGCGTTCCTCTCTTTGTCGAGTCAGAGTTAAGGGCAATGTGTATAATCCGGGCATTCTGTATAATGACATTGCCTGTAATATATATATATATATATATATATATATATATATATATATATATATATATATATATATATATATATATATATGTACATCTATATATATATATATATATGTACATCTATATATATATATATGTACATCTATATATATATATATGTACATCTATATATATTATATATTTACAGTATATATATTTAGATTTAGATTTGTGTATGTGTGTGTATCTGTATAGATATGTATATAAAGTAAATAAATAGTACATCTGTGTTCACATTTGCATGTCTAAAGCAAGTTAAAAAAACCTGCTTCCAGCTCAGAGTTCTGAGAAAAACTGTTACTGTAACTGTACTACATTCTGGGAAGCTGAGCTGGGACATGCAAATGTGCCCACAAATGCCTCGCACTTCAATCCATAGCCATTTTCAAACATGGCTTCCTTAAAGCTTATGCCTGCTGCATTACACAGCTTTAAAGCAAAGCTAAGGCTGGATTTTACACAAGCTGAGAATCCTATGCATGTACAGTTGTTTCAAGCTTACTGGCTATAAACAGCATGGAGCAGGATCTCAGCCTGTGTGGTGGAAATTATGAGTATGTAGTTCACCACAACAATAATTTAATATATGGTGGGCAAAAGAGCGATAGAAGCCCTCCACCGTACAGTAGTACAGTAAATAAATAGTACATCTGTGTATATACAGTATATATCTATATATATATTTATACTGATATATTTACATATACACATCTGTATATCTGATATATATATATATATATATATATATATATATATATATATATATATATATAATACTGTAGACAGCTATACCTTGTTTAACACTGTTCCAGGCAGTAGAAGTGTTAAGCGAAACAGCTCTAAACGGGGCAGTTTAGCATGGGGAAGATAGGGATATGGGAACTCATGAAAAAGAAAACACAATTTCAATTGAAATTTAAACTTTTTTTTTTGCTTTTATATGAACTTCAAAGAAACAGCAAACATAAAACTAACACAAACTGAACATTAGCAGAAGTATAAACTTTACATAATTGATGTTGAAGCTTCTGGGTCATCATGGATTCTGTTTTCTTTGGAGAAAAAGAACAGTGTTATAGCGAATTAGAGCGCTAAAAGGGGTCCGGCAGGCAACAAAAAAGGGGTCAGAGGAAGTGCTATAGAGAATCAGAGCGTTAAAAGGGATTTGGCAGGGAAAAACAGCTCTATGGTGGAGCTTAGCATTAAAAGGGGCCTGGCAGGTAAAACAGCTCTAAACGTGGTAGCTTTAAGTGGGATATACTTATATATATATATATATATATATATATATATATATATATATATACAGATTCCTATCCCTAGTCATTCTCTCCCTCCCTATGCCTGGTCTTTCGCTCCCTCCCTATCCCTATCTTTCTCTCTCCCTGTCTCCTCCTTCCCCAGCAATTCCCCAGTAGCTCACACTCACCTCCTCTTCTTTTAGCTGGTCAGATAGCCGGATCTCATGAAATCTTGCAAGATTATCTTGCGTGATTTTGTGAGACCAATCAAATAGAAGGAGCAGGAGAGGGGAAGCTAATGGGGACCTATATAATCTGGGGGAGCATTTGTCCCCCCCCCCCCCCCCGGTTCCAATGCCCCTGCTACTATATGTGATGCACTAAATCTGAAAGAACTGATGTGAATACAGAGCATTTTGAAATGTAGATATGTTAATCAAGAATCTGTAACTATGACTAATAATAGTGGTGCGGTTAAAGAGTTTGTCTTTCCTCATATTGACGACTGATCCTATTTGCCTGGGTTGTGAATGGGTTTTCAGGCTCAATTACCATATTCCAAAAACAGAAAACAAATAATAAGGTGCTAAATTTGTATCTGTCTCAGTACTGAAACAACATAATAAAAACAGCTAGTGAATATTAAGTAATAATAAAAATAAACAAAAGCAGATGGTCAGCTAGTTTGTAGTTTCAAAAAGCATGAAAGCATAGAACATCTTAATGGATAACAGCTGAAAAATAAAGAAAGATGATAAGGAGCACATATAATACAGCATAATACTATTTAGACCAGCCCTACCCCTTCTGGATCGCTACATTTTTGTGATGAAGGGGCTTATCTATTTGATTGAATAGGAAGCTGCGAGCGATACTACGCAGGGTCACCCAAAATGAGCAGGTTATAGCAGAGAGATAGAGCCAAATCATGGTTCACTGAAAAAAGGAATTTGCAATCCATTCCAGTATCCAATATAACCTTATGGATAAGGAAATTCAGAGACAGAACCATATGGTCCCAGAAGATGAGGCCCTCAGGTCAGAAGGTGCCTACCACATTACTGGGGAAGAGCAAAGGGTGAGTACGACTATCATCAAATCTAATGAAGTAGTTGAACCCTGCTGTGAATATGCCTGGAGCAGAAATGAAAGTCGGTTGCTGCAAAAAACAATTCAACATAGGAACCTGGAACTTAAGAACTATGAACCAAGGTAAGCTGGATGTGGTCAAACATAAGATAACAAGATTATACATTGATATGGTGGGAATCAGGCTGGGATCATGAGATTATTATTGCAATATTCAGAACTAAAGAGAAGAAAAGATAAAAAAAACATCAATCCAAGCAGTTCTGAAAAATGAATAACCCCTGTGAATATGCAGTGGAGGTAAAGAATAGACAAGATGTCTGAAGAACTTTGGGCAGAAGTTTGTGACATTGCCCCAATTGAATGGACATTGTCCCAACATATGTATTATAGTATAGTATATGTTGGTGTGTTATTGTCTATTTGTAACACACCAACATATTTTGTAGGCCTATACAAGGTTTAAATACAAAACAAAATTCAAAATAAAAACATGACAGAGAGTCCGGCCTTTGAACCTAAAATATAGTGTTTTTCCCCAAAGCATTATTCAAAATTGAAAACACACAAACAGTGTGCAGTGGGAGAGGTAGACATCTGGGCAACCGTAAAAAATAAGAATTTGCATAGGCCAGTAAGGGAGTATGAGTTGAGAGTGATGGAGGATGAAAGAGAAGACAAATCTGTTGCTCTAATACAGGGGCTTTTGCTCCTCTGTCGACTATTGGCGCTCATTGTGAGCCTCCCCCCTTGTGTACTTCAAGTACAACGTACAACCAAAAAAAATGTGAGTACACTGAATTAATAAAGTAATATGAATTAATAAATGAACATACTTTACCTATTTATATGTAACTAGCGACTTGCCCATCAAAAAATGATGGTCAATAAAATTTGAAGCCATGGCAATGCTGTTTGGCACACAAGATTTTTATAATCTAAGGACCTTCGGCGCTCATTGCGAGCCTCTCCTCGCGTGTCCTTTTGCTCGTCTCTATATTTTTTAAAATACTAATTAATGAATTAATTGAATAATAAATTATTATAGTTTACCTTTTTCTAATTAATATATGTAACAATCAATAGCCTGAAGAGGTAACAATCTCTTTTTATTGTCCTGCAGCATATAATGTCCAGTGGGACTGTTGCTGGCCTGAGGATATAGTTTTATGAATGTTGTAATAGTGCATTAGAAATAGGCTGCGTGAGCGAGGGCAAACCATTGGTTTATTTCTGCAAAGCGCTACTGTAGATGTTGTTAGTGGCATATGTGCTACGTGGTTCGCGAACATTTGCAGTCCTTTGTAATAGTGTATTTTGTATCTCGTAGGTTCCTGTGTGAAAGTGCTACGCAGTTAACGGTGTTTTGTGTGGTCCAGTGTCATGTAGCCTCGTTTAATTTTTTGGGGGGGCACCATTTCCTTTTTTGCTTATGCGATTTTCAAGTGCCGAAACACACCGAAATGGACTTAAATTTGCATTCCACCTCACTCCAAGATGTCCTGGCTGTTCCCCCGTGCTGTGTGTGATGTTTTTGTTGTATTTTTTGTTTTTGTTTTTGTGTGTTTCGTGTTTTTTTCTTTGCACGGTTGGGCCGTTAACTTCATATTTTTCCTATCTCGTATTTTTTTTTCTAAGCAATAAGTGATGACGTCTTGTAGTTCGACAATTATAATATGTGATATGCAGCAATCAATATTCTGAAGAGTTACATAGTAATTGAGGTTTAAAAAATAATTTTAGCCCATCAAGTTCAACCTTTTAAGATCTTCTCTGATCTGCAATATGCGGATTAGTTGTTAATTGATCCAGAGGAAGGCAAACAAACACAAACAGTAAAAGCTTGCCAATTGTCTCAAAAGGGAAAAAATGAATTCCTTCCTGACCCCAGATACTGGCGATCGGATTCCACCCTGGATCAATACTCCCTCTCTAATTACCCAGGATAACCTTGAATGGCCTTTTTAATTAAAAATATATAAAATTTATTTTTAAAGTTATCTATCGAATCCACTGTCACAACCTCCCTGGGTAGAGAATTCCACAGATTAAACAACCTTACTGTGAAGAACCCTTATCTTTCAGTAAAGGTGAAATCTTTTTAGTTCTAACCTCAAAGGATGCCCTCTTGTCAGTTGAAAACCTCTTGGCACAAAAAGCTTCCTTGACAAATCTTTATACTGACCCTGGATGTATTTATATATAGAGTAATCATATCCCCTATTATTAGTTAGTCTTTCTTCGTAACTTAGCCCCTCCATTCCCCTTATTAGTTTTGTAGCCCTGCTCTGTACCTTTTTCAGTTCTAAAATGTCCTTTTTATGAATTGGTGCACAAAACTGTACTCCATATTGCAAATGAGGGCGTACTACGGATTTGTATAGTGGTAGAATTATATCTGGCTCCCTTGCTTCTATACCTATTTTAATAAATGCTAATAGTTTATTTGCCTTTGCAGCTGCTGCTTTGCATTGAGAACTGTTACGTAGGTGGTTGTCCACAAGCACTCCCAGCTCCCCTTTCAATATCGGATACCCCTAGATTTGCTTCATTAAGTTTATAGATTTCATGGTTATTTTTCCTTCCCAGGTACATAACCTTACATTTATTTGTATTAAATCTCATCTGCCATTTAATTGCCCATTTCTCTAATTTATGCAAATCCCTTTGGAGGGAAAGTACATAATTTTCTGATTTAATAACCTTGCACAACTTCGTGTCATTAGCAAAAATGGAGACACTACTTTCCAATCCTACTTCTAAGTCGTTAATAAATATGTTAAAAAGGAGAGGACCTAATACTGAGCCCTGAGGAACCCCACTTACCACATTAGTCCAATCCGAATATGTTCCATTTACAACAGCCCTATCTTTTAGCCAGCTCTTAATCCATGTGAATATATTTTCTGCAATTTCTGTATCCCTTAGTTTGCACAATAGTCTCCCATGTGGCACTGTATCAAAAGCCTTTGCAAAATCTAAAAAGACTACATTTACTGAGTTGCCATGATCCAGGTTCCTACTAACCTCCTCATTGAAACTAATTAGATTTGTTTGACACAACCTACTCCTCATAAATCCATGTTGGCTCCTACTTATAATGCTGTTTAAATAGACATACTCTTGTATATTATCCCTTATTAACCCTTCTAAAAGCTTTCCCACTACATAAGTGAGGCTCACAGGTCTATAATTCAATGGATTTGCTCTTGCCCCTTCTTAAATATAGGTATCACCTCCGCTTTTCCCCAGTCATCTGGTAGTGACCCAGTGTTGAGTGAATCTTGAAAAATTAGATATAATTGTTTGGCTATTACAGAACCCAGTTCCCTCAGTACCCTTGGATGTATTCTATCAGGACCCAGGGCTTTATTTACATTTATTTTTTTAGTGTAGCCCCATTATGTTGCAGTGTCCTAACCACTGGTACCTCCCTTGTATATACAGAAGAAAATAACCTATTTAGCTCATCTGCCTCTTCCTGGTCACTAATTATCAGACGGCCTGATTCACATTGTAATGTTCCTATAGCTTCCACCCTGGCCCTCTTCCCATTTATATACTTAAAACATCATGGCTAATGGACTGAACAAAAACAACAATTTATCTGACTGCCTGTTTCACATTGTAATGCTCCTATAGCTTCCTTCCTCTTCCCATTAATATATTTAAAAAAATAGGGTTAGTCTTACTCTCTTTTGCAACAAATTTTTCATTTTCTATTTTAGCCAGTCTAATAGCCCTTTTGCAAGCCTTGTTGATTTCCTTGTACTCCCGTAAAACAGTCTCTGTCCCCTCTTTTTTTGTATTATTTAAATGCATGTTTTTTTACTCCGTATCTTGATCTTTAAATCATTGTTAAGCCATGTTGGATGTAATTTACTCCTTTTACTTTTTTTCCCGCATGGTATATGGTGATAAGTATGTATATTTAGTACAGATTTAAATGTTGTCCATTTATGTTTAGTATTTTTACCTGCCAGTTCTCTATCCCAGTCTATACTTTGTATTGCTGCCCTTAGACCGTTAAAATCTGCCCTATTAAAATGAAGTTTTTTTTTATTTCAATCTCACATGAGACTGTGTTGTGATCACTGTTTCTCAAAGATTGCCCTATTTCAACATCTGATACCATATCAATATTATTTGTGATGACTAAATCCAAGATGGTTTCATTTCTAGTAGTCTTTTATATAACCTGGCCCAGATAATGATCCTAGAGTGTACTCAAGAACCTGCTCACTTTACCCACACTGCTGGTCTCATTCATCCAGTTTATTTCAGGGTAGTTAAAATCTCTCATTATTAGAACTTGCCCATGCTTAGCTGCATTTCCAATCTGTAACAATCTACAGTATTTGTATTTTTTTGCAGCATACAATGTACATTTGGACGGTTGATCATCTGAGGAGAAAGTGTCAGCAATGTGGCAAGTGTGCAGTGTAAACAGGCTGCAAGTTAGTGTTGTAAAATAGCCTTTTTTTTCTGTGTTACTTGGCTCGCGAGCATTTTCTGTCCATTGTAATGGTATATTATGTATCTCCTACGTTCCTATGTTACTCATACGTGCCTTGTCCGCCATTTTGTTTGTAGCGTTTCCGATTTTCAAGTGCCGAAGTTTCTTAAATGCGACTTAAATTGGCGTGCAACCTCAGCCCCAGATGTCCTGGCTGTCCCCCCTTGCTTTCTGTAAGGTTTGTTTTATGTTCTATTTTTTTGTTGCTTTTTGTGTTTTTTGATGTGCCCGGTTTGGCCATTACCCTCGTATTTTTTCGACCTTGTATTTTTTTTCGTGGGTCGAAATTCTTGTTTTTAAAAGTTGTACATTCTTGTTGGTGTTTTGCGCGACTTGGGTCGTGTAGCCTCATTTTCATTTTTTGGCCGCCATTTTTTTTCACGATGTTCAAGTGACGAAACGCCTTAAATTTGACTTTAATTTGCGTGCAAACTCACTCCCAGATGTCCTGGCTGTCCCCCCGTGGTGTGTGTGTTGTTTTTTTTATATTTTGTTTTTATTTTTCGGTGTTTTTTGTGTTTTTTTATGTACGAGTTTCGATTTCTGATTTCCTCATCCCGGGTTTTCTTTTTCTTCTATGTCCTGCTTTTCTGGGTTGTTTTTTACAGAGTTTGAGACGCTATAGAGCCTCCACCTCCGCAAATACGGACTCTCGCTTTGCGAGGGTCCGCATTTGCGGCCTGCAATGAACCGAAGGCTCATTGCAGCTGACATGGGAGCCTCCACCTCTGCAAATATAAGAATATAGGAAACATCAAAGGAAAGGATTGATAGTGCATAAAATCCTACATCACATACAAATTACGAGCAAATATTTTTTAGTAACAGACAACTGCAAAAAAAAGCTTATTCTTTAATTGTATTTTTTTTTTGTGCCCTTTTAAGATCCCTTTGTCTGTTATACAATTACATTATTTCAATGCTCTGTTTTAAAGAACGAGAAACAATAATGACCAAAATGTCTCAACTTCCAAGGCACCTTCCTGCTTTAAAGGCAGACACTCAAAACCAGTTGTCTTTTATAAGAGTGCAAATAATAATTCACTGAACAGCAATGAACCAAGCTCAGCTTCCATGGTTCCCATCTACTTGACAAGAAACATGCATTGAAATAATCAATAAAAATGTAATAGGAAAAGGGAATAGAAAACAACTATGGAGAAGTACATTAAACCCTTTTGCTATGCATCTGTTTAATCAAGGTTCCTGTCAGTTTATTTGTCTTTACACATGGAAACATTTATTTAAATTGTAGTGGTGAAGGGGCTTGTGTACTTCAATTAAGCTGTTAGCTATACCATGTAGGGTCATCACAGAGAGGTGAGACAAATCACAGTCCACTGGAGAAGGAACTAGCAACCCACTCTGGTAACTTTGATAACTTCATGGACAAGCACAACCAGAGACATAATGACATGGCACTGGAAGATGAGGTCAGAAGGTGCATACTACATTACTGGGGAAGAGCAGAGAGTGAGTACAGGTAGCCCCAGATCAAATTAAGTGGTTGGGCCAAAGCCGAGAGGACACCCAGGGGTGGATGTGTCTGGAGGGGAAAAGAAAGTCTGCTGCCTAAAAGAACCATTCAGCATAGGAGCCTAGAATGTTAGAACTATAAACCAAGGCAAGCTAGATGTGGTCAAAAATAAGACAAAAAGATTAAACATTGATATCCTGGGAATAAGTGAACTCAAAAGGACTGGAATGGGACATTTCACATCAGACAACCACCAGATATTCTACAGTGCCTTGCAAAATAATTCACCCCCCTTGACTTTTTACCTATTTTGTTACTTTAAAGCCTTAAGTTCAATGTTTTGTTAATCTGAATTTTATGTGATGGATCAGAACACAATAGTCTAAGTTGGTGAAGTGAAATGAGAAAAATATGTACATAAAGCTATTTTTTAGAAATCGAAAACAGAAATTGGCATGTGTGTATGTACTCACCCCCTTTGTTATGAAGCCCATAAAAAGCTCTGGTGCAACCAATTACCTACAGAAGTCACATAATTAGTGAAATGATGTCCAATCTAAGTGTGCAATCTAAGTGTCGCATGATCTGTCATTACATATACACACCTTTTTTTAAAAGGCCCCAGAGGCTGCAACACCTAAGCAGGAGGCACCACTAACCAAACACTGCCATGAAGACCAAATAACTCTCCAAACAAGTAAGGGACAATGTTGTTGAGAAGTACAAGTCAGGGTTAGGTTATAAAAAATATCCAAATCTTTGATGATCCCCAGAGCACCATCAAATCTATCATAACCAAATGGAAAGAACATGGCAAAACAGCAAACCTGCCAAGAGACGACCGCCCACCAAAACTCATGGACCGGGCAAGGAGGGCATTAATCAGAGAGGAAGCACACAGACCTAATGTAAACCTGGAGGAGCAGCAGAGTTCCACAGCAGAGACTGGAGTATCTGTACATAGGATGACAATAAGCTGTACGCTCCATAGATTTGGGCTTTATGGCAGAGTGGCCAGAAGGAAGCCATTACTTTCAGAAAAAAACTAAATGGTACGTTTTGAGTTTGCGAAAAGGCATGTGGGAGTCTCCCAAAATGTATGGAGGAAGGTGCTCCAATTACATGTAAATGTGTTGGAATGGCCTAGTCAAAGCTCAGACCTCAATCCAATAGAAAACCTGTTGTCAGACTTAAGGATTGCAGTTCACAAGCGCAAACCATCCAACTTGAAGGAGCTGGAGCAGTTTTGTAAGGAGGAATGGGCAAAAACCCCAGTGGTTAGATATGGCAAGCTCATAGAGACTTATCCAAAGCCACACAATAGAAAAATCAAAAACCATCTTCAAAGTTGTGGGCATGTTCTGTAAATTAAATGATGCAAATACTCAAACAATCCATGTCAGTTCCAGGTTGTGAGGCAACAAAACACGAAAAATGCCAAGGGAGGTGAATATTTTTGTAAGGCATTGTATTGTGGTGAAGAATCCCGCAGAAGAAATGGAGTAGCCCTCATAGTCAATAACAGGTGGCCAAAGTGCTCAATTACAACCCAGTAAATGACAGAATGATTTAAATTCAAATTCATGGCAAGCCATTTAACATCACAGTGATCCAAGTCTATGCTCCAACCATGGATGCTTAAGCTGTCCAGTTCTGCAAAGATATTCAACATGTTATAGATATAACACCAATAAATCATGTTGCTCTCATTAGATGAGATTGGAATGCTAAAGTAGGGAATCAAAAGAAACCTGGAATAGCTGACAAAGTTGACCTTGGAGTACATAATGAAGCAAGTCAGAGATTAATATAATTCTGTCAATATAATTCTCTGGTCAAAGCAAACACCCTATTCAAATAGTACCCAAGACAACTCTACAAATGGAAAACAGGTTGGCTATATCTTTCGTTGTCAAAGATGGAGGAGCTCTATACTGTCAGCAAAAATAAGACTTGGGGCTCACTGTGGCTCAGACCATGAGCTTCATATTGCAAAATTCAGAAATAAAAGCAAGAAAAGAGGGAAAATCCCAAGAAAAGGCATTGACAAAGATTGCTCAAATTATCAAACAATTTTACTCACTTCACATGCAAGCAAGGTAATGCTTAAGATTCTACAAGCTCGACTCCAACAATATATGGACAGGGATCACCCAGATGTGCAAGCCAGATTCCACAGAGGAAAAGGTATAAGAGATCAAATTGCCAATATCTACTGGATAATAGAGAAGGCAAGAGAGTTCCAGAAAAGCATTTACTTCTGTTTCTAAAGCCCTTAACTGTGTGGATCACAACAAAATGTTACAAGTTCTTCAAGAGATGGGAGTACCAGATCATCTATTCCACCTCCGGAAGAACCTGTACTGTATATCCAGCAATTAATAGCCTGAATAGCTAACAATCTCTTTTTATTTTCCTGCAGCATGTACAGTTGGACTGTTGCTGGCCTGAGAAGAAAGTGTCAGAAATGTGCAAAGTGTGCAGTATAAATAGGCTGCGTGCGCGATGACAAACCGTTTGTTTAGTTAGGTAAAGCGCCATTCTTAATGTTATTAGTTGCAAGTTAGTGTTAGTAAAATGGCAGCGATTGTCTATGTGGTATGCGGCTCACAAGCATTTTCCGTCCTTTCTAATAGTGTATTTTGTACCTCGTATGTTCCTGGGTAAAAGTGGTACGCATCTGGCGGTGTTTTGCGCGGTTCTGGGTCATGTAGCCTCGTTTCAATTTTTTGGCCCGCCATTTCTTTCTCACTTAGCTGATTTATGAGTGCAGAAACTCTGCAAATTCACCTTAAATTCGCATGCAACCTCACTCCCAGACGTCCTGGCTGACCCCCCGTGCTGTGTGTGAGTTTATTATTTTTTTTAAGGTAATCCCGCGTTTCCTAACTGCTAGGAGGCTAAGTCCCACATACTTCAATGCCTGAATTGCTCGCCTCGCATTATTGCCTAAGTCCCGCGTTTTTTAATGCCTCAATGGCTCGCCTCGCTTTGCAAGGTTTGGAGGAACGCCTTCAGCGTTCATTTCTGCCTATGTCCAGCGTGTTTCAATGCCTCAAAAATCTGAAACTGGATTAAAACAAGGCATAGCAAAGCCAGACACGAGGGACTTAGAAAATACAAAACGGCAAAGGCACAAACACTTACACCAACAATGCCATGCACATGGGACTTTGAAAATAAAACAAATGGCAGTCAGCGCCCCCCACACAAACAGTCAGCAGAGACACAGAAGAGAAACACACAGGGAAGGCACAGGGGGTAGATGATAGAAAAAGACGCATGGCCTTCCCAAGCACAAAACTTGCAGGTTAATGAACCCTGCAATAAGCGGCCTGTACAGTAGGCGTGAGGAAAGGTTCGCAATGTGCGCCGAAGGTGCTCAGAGAAGCAAAAGCCTCACATTGGGTGGCAAACAGCATTGCCTGCCTTACAATTTTATGCTTGTCATTTTTTGATGGGCAATTCGCTAGTCCTATTAAAATAATATAATTATTTCTTTACACACAATTTTTTATATTTTATTATTTATGAGGCATAAAATAATCACTTTTTATTATGGCTATTGACTTAGAATCATTATTGACATTTACTACTGAACTTTAGTAGCTTCAACAAGTTTTCTTTGGATATTTACGATGTAAATTGGATGACATCATCTTTTTTTTAATTGTGAGATTCTACTGTTTTAATTCAATTTTAAGGGAGAAATTGTCACTTTTTGCACTTTAAGAAATCAATTTTAATGGAGAAATTGTCACTTTATATTTTCAGCAATAATTAAAGATTTAATTAAGCATTTTAATTAAAATATTTTTTTTTTATATTATATGACTGTAAATCAATTTTTAATTCCATATGACTACTACATAAATTGAATACTAGGTATAGAATTGGATATACCATAGACTCCTTCCAATCCGATAGGTAGTAGGATAATTGTATTACTGAATTATACATTTTGGATATTGGGTATAGTATCTGAAGCAGATTGTCATCATACCTTGGTATGGACGTCATCTTGAGGGCGGTACTGTGGTTTTTTATTGTTATGCTTCGTTGTTTGTATTTTATCTATTGAAATAAAAAAATTATATATTCAGGTCTTTGCCTCTTTTCATGATCTATGATTGATTTATATGGATTATCTATGAGAGTAACAGGTGGCAAAAAGGTCAGGTAATTAATGAAGGTCTTTTCTTTGCTTAAGGAATTCCTGGACATTGTCACAAACTTCTGTTGAAAGTTCTTCAGGCATTCTATCTTCCATGTCTAGTCCCTTAAATCTATTCTTTACCTCTATAAAATTTGTTTAAAAACAAAATATATGAAACCTTATATAAGGAAAATCAGCCAAATATCGTTACCCCAAAAAGACTGGGTTATAGGAGCACAGTATATATGCTACCTAAATGGCTCACCAAATGATTCTTCAAAAATGTACTGAGCAAAACTAGATAGGCTAGCTCATAAGCAGATTACACATCTTCTATGAATTATATTGTTTGATTATAAAAAAGTTATCCTATGACCCTGAATCGAGTTCATCCTGAGCCTGAAAGGTGTCATGACTGCAATCCAAATTCTGGCTTATCCCTATTGTCTATACACGAATATCAGTTAGGAACTATACTAATTGGCATTTACCATTGTAGTTTAAACAGAGGTTCCAAAGTTACACCGTAGTTTCCCTTTTAAATTTCTTTAATTTAATAAAATTTTTATTATAGCCACTTCAATCATCACCTGAATATAATGTATTTCAGATGTAATATAGCGAAAATCGGAAGCCATGCCGTCGGACGTAGCATTTCTGAACTTGAACTGCAAGTCTGTAACTCCCTAAATAGAAACATCCAATGGAAACTGAGATCATCATCATGAGATCAATGACATCCAACCTCCAAGCCCATAGGACTTTGAAGCCTGTAGGACTTAGTAAAGTGGAGTTTGAAACCTTGCTGCAGGTTTCCCAATCGGGACCCCCGCAGGATCCACACATTAACCCCTTACTGCAGGGGTCCCGATCAGGACCTCTGCAGCATTTAAAAAATCCTACTTCCCGCCAAGGGTCCTTAAAGGGCCAGTTGCACACAAATAGTTAGCCCCATGCCGCAGGGGTAGTGTAAGCACCCCACTGGCAACTAAAATTAACCCCTCTATGCTGGGGGTCCCCATCGGGACTCCCGCAGTGTCCCTACATAAACACTTGCTGTGGGGGGCCCGATTGGGCCCCCTGGCAGCATTCACATTTCAAAATTCCTGCCTTCTGGGTCCCTAAAGGACCTTAAAGGTCCTTAAAGGACCCGCACTAAATCAAAAATCAAACCCTGCCGCGGGGGTACTATAAATACCCCAGCACCTAACATTATCCCCCCATTGCTGTAGGGTACGCATTGGGACCCCCAAAGGGTCCCCACATAAAATCTTGTTGTGGGGTCCCAATCGGAATTGGTCGCGGCTGGTCCTTAAAGGACCTTAAAGATCCCGAAAGGACCAGCGCTACTATTTTAATTAACCCCATCATTCACCTAACATTATCCCCTCCTTGCTGCGGGTCCCCATCAGGACCCCCAAAGGGTCCCCACATAAACCCTTGCTTTGGGGGTCCCAATCAGGACCCCCACAGCATTTACAAATTCAAATTTGCCGCAGCTTGTCCTTAAAGGACCTTAAAGGTCCCGAAAGGACCCCTTGCTACTATTTTAATTAACCCCATCACTCACCTAACATTATCCCACCCTTGCTGTTGGGTCCCCATCGGGATCCCCAAAGGGTCCCCACATAAACCTTTGCTATGGGGGTCCTGATCAGAACCCCCGCAGCATTTAAAAATTCAAATTTCCCGCGGCTGGTCCTTAAAGGACCCTAAAGGTCCAGAAAGGAACCGCGCTACTATTTTAATTAACCCCATTCCTCATGGGGCTCTATACAAACCCCCATGAGCCTCTAATTAACCCCATCAGTCCCATAAGGGTCTACAGGCCCTTATGGGACAATAATTAACCCTCACATTAACACTATAAGTGCCATGAGGGTTCTCCAGGACCCTCATGACACGAAGTCTAAGCACTACCCTACACTACACTATTAACCACCTCAATAAACTTTATAAATAATAAACATATACTGGCAACCTGTAATAATAAAAAGCTTATTAGTCTACTTACCTGGCCAAAATGCCCCTCCAGCGCTGTCCAGTGATGCCCCGGTCTTCAGTCCTCCGGCCCAAGCACACCTTCCCAAAAAGATCCTTATGTTCTAAAAACAGAAACAACTAATAACGTTGTTGAAAGTTCTTCAGGCATTCTATCTTCCATGTCTAGTCCCTTAAATCTATTCTTTACCTCTATAAAATTTGTTTAAAAACAAAATATATGAAACCTTATATAAGGAAAATCAGCCAAATATCGTTACCCCAAAAAGACTGGGTTATAGGAGCACAGTATATATGCTACCTAAATGGCTCACCAAATGATTCTTCAAAAATGTACTGAGCAAAACTAGATAGGCTAGCTCATAAGCAGATTACACATCTTCTATGAATTATATTGTTTGATTATAAAAAAGTTATCCTATGACCCTGAATCGAGTTCATCCTGAGCCTGAAAGGTGTCATGACTGCAATCCAAATTCTGGCTTATCCCTATTGTCTATACACGAATATCAGTTAGGAACTATACTAATTGGCATTTACCATTGTAGTTTAAACAGAGGTTCCAAAGTTACACCGTAGTTTCCCTTTTAAATTTCTTTATTTTAATAAAATTTTTATTATAGCCACTTCAATCATCACCTGAATATAATGTATTTCAGATGTAATATAGCGAAAATCGGAAGCCATGCCGTCGGACGTAGCATTTCTGAACTTGAACTGCAAGTCTGTAACTCCCTAAATAGAAACATCCAATGGAAACTGAGATCATCATCATGAGATCAATGACATCCAACCTCCAAGCCCATAGGACTTTGAAGCCTGTAGGACTTAGTAAAGTGGAGTTTGAAACCTTGCTGCAGGTTTCCCAATCGGGACCCCCGCAGGATCCACACATTAACCCCTTACTGCAGGGGTCCCGATCAGGACCTCTGCAGCATTTAAAAAATCCTACTTCCCGCCAAGGGTCCTTAAAGGGCCAGTTGCACACAAATAGTTAGCCCCATGCCGCAGGGGTAGTGTAAGCACCCCACTGGCAACTAAAATTAACCCCTCTATGCTGGGGGTCCCCATCGGGACTCCCGCAGTGTCCCTACATAAACACTTGCTGTGGGGGGCCCGATTGGGCCCCCTGGCAGCATTCACATTTCAAAATTCCTGCCTTCTGGGTCCCTAAAGGACCTTAAAGGTCCTTAAAGGACCCGCACTAAATCAAAAATCAAACCCTGCCGCGGGGGTACTATAAATACCCCAGCACCTAACATTATCCCCCCATTGCTGTAGGGTACGCATTGGGACCCCCAAAGGGTCCCCACATAAAATCTTGTTGTGGGGTCCCAATCGGAATTGGTCGCGGCTGGTCCTTAAAGGACCTTAAAGATCCCGAAAGGACCAGCGCTACTATTTTAATTAACCCCATCATTCACCTAACATTATCCCCTCCTTGCTGCGGGTCCCCATCAGGACCCCCAAAGGGTCCCCACATAAACCCTTGCTTTGGGGGTCCCAATCAGGACCCCCACAGCATTTACAAATTCAAATTTGCCGCAGCTTGTCCTTAAAGGACCTTAAAGGTCCCGAAAGGACCCCTTGCTACTATTTTAATTAACCCCATCACTCACCTAACATTATCCCACCCTTGCTGTTGGGTCCCCATCGGGATCCCCAAAGGGTCCCCACATAAACCTTTGCTATGGGGGTCCTGATCAGGACCCCCGCAGCATTTAAAAATTCAAATTTCCCGCGGCTGGTCCTTAAAGGACCCTAAAGGTCCAGAAAGGAACCGCGCTACTATTTTAATTAACCCCATTCCTCATGGGGCTCTATACAAACCCCCATGAGCCTCTAATTAACCCCATCAGTCCCATAAGGGTCTACAGGCCCTTATGGGACAATAATTAACCCTCACATTAACACTATAAGTGCCATGAGGGTTCTCCAGGACCCTCATGACACGAAGTCTAAGCACTACCCTACACTACACTATTAACCACCTCAATAAACTTTATAAATAATAAACATATACTGGCAACCTGTAATAATAAAAAGCTTATTAGTCTACTTACCTGGCCAAAATGCCCCTCCAGCGCTGTCCAGTGATGCCCCGGTCTTCAGTCCTCCGGCCCAAGCACACCTTCCCAAAAAGATCCTTATGTTCTAAAAACAGAAACAACTAATAACGGAGCTCCTCCCCTGAGGAGCTACCCACCGCAAATGGAGGTTCCCGCGCATGCTCCAATATAAAAAAAACAAATTATACCTTCTGATTGGTTGAAATCAATGCCAATCAGATTTCAGCCAATCAGAATGGAATAGAGTGGTATATCCAATTGTGAATGGCTGAAACCATTTGTGCCTTCTGATTGGCTGATATAACCGTCAATCATATTTCAGCCAATTGGAAGGTGCAAATGGTGTGAGCCAACCAAAATGGGATACACCCCTGTATGCTTAGGGTAAAAACATCTTGATGCAGCGCTGCAAATTACTCTATATATTTTTTTTTATTAATTTAGATGAAGTGGAGCGATAACATTTTTTTATAATTTTAAAGTCTATTTCAGGACCTGATTGAGTTATATTTTAGTATTTTAACAAACGTTTTTGTCTATATTTGTATATATTGTACCCTCACTAGGGGTGATAAGATAGATGTTTCCTTTTGATGTGTTTTCTTTCTTCTTTTTTTTTTGACTATTAACATTATGTGCAGTTTTTAAATATCTGTTTTACAATTAGGATATTAGATAGCTCAGGAAGATCTGAATGGATTTGCTGTTTTAAAAAGAATATACTTTCTGAGTATATTTTTAACATCCTAAATAAATATTGTTTTGATATACTGCACTATGTTCCAGCTCTATGCGCTCTCCTTTTTTCCTGTTTTAGTTTTTCTGCATTCTGCTATTTGAAGCAAAGTTTTCCAGGATAGTAGCACATAAAGAAGAAGGCCAGAGCTTATTTTCTATTGATTATTGTTCAAGAACTTCCTCAGTGTTGGATCCAAGAAAGGACTTTTGGACTGAGTGAGTGCTTTGGTGGATAAGTACTTTTTGTAGTTTGCCATACGACTGTATTGTATGCCTGTTTTTAATTTGAACTCTTTGATGGTTAAATACCAATATTAAATGAATCCAGAATTATACTACAATTCTTCCATAATATAAATTAAAGATAGAAACATTTTTGAATTCACAACATGTTGCTGATTATTATTATTAAAATATATCCAAGCAACCCAGTATAAATTAATGAAATATATACTCTTGTTCATAATACATCCTTATTAAGAATTAGATCAATCTTGAGAGATATTTAGGAGGACAAAAAAATATATAAGATCCTTCTCCTGCTAAGGTGATGTTCTAAAAATAAGACTCAATAAGTTCTCTGTTCAACCCAGGCTTATGTCCCCCCTAGTCTAACCCGGTTATGTTAATGTCAATAGATTGCTTATAAATCAAATTCCCACGGTATACGTAGCTGCAGATTAACTGGTTTAGATATAGATAAACACATAGATATAGATAAACACATTCTCAATAGTATAACCAGCTCAGATTTTTATCATCAGCAGTATACCAAAGTTGGAAATGTCTGTGTTCTTCTCAATAGATTGCACATAAATCAAATTCAAACAAATAAGTTCTGAATACTCTATCCAACTCAGGCTTATATCAACAACAGTCTGAACCAGCTTGTAATTATGTTGTCTTCATTATATATGAAATGGATACATATCACATAAACAGTGTGCCAGTGTAGTGCTGAAAACCTAGGATCCTCAAGGGACACCTACTGTCTGGAAGGCTCCACTAACTGGATGCATAAGATCGGAAAGCCTCTAAAGGATAATACCCAATCAAAAATGCAAATAATTAATAATCATAGAAATATGACAAGAAGTAATAAAAGAGAAGTAAAATCTTCTCATTCCTATGTGAATTCACTGGGTCATCATGGTATAAATATAAAAACATTTAAAACCAAAAAAAGATTACAATCCATGTAACAACCACAGCTTGAAACATAACTTTCTACAATATTATTTCCATTGCAATTAACTGCAAGCTATAACACCTCTAACCACTAGGGAGTTGAATTAAAGATGTAACCCCTTCATTTCATGAGGCCTTCTAGGTTTGCCTTATTTACATAGGGGGGCTTTATATATGTAAATATAAAGCCGAAATTCAACTCTCCCCTAGTTTTAACATGAATATCACTACATTTATTATAGATGGATCCTTGCTGGATAGAGAAGTCTTTCATTTATCATCCCTTATTCCATATGGGCACCTCTTTTCAAAGGCCATTGGGCATCTGAATCAAGTGCTTTAAAGCCCAATTGCATTAATGTTGAACCAAATGTAGGTGAGTTGTAAATGTACTTATATTTTTCCATGTCTTTGGCTTAAAAGTTTCTATATGCTCTGTTTAATTTTCCTCTAAGAATTCTATTAATTCCTATAAAGTTTCAATATTCTCTTTTCCTACACTAAAGCTTAAGGAATTCATTTTCTTGGTTGTTTTTTTTCAGATCTTTTATGTTAGTGAATGTATCCATCCTTGATGTGGAAACAAGCAGTAAGCCTTTCTTTATTACTGATATATGTGCATCGTTCAGTGTAACGTCTGATACATTCCCAATTAGTTTAAATTAATTTCACATTATTTTATCAAATTTAGGGTTGTATCACCTTTGCATCACAGATCACATAATTAATACTTCTGTACAAATTATATCACATAAGGGAAACATTTTTTTTATGTAATAATATATAAGAATGAGATTCACTTGGTTTCACTAATCAACAAATTATTATTATTATTTACTTTTATTTGTAATGCACCAACATATGCTGTACAGGGGAAGAGAACAGGGAAAAATAAAATATTAACAACGAAATAATATGGTGGGCCCTGTTTTGAGCTTAGAATCTTTGTAGAAAGTGTTTTTTTCCCAAAGCACCATACACGATAGGAAACTGGTAACTTACAATCTAAAAACAATAGAAAAGGCAGAAACCTGGGGAAAAAAGGAATAGCAGGGTCCGGAAAGAGGTGAAAGTTTGCTTAGGTGGGAAGGTGTGAAAACTTGGAAAGTTTTTTTTATTTACTGGTAGAGGGAAGGGGTCTTATAGAGAATCATTTGAGGTGACTGGCTCTAGTATATACAGTATTATGTTATCTGCCCCTAGTGGTCAGATAATATAGCCTGAACTTGGGGAAGTCATGGGTTAGCTTTACAGAGTGTTGGAGGGTGCATTTTGGACATAGAGGGGCAGAATACAAACACATGGAGTCAGGACGGAGTTAGCAGCCCTGGGGGCTGAGCATGGCAGATGAGAAGAGGGAATGAGTGAGGGGTCAGGGTTAGAAGATATATTTCCAGGAGCCAGCAACATAAGCAGGGAGAGGAGATAAGAGTAGGATTTGCAGAAGCATTTCTGGTAATGAGCTTAGAACATGATAATGAAATAATGATTGAAGAAAGGATATGAGCTTATGGGAACAGAGCAGAGGTGAGGAAAACAGGGAAGGTGGGATGTTAATGGTAATGTAGACATATTGTGGAGAAAATGAGGAGGCTAGTCTAAACACAAGCAGGAGCTTATGATGAGGAAGAAAGTAGAAGGGAACATAGTGGCCAAGAGAGGAATATAAGAGGAATCAGTAGGGATAGTAAGCATGTGCAGTAGATCAATCAAGTGCAAGTAGTTTGAGTAATTCAATAAATTAAAGCTAACCAGGGGTGGGTAGAAGAGGGCCAGGGAGGGAGGGGATTCTGGCTGTGTTCAGAGGCCCAGAAAGGCTATAAATCAGCTAAACAACAAGAAAAACAACTATGTGCTTAAATATAATATCACATAAATTAATGTAATAATCTATATGAAGAGGGGTTAACTGTAGATGTGGAGAGCCCAGTGGAGATACCTTGCTTGATGACTGTGTTCAGAGACCCAGACAGTATGTTCAGAGAGTGTTTGGAGATTTGAGAGAGGAGTCTCAGACCCAGACAGCATGCTTGCTGGCTGTGTTCAGAGACCCGGAGCCACCTCATCACAAATTATAATCTAAATTGTTTAATATAATTATTTAATCTATGATTTCTATCCATATTACATCAAATTATTACAGCAGTCTGTTTGCAAGTTAATCAATAAAATATCTCAGGTATTATGTATGTACATATAAGACTTTAATGTTACAGTTATATCATTCTGACAATCTGCATATGTAAGGAATTCTTATGGATGAGATGCAACAAAGCAATGTCTAATAGAGACATGTACCATATACTTACGGTACCTTAAAATGAACACCAGTATATTACACTTATGTATTACATTTTCAACACATATAGAAAATAATTGTGTTACCCTGTAATTAAGCTCAATGGAGAGATGTATTTTATAATTACCCCATATTGAAAACCGAGATTGGCATGCTATATTTATATATGGATACTTATAGGAATGTAAAATAAAATCATGTCACTTCAATATAATTATTTTTCTTGAATATGAGTAAGTGTGGTTCTATGGAAATTTAGCTGCTGTCATTATCTGGCACTTCAATTGGGCTTGGTTAGAACCTGGTTCAAACCTACCCAGCAGAATTGTGAGGTCAGTTTACCCCTCTGAAAGCAGAAGATGGACCAGAACCAAAGAAAACACCCAGGAGCCCTTCCTGCAAACCAGGATACCAGAAACCATTAGCCACGGACTGTGATCACTCCCCAACACAGGACACTTAACAGGAGCAATTAAACTATTCCCCCAGATGACACTCACATATGCAATTATGTAAGTCTAAACTGACTCACCTATTTCCCTAATATTATTGATTAATACATCTGAGTGTTAAGCACTTAGGGAAGAAGTATTCCTAGTAATTGTATTGTCTACAAAGGCTTTAGTCAATCTGATTTCCATATTGTCCATCTGGGGATGTCCATGTGTAGAGTCTTCTCTCAGGCTGTTGGAAGAGGGTGTTCTCTATGAACAGAGAATTATTTTGACAGAATTCTACAAATTTCTGACCTGCTTCATTTTGTACTCCAATGCCAAACTTGCCAGGTATTCCAGTTATCTTTTGGTTCCTTTCTTTAGTATTCCAATCTCCTATGATGACAGTAACATATTTTCTTGGTGTTAAATCTATGGCGTGTTCATTATCTTCATAGAACTGGACAACTTCAGTCTCTTTAGCATCCATGGTTGGAGCATAGACTTGGATCACTGTGATGTTAATTGGCTTACCTTGAATTTGAATTTAAATCATTCTGTCATTTTTTGGGTTGTAATCGAGCACTGCTTTGGCCACCCTGTGATTGACTATGAGGGCTACTCTATTTCTTCTGCAGGATTCTTCTTGACCATAGTAGAAGATCTAGATGTTTGATGTAAAATATCCCATTCCAGTTTACCAATTAAAGTTCACTAATTTAATCTTGTCATCTTATGTTTGATCACAAACAGTTTGCCTTGGTTCATAGTTCTAACATTCCAGGTGCCTTTGGAGGGGAAAGGAAAGTCTGCTGCTGCAAACAACAATTCAGCAGACATATCCACAGCTGGGTGTCCCTTCGGCCTTGGCCCAACCACCTAATTAGATCTGGTGCTACTCATATTCACCATCTGCACTTCCTCAGTAATGTGGTAGGCACCTTCTGACCTGAGGGGCGGATCTTCTGGTGCCATAATATTATGTCTCTGGTTGTGCTTGTCCATCACATATTATAATTGTCCAACTACGATTCGTCATCACGCTGTGTTGCGTGGTGCGTACGACTTAACGATGAGCGCTGCAGGCGCTCATCGCCTGGCGAGCCTCGCGCAGTGAGGCGAGCCGTTAAACCGTTCCACTTTGCCGATCGTATGACTTCGCGATGAGCGCCACAGGCGCTCATTGCCTGGTGAGCCGTTAAACCGTAGCACTTTGGCAATGAGCGCCGCAGGCGCTCCTTGCAGGCGAGCTTCGCGTAGCGAGGCGAGCCGTTACGTTAAACCGTAGCACTTTGGCAATGAACGCCGCAGGCGAGCCGTTAAACCGTAGCAATTTTCTACACAAGACGCAGGACTTAGAAAAAAAATACGAGATGACAAAAATTACGAGATAAGCGGCGGAACCAAAACAATTAAAAAAACACTAAATACACACAAAAAAATAACAAAAAGGTCACTTACAGCATGGGGAACCAGGCAGGACGTCTGGGAGTGAGGTGGAACTCCAATTTACATCGATTTAGACGAGTTCAAAAATCGGCTAAACGAGAAAAAAATGGTCGCCAAAAAAATGAAAACGAGGCTATACTACTACGAACTGTGTAAAACACAGCCACAGACGTATGTGCTCGAAAAACAATGAGACAAAGGATGCGCAATAACCGCACAATGAGTAAAAAAAGACAGTAGCGAGTACATTTTACGAAACGCAATTACAGATTTACGCATTAACACAGATTTCCCGCCTTTGTCTCGCGCCACATCGGATTTCCCGCCTAAAACAATGCATTTGTCTCGCGCACAAAGCCTATATATAGTTTTCTGATGCCGGAAAATCTCAAGAGATTGTTAGCTCTTCAGGATACTGCTTCAGCAATATTACATTAAAAAAGGTAAATATCATTTATAATTATTAATTTGTAAATTGGTACTTACTTAATAAATAAAAAATAGTAAATTTAATTAATAGAAAAATAATATCGTGCTTACCTGTGTGAAACAATTGTTAATAACATTCAAAATGTACTTAATGTAGTTAATTAATTAATTAATTAATCATTACTAATCATTAATATCAAAAAAGGTTAACGTTTAAGAATGTGCATAAAAAAAGGAACACGTTGATTAATTATTAATGTACATTAATTTAATAATTAATTTGTTATATATCGTGATTACCTGTGTGAAAGAATTGTAAATAACATTCATAATGTACTTAATGTAATTAATTAATTAATTAATCATTACTAATCATTAATATCAAAAAGGGTTAACGTTTAAGAATGTGCATAAAAAAAAGGAACACGTTGATTAATTATTAATGTACATTATTTTAATAATTCAGTTCTTATATATTTACTATAAAATAAACCCAAAAAAAAAAAAAAAGGCTATATACTCCTGATTACATCTTGATGTTAGATTTATTCACACATTAATTAAATATTAATGAACATTAATTGATTCTTATTTCATTAGCAATGCACATTATTTTAATAATTCAGTTGTAACATACTCATTTTAAAATACCCCTCAAACAAAAAAAAGGGAATAGACTCATGCTTACGTCTTGACGTTATATTTAGTCAGACATTAATTTAAGATTAATACACATTAATTGAGTCTTATTTAAAGACAACCATAAATATTGATTGTATGTTTTTAATCTATGCTTACATATGTGTGTTCATGCTGATTGATATATATATTTATTTCATGTTTTTAATCTATGCAAAAATATGTATGCCATTGATTGATACAGATGAAGCAACATATTATACATTAATTTTACTATTTTGTATAATTGCAGTGAACTGTAGCTGAATGAACAGAGATAGTGACGTTTGGACACATTAAACATCATAAATATAATTTTGACAGGTACAGAATTTGAATTATATTACTACAGCAAGATATTAAAAAATATGCTTTTAGGTTTTTAATGTAGCCAAATATATGTCTGTTGATGTTCATTAAATGATCGATGAAGCAAAAGATTAAAAATATTCTCAATTTGATTTAACAGTTTCTTTGTTTCTGCAAGGGAATCAACACACAGCGTGATGTTTGCAGCCTTTGAACAACATCAACATCATCTTCACAGGTATAACATTTAATTTTGTAGTGATGCATAGAAAAAGGCTATATTAGATTTGGTGAAAATGGAGAGTACTTATTGAGTCATTAACGTATGATATTTAGTCATAACTTTGCAAAAAATTTTAACATGCACATATGTAAAGTTGAAAAGACAATACTAATTAATAATAATATTTTTTTTTAAAAAGAAACTTACAACACTTGCGAAAAAAAGAAATTGATGGTATGCAGTGAATTCAATCAAGAATGAATGGAATTGAAGGATAATACTATAAATATAGATATGTGCACCTATTTCCTATTTAATATATGTCAATGAAATACTTTGAAAAATGGTTTCATTTATTTCATTCTAAAGTACATTTTAAAATGCTTCATTAGTTTATTCATCTACTTTAATGGAACAGTATAAAAAGGAAAAAAAATGTATACAAAACAAAGAACAAAAAATAATTACATCTATATTTACAATTACAGATTAAAATGGCGGAGAATGGAGAAGACAAAATTGAACGCAAAAGAAGATTGGCAAGGGAAAGGAAGCAAAGGTGGAGAGATGCTCAGACACCGGAAACTTCACAACGCTTGCGAGAAGAAGATCGACAAAGACTTTTAAATAAAAGAAAGATGAGTAAGAAAGCCGCAAGTGAGTGTGTTAAGGCTTCAAAGAAACGTAAAAGTAAACAAAAACATCTCTGTGAACCATTGTCCATTGACTCTATTTTGCAGAATGACTTAAATGTAGAAACACAAGAAAAAAAATGTACATATAGAAAGTGGGTCTGATATTTAGATTGTAAGTAGCGAGTTTTCAGTCTTCCAGGGTGCTTTGGGAAAAAGCACTTTCTAGAAAGACTCTAAGCTCAAAACAGGGCCCTCCATTTTTCACTTGTTAATATTGTATTTTTCCCTGTTCTCTCCCCTTGTATAGCGCTACGGAATATGTTGGCGCGTTACAAATAAACGATAATAATAATAAGAAAGCCGCAAACGAGTGTGTTGTGGCTTCCAAGAAACGTAAAAGTAAACAAAAACATCTCTGTGAACCATTGTCCAATGATTCTATTTTGCAGAATGACTTAAATGTAGACACAGAAGAAAACAATGTACATATAGAAAGTGGGTCTGATATGTATGTTGAAGAAATGCATGACAATGTGTTTACTACTGCAGTACAAGTAGATACTCATTATTGTGGGTTACTTAATGTGGTTTGTCAGTTTTGTGGAGCCTATCATTTTATAAAGGAAAGACCTACTGACAGAAATTTCATTAGTTGCTGTCAGAAAGGAAAGGTGAAACTTCCACTAAGACACCCATTTCCACATTATTTAGAATGCATTATGAGCGATCCAACATTTCCTAATTATGATAACTTCAAACTAAACATAAAGTCTTATAAAAGTGCAATTTCATTTGCTTCAATGGGTGCAACATTAGCCGAAAATGTACCAGGACATGGTCCTTACTGTTTTAGAGTTCAAGGTCAAATTTACCACCGAAATTCACATTTACACCCACAAGAAGGAGAGCAAAGGAAATTTGCACAGTTATATGTCTTAGATACAATGGAAGCTGTGGAACAAAGAATGACACTTCCAGAAAATAAACAGTGTTTGCGCATAGTCTTTGAACAGCTGGATAAAATTATACAAAAAAAAACATATAGTCAAGCATACAAACAATTAGCACAGCTTGAAAAAGAACAACAGGAACATGCTGAAAGACATCAATTGCCTACACCAAGAGTAAATATGGTGTAAAAAAGAGATCGCAACACTGATCAAAGAAGATATAATTTACCTTCAGTAAATGAGGTTGCCATGGTGTTTAAAAATGAAGATGGTGAACCACCTTTTCAGCGGGATATTAGAATATATCCACGCAATGAAGAACAACCATTTATGAACATCAATATATTAAGCTGTAATTTATATCCAATGACATATCCCATTTTCTTTCCAAATGGGGAACCTGAATGGGAAATTATCCCAATACTAAACTTCGTGTTAGATCTAATATTTCCATGCTGGAGTATAAAGTGGCACAAACTGCTATCTGGGATTGTTTTAATCCAATTTTACATGGAGGCAAACTCACTCAACAATGGATTATTGATTCATATTTACAAGTTGAAGCCAATAATCTAAATTTCATTAAATATTAACAAAATAAATTACGAGTTGAACAGTATTGTGGATTAATGGATTATGTGGCAGATTTAGCTTCCAACAGAGACATTCCAGCTGGAAGAGCAATTATTTTGCCAACCACTTTCCAAGGATCTCCGCGCAATATGCGAGAAAGGTATAATGATGCCATGGCTATTGTCACAAAATTTGGAAAACCAGATTTATTTATTACATTCACATGTAATCCACAATGGCCAGAGATCAAGGAAAATTTGAATCTGGGACAAACTACTTCTGACCAACCAGATTTAGTGGCAAGAGTATTCAAAATCAAACTCAATTAATTAATACATGATATCAAAAAAAGCACACTTATTTGGACAATGTGTGGCTTTTGTTTACACCATTGAATTTCAAAAAAGAGGATTGCCACATGCTCACATACTTTTAATACTGCAGGAAAAAGATAAGTTGAACACTGCAGAGAGAGTGGATTCAGTAATTTCTGCACAATTGCCAGACCAAGAAAAATATACAAAACTTTGGGAGATTGTTACACATAGAATGATTCATGGCCCATGTGGAGAGATGAATCCTAATTCACCATGTATGGAAAATAAAAAATGTACTAAAGAATTTCCAAAACAATTTCAAATGCAAACTTATGCAAATTGTGATGGATATCCTTTGTATAAAAGAACACAAGGACAAACAGCTATTATCCGTGGCCAAAAGGTTGATAATAATTTTGTCGTTCCATACAATCCACATTTGCTCATCAAGTACAATGGAAGCTTGCACTTCGATTAAATCAATTAAGTATGTGTATAAATATATATACAAAGGATATGACGCAGCTACTGTTGTTGTACAGGGTGCTGCAAATGAAAACGAAAATCCAATTTTACATGATGAACTATCAAATTATTTAGATGCTCGGTATGTGAGTGCTCCTGAAGCAATGTGGAGCCTTTTGAAATTTGAGATGCATGATCGGTCACATGCTATCTATCGTTTAGCTGTACATTTGCCTCAAAGTCAGTTGGTTTGCTTTACTGCAGGAAATGAAAGAACTGCATTATATCAAAGTTAAGACAGAGATACCACACTTACTGCATGGTTTAAATTAAACTGTCAGGATACGCAGGCCAGACAATTTTTGTACATAGAGATACCATATCACTATGTATTTGTAAATGGTCTATGGCGACAACGAAGAAGAGATGCACATAAAATTATGCCATGCATTTATACCGTCAGTCCAAGGGACATTGAACGTTTCAGCTTAAGATTACTTCTGCTACATGTTCCCGGTGCACAGAGTTTTGGGCATTTACGTACAGTGAATTACATAGTTTATGATACATTCCTATTAGCTGCAAGACATCAAAATGTCATAGCTGATGATACAGAATGGGAGAGGTGTCTGGAAGAAGCAGCACTATGTCAAATGCCTAAGCAAATGAGAAAAAAATTTGCATTCATTTGCATATTTTGCAATGTACCTGATGCTTTCACTTTGTGGGAAACATTTAAATTAAACATGTCAGAAGATTTCTTGAAACGTTACAGAGAACCAATAGCTCTGTTAAAAACATTAATGGAAATACAAGAAATATTGTTGGCTCATGGATTAAATTGTGCAAGTTTTAATTTACCAGATCTAGGACTTATAGATGACATAAATTTTGATGATTATGACACTGAGCTACAAAAACAAAAAACTGAAGAAAAACTGGCAACTTTAAATACTTTACAGTTAGAAGCATTTCATGCCATCACAAATGCTACAGATGATGAAATGGTCAAAGACCGGTATTTCTATCTAGATGGCCCAGGTGGATCAGGAAAAACTTATCTGTACAATTGTTTAATGAGTTATATTCGATCACAGGGTCAGATAGCTATGACATTTGCAACAACTGGAATTGCTGCACTTTTGTTAGATGGTGGAAGAACTGTGCATAGTGGATTTAAGCTGCCAGTTCCCATTTTGGAAACATCAGTGTCAGATATTCGATTGAATTCCTTACAAGCAAAAAAAATATTTTAAACTAATTATCATAGACGAGGCAACAATGATGTCATGTCATGCATTGCAATGTATTGACAAATTTTTAAAAGAAGTGATGGATAATAAGTTGCCATTTGGTGGAAAGGTGATGCTGTTAGGAGGAGATTTTAGGCAAACATTACCTGTTGTGCCACACGGAAATAGAACGGAGATCATTGAAACATATATCAAGACCAGTAAACTGTGGCAAATATTTACACATCTCAAATTAGAATTAAATAATAGATCTGAAGGCCAAAATGAATTCAATGACTGGCTCATTAAAATCGGAGAAGGAAAACATCCAGAAATACAGCATTTACCAAATGATACCATTGAAATTCCATCAGAAATGGTTTGCAATGAATCACTCATATCAGCCATATTTCTAAACACTCTTAATAATGAGGATTACTCAGACAATACAAACAAAGTGATATTAACATCAGAAAATATCGATGCCTTGAATGTAAATAAGGAAATTTTAAAATACATCAATGCACCACAAAATAATTATTACAGTGCAGATTCGATTCTGTCTGATGATAAAGACAGTGAATCGAATTTAGTATTGAATTTATTAATTCGTCAACACCATCTGGAATGCCACCACATATTTTACAATTGAAAAAATATGCAATTGTCATGTTATTGCGAAATATGAATCCAAAAAAAGGACTTTGTAATGGGACCAGATTAATTGTGCATGAGTTAAAAGATCATTTTATACATGCAGAAATTATAACTGGGACCCATAAAGGTGAACAAGTTTTTATACCAAGAATTGATTTAGCTCCAAGTGAGAGTGGTTTGCCTTTTGTCCTTCAAAGGAGACAATTTCCAGTTATCATGGCATTTGCCATGACCATCAATAAGTCCCAAGGATAAACTTTTAAGTCGGTTGGGATTTTTTTAAAGGAACCAGTTTTTGCACATGGACAATTCTATGTGGCTTTTTCAAGGTGCACTAATCCAAAATAAATTAAAGTGCATGTTGAAGAAAACGAAACTCAGGGTCATTTATTGGACGATGGATGTGTTTACACCAAAAAACATTGTCTACTATGAGGTGTTGGAAAGATAGAGGACAATGGTTTCATTTTAATGCCACCATTTTATGGTACTCAATATGATTGCACAAAAACAATATTTCAAGTAAAACATCTAAAGAATGGACAAAAAAACATAGAGAACAGTGGTTTGACTTCCAGTACACAATTAAAGTACTCTGGGACTCTTCAAATAGGGGACCACTATTTCACTTATGAAAATCGATCTGATATTTGCAGAAAGGACAAACAGAAAAATAAAAAAAAATTACAACAAAAAACACAGTAAAATATCCTTAAACAGATTGGAATGGGATCAAAGTTTCGTATTAACATGATTGGCCCCACAAAACAATTAACTGACTTTTTCAGGATTTACAAGAGTTAAATGTTATTGTTTGATGTTACAATTTCAGATGTTAAATATGTGTATTTTCAATTTTTAAAAAATATTGGTAAATATATATGTGGTATAGTCAAACATGTATTGTAAGTATAAAGTTGAAGCATTTCATCATAATTGGAAATGTATTATTTAAAGACAAAGTATTGATTCAGGGAGTAATCCAATCGCCAGTTAATGGGGTCAGGAAGGAATTAATTTGTTCCCCTCTTTGATACAATTGGCCAAGTTTCAATAGGGGGGTTTTATTGTTTGCCTTCCTCTGGATTCAATGAGAATTTAGTTTAAAAAGAGTTTAACAAAAAAGTTACAAATGATAAAAAGCATGTTATTGTTAAAAAAATTTACTTACTCTAAGTTAATATAGTCCGCAGTTATTCAGTGATAAATATGTATTGAAAATTGTTAGTATTATTAAAAAAAATGTTGAACGAATGTTTAATATACAAGTTGCATGTTACAAAGTTTCATGTTAGACTTTACAATATGTATGCATTAAAAAGTAAGACATTATTATATTGTTATTATATATATCACAATTAAAAGACTAAAGATTGAAAAAAAAAATATGTTGGTGAAATATAAGTTGAAAGTTAAAAAAATAAAAAGTTAAAAAAAAAATGTGTATTTATTTTAAGAAAAAAAAAGGGACAAATGTAGCTGACTCATTTTGTGTTGCAAACAAATTTCACAACATTTAATTTTTATTGAACGTCATTTTTTGACGGGCAAGTCGCTAGTAAGGTTATATTAGCAAAGTTAATGGAATGGATTGCCAGTTCATTCTCTGGTGAACTGAGATTTGTCTGACCTCACTGCTATGAACTGCTCATCTTGTGTGACCCTACATGGCATAGCTTACGTCCTCATTAAAGTAAACAAGCCCCTTCACCACGAGAAGGCAGTGATCCAGAAGGGGTGCTATAAATTAGCAAGGCTAATGTGATTAAAGCAGAAGATCCAATTAACCTGAGTCAAAAAAGGTTGTTACAGTAATTGAGTTGAAAAAAGACTTTTAGTTCATCAAGTTCAGCCTTTTTAGATCTCCTCTGATATTTTGTAATATGTGGATTAATTGTTATTTGATAATTGATCCAGAGGAAGGCAAACAGAAAACCCCATTAAAACATTGTCCATTGTCTAATAAGGGGGAAAAATAAAATTCCTTCATGATCCCTCCCTGGATTAATACTCCTTTTCTAGTTATACAGGATAACCCTAAATGCCCTTTTTAATAAAAAATATATACAATCCCTTTTTAAAGTTATCTATTGAATCCGCTGTCACTGCCTCCTTTGGTAGAGAATTCCATAGATTAACCACCCTTACTGTGAAGAACCCTTTTCGTTCTTAAAGGTAGAATCGTTTTCCTTCTAACCTTATGAAACGTCCTTCTTGTTACAAAAAGTTCACTTGACAAAGCCTTGTATTGACCCTAGATGTAATCATATCCCCTCTTAGACTCCTTTTTTTTCTACAGAAAATAGGCTTCATTTGGTTAGTATTTCTTCATAACTTAGCCCCTCCATTTCCGTTAATAGTTTTGTTGCCCTTCTCTAAAATATAATTTTGAAGCAGTGGTTTACAGATCTATAATTTCCGGATTTGCTCTGTCTCACTTCTAAAATATAGTGTAACAGGGCGCCCCCTTCTGTCGGGGTTTGCGTCCTGCACTTTCTTATCTCTTTTATACAGGGAGGAAGACACAGCAGGCTTGTCCAAAGTTGAGTTTTACTGCTATTTTATTTGTTAGCACAAAAATAACAAAAACAGTGCTTGTATTCAGCCATAAAATAAATCCTACATAAACGTGCTTACTATACTCAGGAACGCCCTGACTATATCCTGTGCAGCTTATCTGCGACAGGGAGTGCCACCTTGTGGCCAGGATGCAAACAGTCTCTTATCTTTGTTATATCGCCACCTTGTGGCCAGGAAACAAACAGTCTCTTATCTTTGTTATATCGCCACCTTGTGGCCAGGAAACAAACAGTCTCTTATTTGCCTTTTCCTCTACAGCTTCTATCAATCGTGTGTGAAGCATAGGGCCCTTGTCACCCTCTTGTAATGAGGAACTCTTACTCTCCCTCTCAATGCACTCTTCTTCTCCCTGGGACCTTTTTTTTCTACAGAAAATAGGCTTCATTTGGTTAGTATTTCTTCATAACTTAGCCCCTCCATTTCCGTTAATAGTTTTGTTGCCCTTCTCTAAAATATAATTTTGAAGCAGTGGTTTACAGATCTATAATTTCCGGATTTGCTCTGTCTCACTTCTAAAATATAGTGTAACAGGGCGCCCCCTTCTGTCGGGGTTTGCGTCCTGCACTTTCTTATCTCTTTTATACAGGGAGGAAGACACAGCAGGCTTGTCCAAAGTTGAGTTTTACTGCTATTTTATTTGTTAGCACAAAAATAACAAAAACAGTGCTTGTATTCAGCCATAAAATAAATCCTACATAAACGTGCTTACTATACTCAGGAACGCCCTGACTATATCCTGTGCAGCTTATCTGCGACAGGGAGTGCCACCTTGTGGCCAGGATGCAAACAGTCTCTTATCTTTGTTATATCGCCACCTTGTGGCCAGGAAACAAACAGTCTCTTATCTTTGTTATATCGCCACCTTGTGGCCAGGAAACAAACAGTCTCTTATTTGCCTTTTCCTCTACAGCTTCTATCAATCGTGTGTGAAGCATAGGGCCCTTGTCACCCTCTTGTAATGAGGAACTCTTACTCTCCCTCTCAATGCACTCTTCTTCTCCCTGGGACCTTTGTAATCCTTCTCTGGATACAATGAGAATAACATGCATTGGCACCAACCTTTTATCCCTTATTGCATCCGGCTTCTCAGGGATGGGGTCTTCAGATAATCCTATCTCAGTGGAATATCTCCAATACCACAGAAGTCTTCTCTGTGTGCAAACTCTAGAACACAGCAGCCTTCCTGACTGTCTCGCTTCAGCACAAATCCCAGCTCTCAGGATCCCCGCAGCTGAGCTGTCCAGGGCTTTCACACACAGCTCACGGCTCTTAGGCCCAAGCCTAAGTGAGAGAGACTCCACCCATCTCTCTGCTGCTTTTAAAGGCAGTTCACAGCTGTGCTTCCATTTAGCCTCTGATAACTGCCTGGATTTAACTCTTTTCATTCTCAGGGGAGAAGTCTTACAGAGCTCTCTTGTGACCCCTAATGGCACTCCATCACAATAGGTATCACCTCTGCCTTTCTCCAGTCATCTGGTAGAGACCCTGTGGTGAGTGAGTCTTGAAAAATTACATGTAATGGTTTTGCTATTTCAGAATCCAGTTCCCTCAATACTCTTGGATGTATTCCATCAGGACCTGGGGCTTTATTAACATTTATTTTTTCCAACCTTTTTCCAACTTTTGTATTCCTTCCTACATTAACCAATTATTTGTTGAAGGTAGTTTAACCCCATTATGTTGCAGTGGCCCAACCACTGGTATGGCCCTTGTTTATACCGTAGAAAAGAACCTATTTAGCTCATCTGCCTTTTCCTGGCAACCCACTCCAGTGTCTTTTGTTAAGAAAACCATATGAATAAACATAACCAAAAACATAGACAGATATTCCTGGGTTCTGGGGTCCATATCGTCACAGAGAGTCGGACATGACTGAAGGACTGAACAAAAATAACAATTTATCAGACTGCCTGTTTCACATTGCAAGATTCCTTTAGCTTTCTTTCTGGCCTTCTTCCAATTAATATATTTAAAAAAAATAGGGTTAATCTTTCTTTCTTTGGCAACTCATTTTAAATTTTCTATTTTTGCCAGTTTAATCGCCCTTTTGCAAGCCTTGTTGATTTCCTTGTACTCACGTAAGGCAGTCTCTGTCCCCTCTTTCTTGTGTTTTTTAAATGTGTGTTTTTTACTCCATATTATGATCTTTAAATCATTGTTAAGTCACATTGGATGTGATTTACTCCTTCTACTTTTAGTCCCATATGGTATATTATGATAAGTACCGTATATACTCGAGTATAAGCCGAGTTTTTCAGCCCTTTTTTTAAGGCTAATACTCGAGTCACTCTCCCACCCGTGTCTCTCTACCCCCCCTGTGTCTCTCTAACCCCCCCCCCCCGTGTGTCGCCCAGTATATGCTAATGACGCGGAGCCCATGTGACGTCACGGCATTAGCATGGAGGAGGGTTGAGGAGGGAGGTTGAGGAGGGGGGGTTGAGGAGGGGAGTTGAGGAGGGGGTTGAGGATGGAGGGTTGAGGATGAGGATGGGGGGTTGAGGAGGGAGGATGAGGATGGGGGTTGAGGAGGGGGTTGAGGATGGGGGGGTTGAGGATGGAGGTTGAGGAAGGGGTTGAGGATGGGGGGTTGAGGAGGGAGGATGAGGAGGGAGGTTGAGGATGAGCAGGAGGGGTTGAGGATGAGCAGGAGGGGTTGAGGAGGGCGTTGAGGAAGGGGTTGAGGATGAGGATGGGGGGATGAGGAGGGAGGCTGAGGATGGGGGGTTGAGGAGGGGGTTGAGGATGGGTGTTTGAGGATGGAGGTTGAGGAAGGGGTTGAGGATGGGGGGTTGAGAAGGGAGGATGAGGAGGGAGGTTAAGGATGAGGAGGGAGGTTGAGGATGAGCAGGAGGGGTTGAGGAGGGGGGTTGAGGTTGAGGAGGGGGGTTGAGGATGGGGGTTGAGGAGGGGTTTGAGGATGGGGGGTTGAGGAGAGAGGATGAGGATGGGGGTTGATGAGGGGGGTGTTGAGGAGGGAGGATGAGGAGGGGGTTGAGGATGAGGAGGGAGGTTGAGGATGAGGAGGGAGGTTGAGCGTGGGGTTGAGGATGAGGAGGGAGGTTAAGGATAAGGAGGGAGGTTGAGGAGGGAGGTTGAGGAGTGGGGTTGAGGAGGGTGATAAGGGAGGGGGGAAGAGACACAGGGAAGGGAGAGGTTGGAAGAGACACAGGGAAGGGAGAGGGGAGAAGAGACACAGGGAAGGGAGAGGGGAGAAGAGACACGGGAGAGAGAGGGGGACACAAGAGGGGGACACAGAGGGCACAAGAGGGACACAGGGGGCAGCACATTTCCCACCCTCCGCTTATACTCGAGTCACTCATTTTACCCAGTATTTTGTGGTAAAATAGGTGCCTCGGCTTATACTCGGGTCGGCTTACACTCGAGTATATACGGTATGTATATTTAGTAAGGATTTGAACATTGTCCATTTATGTTCAGTATTTTTACCTGCCAGTTCTCCTTCCCAGTCTATACTTTGTATTGCTGCCCTTAGACCGTTAAAATCTGCCCTTTTAAAATTAAGAGTTTTTGTTGGCTCCTTACAGTTATGTTATTTTTTTATCTCAAATGAGACTGTGTTGTGATCACTGATTCCCAAAGGTTGCCCTATTTCAACATTTGAAATCATATCAATATTATTAATGATAACTAAATCCAAGATAGCCTCATTTCTAGTAGGTTATTGTATAACCTGGGCCAGATAATGATCTCTGAGTGCACTCAAGAACCTGCTCCCCTTAGCTGATAAGTTTACACTAAGAGGGAACTAGAGCAGGCAATAACGTTAAAGTTATTTTTTATCATTTTGAAGTTTCTAAAAAGATTATATCTATTGCCTGTTCAGTTCTTTAAGATAGCATACCATAAACCTTGGATGATAATACCCCGTTATCAGGCTATACTTTCATGTTTTTTTTTGTGATTCGACCAATTGAATAGGGCTCTATATAAGCGCAGAGCATATTTTTTTACAGAAGTTTTTAGTTAGTGAAGACCTTGCTTTTGGATAGAAGTTCACTAACTAAAAACTTCTGTATAAAAAGTATGCTCTGTGCTTATATAGAGCCATTTTCAATTGGCCAAAACGCAATTTAATAAGACTGTTAAATAGTAAAGTATGTGTGTCCTTTTTGACTGAACGCCGACAATAATGAAATCAATTTCAATAAATAATTTTCATGAAGATTGTTGTAAATGTATCAATTCAAAATTATTATTGTTCACTACAGACAATATTCCCAGATAGCAACTTTTTTTAGCAGATGTAACAAATCTACGGCAAAGAATATAATGAAGTATTACAGCTAAAAAAATTGACTTTGTGTTGAATCTACATAAATGTGTCTTGGGAAACCTTTGTTTAACTTTATGTTCTAAGTCACAGAAAGATGAAGGACTTGAACATGTCACTGAATTTAATTTCACGTTGTGGGTTATGGCATGGCATAATTGGAATTTGTGGGCCATAGGGACCCACAAAGATTCAAATCAGGATCTGAACAGGGATCATCCAGTGTGAATACATAGAAAGACCATTCTCTCTATTAATTTAAACTCATAAAGTCCATATTGTTTCAGCAAACACATTTTGTTCTACCTCTACCACTAATTATTTTAGAATGCAATCTGTGACAAAGAGAGAAATCTTTTTATAGTGTTGATTATAATCATATCCACCGTCTACTCTACAAGTTATGCTGTTGCTTTATGGCCAACTAATAATATATTATAACCACAATATACTATCTTACCAAGAGATTAACAGTTGATAAGGGGTCACCCTTAAAGTGAGAGAAAATTATTCAATTGAAAAAAAAGAAAAGGATTATGACAGCAGATTTAATAACCAACCAACTTTAAAAATGGGTTTATATTCTTTAATACAAATGCCATACAAGGTTATGTCAGCTAACTAGAACAGTGGATATCAGGGGTGTAGGAGCCAGAAAAATTCTGGGGGGATACAGCTCATTGTATACTCATTCCATAAAATAGTAAAATATATATATATATATATATATATATATATATATATATATATATATATACATGCAAACATAGATAAATATGTGGGGGGAAGGGGTTTCCCCCCCCCCCCCAGTTCCTACACCCATGGTTGAGATATTGATAGAAGGAACTATTTTAGATCAGGGGAGATGTAAAAATGTTTAACTTAATGCACCAATAGTATTTTTTTCAATCAACTAATATTAAATAATAATTACTTTCAATAATCACTATGTCTGTCTGTCTCTCTATCTACCTATACAGATTTTTAAGTATCTATGTTAGTCATTGATTAAGACATACAAGTTATGCATTTTGCAATACATGATATGTTTTTTAATGGACTTTGAAACTTAATAGACAAACCTTTAAGAAGCGTGTCCTCCTTTTGTCACATCCTCAGCAATACATGTACAAAATAATCTACATTTTTCCAATGGTAAGACACAATTAGAAATCATAAAATTGTACCAAAAGACAATATGTTTTTTTCTAGTGTTTGACTTTTGATATTTTGAGAGTCAATAAATCTTAGAAAATATCACCTTTGGAGTAGGACTGGTTCAGGGTCATCCTGAACAATACTAAACTGTCCCTTCACAACTTATAAATGAAAGCAAACGCTACACATCTATCACTATACAAGTTGTAACTTTGAAGTTAGAGGTGACATTACAGAGTTTGTAATTTCACATACTGACAAATCTTGATAAATATTACAATATGTCAAATATGTTCATTCTTTTCCATCGAGACACAGACTGTCAGTTCACTTGCTCCTTGCCTCTGGCTATAATTTTTCATTGTATGACAAATTCCTAGCACTCTGATAATTTGTAGCATGTCCTTTTACACCACATACCTTAGTAAATTATATTATATTCATAAACCAGTTTCCTTCATTCTTACCATTTTTTGTTGTGCCCACCCTTTCTTCCACATGATTTTATTTGGAAAAATAATTAAATGATATTGCAAATTTGCTTTGTTACTATGAAAAAAACACACTGCCTCCTCTGTACTGATAAATACTAAACTCTATAATGGCAATGCAAATTCTTTATATTTTACATTTACAACTTCCACGCTTTAAAGGACTACTATGCAATGGAAATATATAAATTTGGTTGAGTCTCACTAAGAACATAATAAAGCATGGAAAAAGTCATGAATCTTATTATAAAAAGAAAATGTTATGCCTCTATAGGACCCTGGATACATCAATTATACTTTGATGGAAATATGTATTCGTGAGATGAGACATTATATTTTTGTATATATGCGGATGCATCTGTTGTCTATTTTACTATGTTCAAAATTCCTGATACTTGGCTTGTAAGGGGGAATGGGTGTGGTGTCAATTTCAGTCTGATGTAGTTATCTAGCAAAGGCTATTGACCTTCCCCTGTTCCCTTCTCCCCCACTCATCCCTCCACTGATAGATAAAAAATACACCTCGAAGATGCAGCTATCAGAATGTGCTGCAACTAACATAAAATAGATACCTATGATCAACAGTAAAGTATTAAAAAATTCAGACTTTCTCTAAAAATATTTTTATGTCTATGGCTTACACAGTTGCTATTATATGTTAGTTTATTACGTACTTCACAAACAAGTGCCTTTTTACTTGAACTACAGCGAGCCTTTAGATATGAATACATCCCCATTCCCTTAGATTCAGCAGTACACTTGGCCTATTTGTACCATTTTACCATTTTACCATTATTACCCTCCTGGTGAGATCAAACCACAATCCAAGTAAAAATTGTCAGGTAAAAACTGAAAAAAAGAGAAGAGTTTCACTGTACTGTGTCTCGAGTGCTACATTTTCATCCAAAAAAGATGTTTATTATTGTATTAAAAAATTGTTTAAAACCCAAAGTGATAGTATCACTTCAAATAGTGGAATTTGCTTCCAAACTTAGGATTTTTAAAAAATGAATATATTAACTTTTAGAAAATTTTAGAATTTGCATACATTTTTTTTACCAAGATGAGCACATAAATAAGTTTCCAAGATACCAATATGTTTGGTCCAACAAATTTGAAGACTAAGGAGTTGATATTCCACAAGTTAATCTTGGGGTTGTAGGAATATATCTCAATTTTGACTACATGGCTCCCATAGAAACTTTAGTATGGCCAACTCTCAACTACAGGAGTTTTTACTAGGAAGTTTATCTGAACTATTACATAGCGCTCACAAGAAACCTCCCATAAAATGTGTTGTACCCATAGAGTTTTGCCGGCAGCTCTCTAGCTCCAGCATACCTTATGTATACCCTTTCAGTAGCCAATCAGACAAGAGTAACACTATGATTAAGCTGCTACTTTAGCCAGTCAGGATAGGGTTAAATACTTGATTCTCGTTGGTTGAAATAACATTGACATATATGAGCTAATCAAAAGGTCACAAAAACCCTATATAATATGGAAAGATACATACATTGTATTCAGCATGGGTTATTCTCCATGGAGAAGCTTATGGGTTGTTGTTTTTTTTGTTTTTTTAGCAAGGCAGCTATTTTTATTCTGGATAGACCTTTCCGTGCACTAAACGGAGGATCGAGAATCTTCAATCCAGAAAAAAGAGGATGGATATCTTCAATCAACATGGATGTGCCCTCTTATCCAGGGTTCATGACAGAGGAACAAGATATTGAAGATCATATCTATGAGAGTTATCAAGGAGGGTAAAGTATTAATTCAGCCTTTTTTTCTTCCCATATAGGTTTCATTTATTTTTTATCACATATAAATGATTTTTATTATTTTAATAATATTTTTTTAATTGTAATTGTTTTGATTTTTTTTGCAAGTTATTTTTTATTTATGTTTTATTTTTGCATTTAATTTAATGGAGATAGTTTAGGGTGTTAGTGTTAACAACTATGGAGTCTGTATTGACCTCCATGAGCAAGATTGTTACCATAAGGGTCCATAAGGAACTATGGTAGGGGCTAGGATGCAATTTGGGTCCATAATGACCCCCATAGTTATTGGTTAGAAAACCAGTGCAACCTATAGGTAGGTATTGGGCACATTTTTACATGCCATAGGGATACATAAGGACCCCATTGGTATGGGGTATATTTTAGGTGTCTTGGGGGTCATAAGGAACTCCATGGTTATAGGTTAGAATGGCATGGAGGTCCATAGTGACCCCCATGGTATAGGCTTAAAGTTAGTTATTATGGGGGTCTAAAGGAACCCCCTTGGTACAGATACTATTAAGTGCCATGGAAGGTTATAATGGCTTCCATGGTTACAGGTAGAGGCCCCACAAGTGTCCATAGGGAACCCGTAGAGTATATCACACAAAGGAACATGGGAGTTGAGGAGGGGTTAATGGGCCTCTCACCAAAAAGCACTAAAGAGTGGGGGAAGGGGTGTTTGACAGATCACCCCAGGTGTTGCAGGGGTCCCAGGGTAGCATGGCATAGGCAAAGGGATCATAACCCCCCAATAATATATTTTATTAATTTTTAAATCCTTCCATAACATGATCGCTGCAAGGTAGAGTATAGGTTTAAATATAGAGATAGCTGATACTCTTCACTTAACTGCTCTAGGTAGGAGTTTAGTGGGTGCTGTGGGAGGTTCAGTTTACACATAGTATTTGGACTCACTGTTAGAGACTGCAAGGCTTAAGCTAGTTTCCTTATGGGAGCCATGTAATTACACTTTATATAGAAATATATGTAGATGAAGCAACACATCACACATAGTGGTTTGTTACAGGTAGCATGTAAAAGCTCTGTGGGAGACTGAATCTTAATATTTCCTATGAAAATCATGTAATCAAGTCCTATATCATGTATATGAAAACAAAGATCTACAGGAGTAACAGGGGAAAAAGACAAACAGATCTTATTTATCATCAAATTATAACACACTAATTGGGCACATAATACTAGTTATTCTCATAAAGGTTCTACTACAGGAACTGTTGGTATAGATTGACTTTGATAAAAGTCTGTAAAATGATGAAATTAGTGATTCTTATTTGCTTCAAACCTAAAGGGTCACCACAAAGCCTCTGAGCCTCTAAACCACTGACATTTATTAGATTTAATGATACATCATTTAGATTTGCACCAGTTTTCATAGAATATGTCTTAATGAAAGGCTAGTAATTTACTCAGATCAATCAATTAGCATTTCAGTAACTCATAGAACAGGGTACTGCTGTATAATACCTTCTTGAGTTGTGCATACCTTTCTAAACCAAGTGGCCAAAAAACAATACACTAATAGTATGAGATGCATGGAATTTAGAGATACATATAATTAATATGCACACAGTGCTCTATAAACACAGCTCTCAATCCATGAGCAGATATTTACGTCAATAAACTTTGCACAATAGTCTTGCACTATAACGAAAGCTATAACGAAAGCCTTTGCAAAATCCCAAAAGACTACATCCACTGAATTACCTTGATTCAAATGCCTACTTACCTCCTCATAGAAACTAATTTGTTTGACATAACCTATCCCTCATAATCTGTGTTGACTCCTACTTATGATATTGTTCAAATAGATATAGGGCCCTATTAAATTCGCCAAATCGCAGTTCCAGAAGCCCGTAAAGGATCCCTCAAAAGTTACGGCTATTAAATTGGCCTCTTTTAGCTACCCGCAATCGATCTGCGGGTTGCAGGTGGAAAAAACGTACGGGCTGTGAAAATCTGAACTCCGACCCAGTTAAGCCTTTGATCTTTCAATCCAGTAAATGTTACAATGGCAAATCGCTACAGGTCCTCAAGCCCACAACTGTTTTCACACCCCAAAGTGGCAAATGTGGCCAAAAATCTTACAGGTACTAGAGAGGACCCACAAGAGGGGTTAAACTCCTGATAGTAGCACTGTAAAGGCAAATATAAACACACTCCTGTATTTTAAATTATAGGGAAAGCGATGAAAGGTATTAAAATTAATAGCACAATATTCTCAAGATCGCAAATCTGCAATATTTTTTTTTTTTATGTTTTATTTCTGTGTTATATTGATCTTGGCAATCAATGTGTTAATACATATAATAGAACTCGAAATGACTAGAAAATTATATTTATTGATTTTTTTCATATTGCATTGTTTCTGGAATACGGGTTTGATTGCAACTCGGACTTCAAAATCGGAAGTGATTGAAACTTAACCTCCATGTTTAAGTGAAGTAATAATGACGGTCTCTTTAAATTTTGGCTTTGTCTAAACAAATAACTATGGGTTTCAATAACACTATCTTCATATTAAACTGCAAACATTTGTTTTTTTTAATATACATGAAGATCATAACAATGTACAACCAATTTTTTTTAAATGTCATGTTACAATTTTATTTTTATACAATAAGAATAAATATTTTCTATATGCCAAACCAATACACTATAATTTACACATAAATAAATGTCATGAAATCACAAATATAATAACACATGTTAATTATATACATATTCACTTATTTTTTACATTACAAATATTATATAAATATACAGATCATTTTATCAAATACTTTTTTTTAAATTACAAAACCTCATCAGATACAATATTTTTAGTAAATACTCTCCCATCATTTAATGGTTTACCTTGACTTTCTGTTTGTTTCACAGACACTTTAATTTCTAAAGGATTTGTATATCTCGAAAATGCCACATATAGTTGACCATGTGCAAATACTGGTTCCTCCAAAAACAGACCCACAGAATTAAAAGTTTGACCTTGTGATTTATTTATGGTCATGGCAAATGCCATAATAATTGAGAATTGTCTTCTTTGAAGTACAAACGGCAAACTAGTTTTGCTTGGAGCCAAATCTATCCTTGGAATAAAAACCCTTTCACCTTTATGGGTACCATTTCAGAATTTCAGCATGTATGAAATTATCTTTGAAATCCTGAACAATTAATCTGGTCCCATTACATTTTTGTGTTCATATTTCGCAGTAACATAACAAATGCCCCTTTTTTTAGCTGCAAAATATGTGGTGGCATTCCAGATGTGTTAATGAATTTTTAAATTAAGTTGAAAAGTTTGTCTCACTCTGTTTCTCATCAGCGAGTACACAACCTGCACTGTAATATGTTTTTTGTTCTATCTATTAATTCCAAAATGTCATTATTCAGAAGCAATGCATGCTATTATTACTTTTTGTGCAAGCTCTGGCTAATCATTGCTAATTATTCCATTTTGGATTATAGCTGATATTATGGAATCCTTACAAATCATTGAAGATGGAATTTCAAAAGTATCCTCTGGTTAGTTTGTTATTACCTCTGTTTTGCCTTCACCAATTTTAGTTAACCAATCATTGAATTGATTTTGGCCTTCCAATCTCATATTTTTCTCTAGTTTAACATGTGTAAATTGTTTCCATAGTGAACTTGACTTTACACATGTTTCAACAATGTCTATTCGATTTCCATGGACAACAACAGGTAATGTATGCCTAAAATCCCCACCTAACAACATAACCTTCCCCCCAAAAGGCAAATTAATAGCCATAACTTCACGTAACAAACTATCAATACATTGAAGTGCATGGCAAAGCATCATTGTTGCCTCATCATTTATAATTAATTTACTTTTTCTTAGATCTGTTGCTTTCAAATTATGTAATTCCAATATCCGAGACTGATGTTTCCAAAATGGGAATTGGAAGTTTAAATCCACTATGTACAGTTCTACCACCTTACAACAAAAGTGCAGCAATTACAGTAGTTTCAAAGGGAAGTACAATTTGACCTCTAATTAAACTCATTAATAAATTATAGAAATAATTTTTGCCTGATCCACCATCTAGATAAAAAATAACGCTACGTGACCATTTCATCATCTAGTGCTTGTTGTATGGCTTTGAATGCTTCCAATTGCAATGTAATCAAAGTAGCAATTTTTCCTCTGCTTTTTGTTTTTAAACAACAGAGCCATACTGTTCATAGTTTATTTCCTCTATAATTCCTGAATCTGTCAGATTAAAAGTTGCACAGCTTAAGCCATGACAAAGAAAAACCTCTTGAATTTCCATTAATTCTTTCAATTCTGCAATGGACTCACTAGAATGTTTCAAAAAGTCTTCACACATATTTAATTTAAATTTGTGCCACAAAGATAATGCATTAGGTACATTGCAAAATATGCAAATGAATGAAAACTGCTCCGTCATCTGCCTAGGCATTTGACATAGTGCTGCTTCTTCTAGAAATCTCTCCCATTCAGTATCATCTGCAAGGAAGTTTCTGTGTTGCGCAACTAATTGAAAGGGTTCATAAACTATGTCATTCACAGTTCTCAAATGTTAAAAACGTTGTGCACCAGGTACATTTAAAAGGAGTAAACATAAACAAATATGTTTGATGTCTCTTGGACTAACAGTATAAATTCTTGGAATAGTTTTATTACCACTCCTTTTTCTTTTTCACCATACCCCATTAACGAAAACATAATGATATGGAATCTCACTGTATAAAAATTCCCTTGTCTCACTGTCATTACAAATGAATGTAAACCAAGCAGTAAGTGTTGTTTCTCTGTGTTCATTTTGGTCAAGAGCATTTCTTTCATCACCAGCATTAAAATAAACTAAGTGTCTTTGTGGCAGATGAACAGCTAATGGATAAACTGCATGTGACCGATCATGCATTTCATATTTCAGAAGGTGCCGCTTCTGGAGCACTTACATACCAAGGGCCTCATTCAATTGCGATGTGGGCAATTGAATAGGGCCCTAAAGAAGCACATAGCATATTTTTATTAAAGAAGTTTTTAGTTAGTGAAAAACTTTCTTTTGGATAGATGCTTGCTAACTAAAAACTTCGTTAAAAAATATATGTTATGTGCTTATTTAGGGCCCTATTCAATTGGGCAAATTGAAATTGAATGAGGGCCCAAGCATCCACATGACATGAAAGTTCATTATGTAAAATGTAATTGTCTTCTTTGTTTTCTCCACTTTGCACAACTGCAGTTGCTGCATCATATCCTTTGTAAATATATTTATACACATATTTAATTTGATAGAAGTTCAAGCTTACACATTTATGTGTGCATTGTACTACATCAGCAAATGTGGATTATATTTAACAACATATCGATTATCTAAACTTTTTCCATGAATAATTGCAGTTTGACCTTCTCTTCTTCGATACAAAGCTACATAATCCATAAGTCCACAATATTGTTCAACACGTAGCTTATTTTTTTGATATTTAATGACATTTCGATTATTTGCTTCTACTTGAAGATATGAATCAATGATCCATTGTTGCAACTTTATATTCAAGCATTGAAATATTAATTCTGACACTATTTTTACTATTTGGATAACTTTGAGTTATTAATTTAGGTTGCCATCCTGCCTCACCATTTGGATAACAAATTGGATATGTCATTGGATCCAAATTACTACTTAAGATATTTATGATAATAAAAGGTTGCTCTTGATTTTTTGTATATATTCTAATATCACTCTGAAATGGTGGTAAATTATAACAGCGTTTATGACAATGGCGATCTCTTCGAAGAACCATATTGACTCTTGGGATAGGCAAATTATTTTTTTCAGCATGACTCTGTTGTTCCCTTTCTACCTCACATAATTTTTTATTAGCTTGAGTATATGGGTTTTTGGCCATAATCGTATCAAGCTCTTGAAAAACAGTGGCTAAGCATTTTTTATCCTCAGAAAGCTTCATACGTTGTTCAACAGCTTCCATTGTATCTACAAACAGATAGTTGAGCAAATTGTATTTGCTCTCCTACATCTGTGTGTAAATGAGAAGTATGGTGGTAAATCTGGCCTTGAACTTTAAAACAGTAAGGGACATTTCCTGGCACATTAGCAGCTAATTTTGCACCCATAGAAGCAATTGAAATGGCACTGTTATAAGACTATGTTTTGTTTGAAATTATTATAATTTGGAAATGTAGGGTCATTCATTATACTTTGTAAATATGCTGGGAATTTGTCTCTTTCTGGAAGTCTTACCTTTCCTGTCTCTTTTTTTATTCGTAGCTCTCTCAAGCAGCGATTTAACTTTAACACACATTTTTCTTTTCTTTGACGTTCTCTTCTCGTAACCTTTTCTGAGTCTCCGCCGACTATCAATCTCTCCATCTTTGTACGCATTCCCTTGTTACATGTTTTTTGCTTTCTTCGCTGTTTTCTTTGTTTTCAGACATTATAATCTGTAATTTTAAAGAGATTTTTTTATTTTTAACATATGGATTATGATTTTAAAACATTGCAAATGTTACTAATATCTTTCTTTAGTTTACCTGAAGTTGTAATAGATTAAAGATTCCATTCTTCTTTGCAACATATGATGGTATGTCCATTCTGTCAAAAAAAATTCCGGTCTGTAAGAGAAATGTAAGTGTGATAATATCAAACCTGTATTCCAATCTAATTAATTATATTTGTTATGTCTAAATAGCAGTACACTACATTAATATCCTTTTTTTAATATAAATTAATAGTTAATTTGTCCAATCTCAAACTATTAACACATTGCAACATATTTCCTATAATGATTCTTTTGTCTTTTAATAAACTTCACTAAAGCACAATCCACAACACTAATTCATGATATTCAAATTAATAATCTATGTACGTATTAATACACTTGCTATTACTGTTTGAAATATTTTTAATTTTACATTATTAAATCAATTATATAAATATTGAAGAACTAATTATACTGTACCTATTATATGTAAGTAGCTGAATGGAAAATCATGCAGAGCTGATAGTCTGTTCTCATAAAACCCACTGTAGAAAAACATTCTGTCTTCAGCAAGTGTCTGTTGAAATTGATAGCAAGCTGCAAATTGTAAATTCAAATGAAAATAATTAATAATATTTTTTTGAATAATATACTATATTTTTTTTATTTATCTATATGTTAATATTTTTTTGCTTCAACTCTCTCCGTTATCAATTTATGTACATTGCTATAAAAAATGTTTTAAAAAAAAACAATTTTTTGTCTTCTAAATATTGGTTTACATGAATAATGTTGTTAAAATAATTTTTGAAGTTTGAAATAAACTGTAATAATTTTACATAACTTAAAATAGATTTAAGTTATGGAAAAGTATTGTATACCCCCCTTGACTTTTTCCCTGTTTTGTTACATTACAGCCTTAAGTTCAATATTTTGTTAGTCTGAATCTTATGTTATGGATCAGTACACAATAGTCCAAGTTGGTGAAGTGAAATAAGAAAAATATATACATAAAAATGTTTTTTAGAAATAGAAAACACAAAATTGGCATGTGCGTATGTATTCACCCCCCTTGTTATGAATCCCATTAAAAACTCTAGTGCAACCAATTAGCTCCAGAAGTCACATAATTAGTTAAATGATGTCCACCTGTGTGCAATCTAAGTGTCACATGATGTGTCATTACATATACACACCTTTTTTGAAAGGCCCCAGAGGCTGCAAAAACTAAGCCAGAGGCACCACTAACCAAACACTGCCATGAAGAACAAGGAAATCTCCAAACAAGTAAGGGACAATGTTGTTGAGAAGTACAAGTCAGGGTTAGGTTATAAAAGAATATCTAAATCTTTGATGATCCCCAGGAGCACCATCAAATCTATCATAACCAAATGGAAAGAACATAGCACAACAGCAAACCTGCCAAGAAATGGCCGCCCACCAAAACTCACAGACCGGTCAAGGAGGGCATTAATCAGAGAGGCAGCACAGAGACCTAAGGTAACCCTGGAGTAGCTGCAGAATTCCACAGCAGAGACTGGAGTATCTGTACATAGGACGACAAAAAGCTGTACCCTCCATAGAGTTGGGCTTTATGGCAGAGAAGCCAGAAGAAAGCCATTACTTTCAGCAAAAAACAAAATGGCATGTATTGAGTTTGCAAAATGGCATGTGGGAGACTCCCAAAATGTATGGAGGAAGGTGCTCTGGTCTGATGATATTAAAATTGAACTTTTCGGCCATCAAAGAAAATGCTATGTCTGGCACAAACCCAACACATCACATCCCCCAAAGAACACCATCCCCACAGTGAAACATGGTGGTGGCAGCATCATGCTGTGGGGATATTTCTCAGCAGCCGGGACTGGGAAACTGGTCAGAGTTGAGGGATAGATGGATGGTGCTAAATACTCTTGAGCAAAACCTGTCCCACTCTGTGAGTGATTTGAGGCTAGGAAAGAGGTTCACCTTCCAGCGGGACAATGACCCCAAACACACTTCTAAAGCAACACTTGAGTGGTTTAAGGGGAAACATGTAAATTTGTTGGAATGGCCTAGTCAAAGCCCAGACCTCAATCCAAAAGAAAATCTGTGGTCAGACTTAAAGATTGCTGTTCACAAGCGCAAACTATCCAACTTGAAGGAGCTGGAGCAGTTTTGCAAGGGGGAATGGGCATTGTCGCAAAAGGTGGCGCTACAAAGTATTGACTTTAGGGCGGTAAAAGTTGTGGGCATGTTCTGTAATTTAAATGATGAAAATCCTCAAACAATCCATGTTAATTCTTAGTTGTGAGGCAACAAAACACGAAAAATGCCAAGGGGGGTGAATACTTTTGCAAGGCACTGTAATTATACTTTACTTATTATCTAGTATTTGTAGAAATCAAAATCCTAAAGAGCTAACAATCTCTTCAGAAATTATGGCAGCAGATAAATGTCCAGTCACACTGTTCATCAACTTCATTAGCAAGTATAGACAGTACCCAAGGGAGAAGTCATCCCAGTGGTCTAAAACCCCAAACCCCTCCTTAAAGTACCACTTCTTTAGCAATGCATTAATCTCCCTAAGCTCATTCTGTCTGCCTGAGCAAGTATGTGTCACTGGCAGTTGGAAAAATACTACCTTGGAGGTCCTTGCCTTAAGCTTGTTTCCTAATTCTATAAAATAATTTTCTACATCTTTCACTTACTTACCAATATGTACCAAGACAGCTGGCTCATTTCCAACCCCTCACAATGATTTATTTAATCGATCCACAATATCCCGAACCCGAGCACTGGGGAGACTATTCGATTGCTGGGATCTAGGTTACAAATCAACCTGTCTACCTTCCTAAAAATAGAGTTTCTGAGCACCAAAACGTGTCTGTTGCTCTGACTAGTCTGCCCTTACTCCCCTCCGGTAGAACTGTTCTCCTGCTAGTGGACATGCTCACTAGCCCCAGTTCCACCCTCCATGCTAGGTCCAGCTAAACTGTGCTCAGTGAGTAAGAACTCCCTTTGCAATGTAAAAATATCATGAAGTGTTGCAATTCTCCCCTCCAAATCGAGAAGTTGAGCTTCGAGAGAGACAATATACTCACACCTTTCACAGAGGTACAGACCCTGACCAAGCTGCTCTAGCAGTGCATATATGTGACAGGACATAAACTCAGTGAGGCTGTCACTGGATTGACTCATGATTACTAATTACAAAAATACAGTGAGAAAATAAATCAATATATTTGTATAAAGAGTGTTTTCCTACACCTTAATCTTAAAAAAAAAACTTTTTTTAAACTCCCACACTTGCACTGTAACTGCACTTGCACTAGAAGTTTTCACCATCTCCCAAGTTCACTCCTTCCCCTGTTTAAATATGATTTTGACTACTCACCTGCACTCTGATTACTGCACACAGTACAGAACACACCCTTTAACTTTCAGCAGTAATTCCTAGACCAGTTGCAATCCGACCAACACACTAGTCACTCAAAGATATCAATTTACACAGACAAAACCACTCCTCCTCTCTCTTGCAGACTGATTACTGCACACAGTAAAGAAAACACCATTTAGTATCCAGCAATAATTCACAGAACAGATGCAATCAGACCAACATAAGTGATATTGTTTTTTTGTATTGTGTATACAAATAAAGCAGTATCACAGTTATGAGCACTGTATTCCTTTGACTAATATCGTTTCCTCCTCTATATCCAGGCTCCTTGGGAGGGTTTGGTCCCACTGTTCTGAAATGTGTTGAAAGCTTTTGCCATGCGGATATAGTGGAGTTGTGCGTTTGGGCAGCAGATCCTCTGTCTTCACAGTGGGACATACATTTTAGTATCACACATTAGTTCTATATATTGGGCAACCATGTCCTAATTAGATACTGAGGAACTGCAAATGTAGTAGTTGTTGTAGCTACTGGACAATCATTTAAGCATGATCCATAAGAACAGATGAGCTAATTTACTGGTGGTATTGCTGTTGTCTGATAAATGATGCTTGAAGTGATGGTGGTCTTGTTGGAAAGATTTTATGAATGAATGTTGAAGATGTAAATTAAATCTTCAGCTTGTTCACATGGCCTCATTCTGTCGAGATGAGCATGGTTATTGTTATGATCCAGGGGTAGGGGGCTATTACTGCCCAGGGCTACCTGCTATAGACTAAAGGTTAACTACCCACAAGGACAGTTGGGTTCTCAGAAATCTCAGCATCAGCACCCTGATATATGGCTTATGTATCAGTCAGGGTCTCTCCATCAGGGATCATCACTTCCAGGAGTCTCAGTAACCTTCCTGTGGTAGTGACCAGGACAAGTTACGAATTGAAGTGTCCAGACTTCATGGGACTTGCTCCGTAATCAAGCTCTGGGCCCAATAAAAATAAGTAGGCTAAAGAAGAATACATTATTTTTTTGCTGCCTGTAAAACAAAACAAAATTAAACACTGACCACCCGTCGCCAATCGTTTTAATCACGGCTTCTTGGAGACCAAGTCTTCTACCCTACTGTTCACACCAAATCGAACTGAATGAGACCTATAGTCCTCAGGCCTCAATTCTAATATATAGATACTACACCTCAAAACCTTTACAAACTAGAACTTTGGCAAATGTGAGCCGTCATCATATATAGACAGCTGGCCAGCACCAACCGGACTCAAAGCAACCGAAAATGCAATACTTTTTATGGGGTATAAAAAACCTGACCCCCTGCCCAGTGCGACCTTTTCAGCTACGTTAATGAAAGGTTTATTTGACTATTGGACAATTTCTATTTCCTGAAAAAAGCCTTGCAGTTAAAGCATTGCCAAAAAGGAAATCCAGACAGCCACATCCTCTTTCAATGCATTTGACAAAAGTATCTCTATAAGCAAAGTGATGCTTGCCAATCACTGACTGTAAACCCTGCAGAGTTACTTTCTTGGATTAAAGCCATGCTTACGGTTCCAGCTCTGTGCAAAAGGCCCTGGAGCAGAAGTGAGATGGCTAGAAGGCCTGGAAAGTCTTCTGGGGGCTCTGACCGGCTGCTGATCCCTCTCCCGTGGACTCACTCTTCACCTTTATCAGCAGTTTGCAATTTTAGAAAATCCACAAGAGCAGAGAAATCCATCCTGCCAACAAAATAAGCAAAAGCAAGGTTTGGAGGACAGACACAATTACGTACCACATTGACGGGTGGGGTATGACCTGCTCCTGTGGTGACTCTGGAATTCTGGCTTGGAGGAGCGTTGCCCCACCTAAATGCCTTCTAGGTGCTCCTTCCACTTTCCTCCTACAGTACTTCCCACTCAAGGGGCAGGTGATGCTTCTCTTATGTGCATGTTTTTCAACAGGGGTCACTATCTAAAAGGACCACTAAAGATAAAAAAATAAAAAAATATTGCCAATATTCCACTTTAGATCTTATTTTCTTATATTAATACATCATTAAAATAAAGAGAACACACATCTGCAACATGGGCCCACATGTGCTTTATCCTATTTATGTCTTGTGCTTGTTTGCTGTTACTGGTGACCTTGCATAGCAAAGTGAAATACACAGGACAGCAATAATGTGGGCCCATGTTGCAGATAAATCTGAGTAAGCAGTGCTATCCATTTATTTTAATATTGTATATTGATAACATATTGATATTTTTATGCTTGTAAAACATATTGCCTATTTTCAAATGTTGATCCTCAAAAGGGGCTACATTACATTTTTGATAACACTAGTCCTGTACTTTGTATAAATCGATCCACACAATATGAATTAATGGACTATATGTGATATCACATACACTGAAAGCTGTAGTTTATTGCCTTCACTATATCAATGGCCCCATTAAATTCAAAGCGTGCAGCGGCAATGGCACACCCGCAATCCTGCGGGCTTGAAATTGGCTGTGTTAAAGAGCTACTAAATTAAAACAACTCTGCGAGTTATGGGCCGTAGCTGCAAGCCCATAATTACTTTCCATGCACGCAAGCTGTAAAGGGGCTGGCCGAGCAGCAATTTGCCTTCACTATCCAATTGTGGTATAACATAGTGCCACACAGGCCGCTCAGCCAATAGAAAGCGGTCTAGCCGAAGATGATTGACAGAGGGAGATTATAAATTTGCCATATTTATGACATATACCTTTCTTTTCTCTCTTTCAGCATCAAGGAGGTCTGGGTCCACTGGTGAGTCAGAGGTGGGGGCGTTGGCTCCATCAGAGCAGGAAGTGGAGGAGCAAGCCCTCATCCCAGCAGGGGAGGAGGAAAGAAGAGGACCCGAGGACCCTGGCTCGGAGGAGGAGGATATGGCTAGTGGGGTCACCATCATGACCACTGGCAACACTGCCGGGATTCAACCCCACTATACCCCTCCTCCAAAGACTGAGCTTCTCACCAGGGCCCTCCAACTGGAGCTATGATGATGCCAGCAGCCAGCAGCCACCCCCTCACCCCCACAGCAGTGCACTGGACTGGTCACCGCCACCAACACCGGTCCTACCCACACCACCTCGAGTTTTGCCCCAGGCTCCAGCCAGACCCTCCCGGCTCATACATCGCTACCTCCTCAACTGGCCACACCCCACAGGCCTCCATCACCCACATCAGGCCAGGCTGCACAGGTTGAGATGCTGGCTCTCATGTAAAAGCAGGTAGAGTTGCTTCAAAGAATCCAGGCTAGTATCTCCGCCAATCATGCAGAGGTCATACGCAGCCTGGAGAGGAGGCATCATCTGATGACTGAGTCCTACCTGGCTGGGCTTCTTAGGATTGGGGCAGACAAGAGCGCATTCCAAGGAGTCACCGCGGAGGCCATGCCGCCTCCTCCACCCCATAGGCATCTACCGGCTACCCGCAGCCCGGCCCCTCCTCTCCTCCCACCATGCCTACACCATCGCCACTGCAGGTGCTGCTGCCTCCCAGGGGGATTGCCGTATATATACAATGATCAGTGGGATGTTGCCCAGATCTCGGATGTTACTGTCATTTATGTTAAACATGCATCCAAGTATCTCTACAGATCGTTGCCACTGTTTTTGTGTATATAAGTGTGTGATCGCCTATTTCTGATAGTTTGTCTCTGATACCAAATATATTTTGATTATGAAAAGAATGCTAATTACCTACGTAATTTTATAGCAGTGTGTACTGCTTATAAGGCCCTGCTACATTACAAGAGCTTTTGCTAAAAAGGACTTTGTGCATATATTTTATTGCCTAACATGTAAGCACCTATATGACAAATAGGGAATTAATAATAATTAGGTTGAAATATTAATGTAATTACCTATATTAGTAAATTTTAGCATTTATTAGGTAGATATATATATATATATATATATATATATATATATATATATATATATATATATGCATGTATTTTTTCTTTAATTATAAATGTATGTACTAACTTAACAAATTATTAATTTACAAAGAAATATGCTTTGTTTTTGTTCTGGGTATTACCTGGTTGCTTATTCTGATGCTATCTTTTAACTGTAGTATGTGAATGTTTATACATGATATTTCACTAACATCCTAGACACTTTTTATTGGTACAGCTTGGTATTATTTATAACTTAAAGGAAGGCAATATAAGAAAAGCCCTAATTTAAGCCTTTCGGAAATTGGGAGTGTAGGTGGTAAATCCATCTGCACTCAAGTTGTTGCAATCTCTTATCTATGTCTCCATTTCTTAGTCCAACTTTTACTCCATCAATAGCTGTAAACGCTATATGTTTTTTGTTGTTATCATGGTATGTCTAGCAATTGGAGTATCTGCAGATTTTTCAATACTGTATAGGTGCTTCCACATATGCCTTCTGAACGTTCTAGATGTTTTGCCTACATATATTTTATTACATAGACATTGTGCCACATAAATCACTCTTGCTGTTGGAACAGCTGTATAAGTCTTTGATCTTAAATGTTTTCTTAGTATCTGGATGTATAAATGATTAACATTGCTTCACTGATTTACATTCTGTCAACATTTGTAATACCCTTTTGGTTTTTCCAACCAAGTTTTTGTATTTTTTAGTGGTTGATAGAAACTTCTCACTAGGGTATCTCTAATACTTGATGCTTTTCTGTAGGTAATAGATAGTTTCATGCCTACAATTATACCAATGTCTTTGTCTAGTCTTAGGATATCCCAGTGTTTTATTAAGGCTTGTTTTATGCTCCGACAATTTTCTCCAAATGTGAAAATTGCTCTAACTTTGGAGTCTGTCTTTTTTTTGCTATTATTTTTTGAGTTCAGAAGCTCATTTCAATCAGAAGTGTGGGCACGTTTATATTCATATAACCTTTTTTATTACACTTTGTTTTTAGAGTTTGTAAATATACAAAACACAACAATAAAACACATAAAAAAGGTATACATTACAACATTCATTTCATCCATTCACTCTGGGCATCAGAGACCACAGTAAATACAGCAAATTTGTCAAATTACGGAGGATGACGAGCATTCCAATATTAAGAGCGAGACTAAATATAAACCAGACATTGCATATACACAGATAAACAACAGTACATATTAATGAACCTTTGTTTTCTTCTCCAAATATCTGTCCCAGACTTCCCATTTAGATGCAAGACAACCTTTTTATGACTTTATTGTACTCTCTGAATTATGGGATTTGAAATCTCTGTTTCTAATAATAGATCTTAAGATTTCTTAAGGAATTAATTCTGATTTCCAGTATTTTGTAATTTTTGCTTTGATAACCAGAAGGATGTGGGAGATTAACAAATAACACTTAGGAAACTGCTCATCTAGTTTTATATGTAATAATAACATTTCTGGGTTGTAAGGAACTTCTAGATCAATTATCTCCTCAATACAGCATATACATTTCCTCCATAATGACTTTAACTTAGAACAGTTCCACCAAACATGAAGAAAGTCTGAAGAAGAAAATAAGAGAAACAAGAGAAATTGAAGGTGTAAAGATCAGGTTTGTAAAGATCCGTTTTTGGTACCAATAGATAAGATATCTAAAAGATTCCTCACATTATCCACCCCCTGGCGAGCTTTAATAAAACCAGTCTGCTCTGGATGGATCAATTTTGGTATAATAGGGTTAAGTTGGTTAGTCAGAATGTTTGCGTATATTTTTAAGTCATAATTCGTTACGGAGATGGGCCTATGGCTTTTTTTATCTTCAGGATTTTTACCTTTCTTTAAAATATTTATTATTTTTGCTTCAGTGAGTTCTGGCAATATATTCCCTCTATTTTTAATCTCATTAAACATACTTGCCATCAGGGATATCAAATGTTCAGCAAATGTTTGATAGAATAATTTGTCTTGTCCATCTACCCCTGGGGCTTTATTGTTTTTACTTCCCTTTATAACTAAATCTATTTCTCTTTCTGTAATTTGTTCATTCAACTGTAATAATCGCACTTCTGAGATTTATGGAAAATGTATATAATTTAAAAAGCGTTCTATATCTCTTAATTTAGGTTTTTGGAAATTCCTTTGTCCTATATTGTATAATTGGCTGTAGTGTTGGAATAATATTTTGCCAATTTCCTTTGGATAATTATATAATAAATTATCTTCTCATTTAAGCCCCTGGATAAAGTTCTGATTGTTCTTTACTTTAAATTTATTGGCAAGCTACTTTTCCATCTTCCCGCCCATACCATATTGATTTTATTTGAATTTCCACACAAGCCTATCCTGTTTTAGTTTATGAATCTTTTTAATTTGTTAATCTTGATAATTTTATCTAAATTCTCTTTATTTGGATATATTTTATTCATCAACTGAGATCTTTCTAATTCTAGATATAGTTTTCTAAGGGTTGTCCCTCAGGATTTTTTAAGCTTATTTCTTTAGATATTAATATGCCTCTTATATAGGCTTTCATGGAACACCACACTATAGAAGGTGAAGATACTCAATTTACGTTTATATCTAAGAATTCCTTTATGTTGTTTTTAATCTCCGTTATATAGGTTTTATCTTTTAGTAATAAGGGTTCTATCCTCCAATTCCTAGATATGTGGGGTCTTCCCCTAGATTTTATTTCTAAGATTATAGGGGAGTGATCAGAGGCTACACTGGGTAAAATATGTATTTTTTTGTGTCATAAAGAATTGAGGGGTCGCCCAGAAAGTAATCAATCCTCAAATATACATTATATTGCTTTGAGTGATATGTAAAATATTTCCTTTTGGAGTTCATAGTTCTCCAGATATTGTATAGGTCTAATTCTATTAGTACTTTTTTAAGCCTAGCAGAACTATTCATGATTGATTTGATAGCTTGCTGGTTAGGATATGTGGATCTGTCCCTCTCCAAAATTAAAATCCCGACAAATAAGTGTTTTCCCTTTTTTATATTTTTAAACTAAGTTTAATAAGCTTTTAATGAATCTTTCTTGCTTTCAATTTGGGGCATATCAATTAACGATAGTATAGAGTGTGTTATTTAATGTGCGCACACAGATGATATATCTACCAGCCTTATCTATTTTGGTAAATTCTTCCTTAATGATAAGATTTTTGCTGAACATAATTGATACCCCTCTGGCCTTGCTGTTTGTAAGTCGAGTCTACTCTGTTTACAAAATTGTTATTATTTAACAAGTAAGTATGTCTTTGTTTTAAGTGTGTTTCTTGTAAACATAGGACTTCCGTTCCATGTTTAATGTATTCTGAGAATGCTATTTTCTTTTTAAGATAGGAATTCATTGCATTGATGTTATGGGAAACAATTTTCAATGTCATCTAATTATTAGGCCAACTATTCTATTTAGTTGCTTCACCTCTTTTAAATTTGTTGCCCCTATATCTGATAATACCCTTTCCCTTCTCTTACACATTCATTCATCATGTATCCTTCCATAGAGAAGACAATAAGAATCTTCATTGTAGACTCTCATCTACAGGGCTATTGCAAAGTATAGGGAAAAAGTGAGTAAATGTGGGAACAATGAAAGGTGGAGAAAAAATAAAAGAGGGAGAAATGGATGATGCATGGTATGGGTTTCAGTCTAGATGCAATAGTGTTCAATTAACAAAGAATATGTAGTTAATTTTCCATTTTAATCTTTCAATTTGCCAGACAGTCTATCCACTCTTTTAACTATGTAATTCTATACCATCTGGAGTCCTTATTTATTGAAAGTCCATTTGTAGGCTATACCTTCCTTTCTTAGAGGCTGATATTATTTTTATGAATTCTTTACATTTGTTTAGTGTATAGGATGAAATATCTGAAAACATATTGATGTTTTCATAAGGAGGTTTTACAGTTTGCTCCTTATAATGTGCACGTATTATAGCTTCTTTAAAAGAAAGCAAGTGAATTTTGGCTATCACATCCCTGGATCTTCCATGTATAGGAGTATACATCGAAATTCTATGTTGTGTATCAAATTTATTTGTAATTCCTGTGTAAGTAGGGACAAGCGAGAAAAAAAGACCAGACAAGTATTCTGCAAGTTCTGAGTCCTTGATGGATTCCAGGACACCTCTTATACGTAAATTGTTCCGTCTAGCTCTGTCCTCTACGTTAGATATTTTATTGGTTAATTCTTGTATCTTATCTTCTAGTTTTTTTATTTTGTATCTGAAGTGTGTTGTAGTCTGTTGCCATCTTGTCCATTGTTGTTTCTATGCCTCCTATTCTGCTGTTGCAATCTTTAATAGCTCTTGTGTTTTCTATTATTTGTTCTTTCATATCTGCCATAAAGGTTGCTTGGAATTCCTGTAATAGGATTTTCCTTTTAGGTACAGTTAATATTTCCTCATCTGGTGGTATTGTTTCTCTACCTTTAATACTTTCTTCCATGCTACCCATACTTTGATTTGGGGTCTGATCTGGTGTTTCATCTGTCTCTGAGAATTCCATAATTGGTTTCTCCTTAATTTTCCCATCTGTCTTTGGGGAGAAGAGGGTATTGATTTTTTGTGATTTATTATCTTTAGATTTAGTTTTCTTCATCTTATACTTTAAGCTTTTATGTAACAGAGCAGCTATCAATGTGACTTCAATGCACTGTTTTTACAGAGGAGTTGCTCAGTAGATGTGACTTATGTCACCTGGATCTAAAGAGTCTTGAATACTAAATAGAGGAGAGGGCTTATCGCAACTCAGACTATATAGGCATTTATAGTGCGTATCATATCATTATCTATAACACACACAGCCTTATGAGTATGGTCAAAAAATAGTAATTATTATTCCAACTGTTCAATATAGTATCTCACAAATATCTAGTCGCCATATCTTATGTCCAAAGGGTTTCAGCGGGTGTCTGCAGGAGTTATTGTGTCCTGATAACAGGGCCCACCTCACCATGTGCTATATTCTATCAGATTCTAGGGGTTCATAACTCCTTTCTATGCTGACAAATTCTGTAATTAGCAGTATTTCATCCCTGCAACTTTGAAGGTAAGTAATGTTTTTCTTTTTTCTTTTTTTAGAAGGGGAGCCAAGGTGCAGTAGCTTGTGGGATGCGTTTTTTATATATGGATGATAAAAATAAATGTATTGTTCTACTGCCAGTTGTCTTCATCTGTATATTGACGTTGTAATTTGGTCAACATTTTTTTTTTTTTTTTACGTAAAGTCAAATATTCTCAAGTGAATGTTTCTACATCCCAAATGAAAAGTAAGATATTAGACCAAACTGCATCCATATACGTATAGCACAAAATGTACAGATTTCCTATGATATGAATGTAGAACATTCTGTGCCAGGTCCAGAACACACCTTACCCATTTCTTTGTATAACCCCCTCAGATCAGTGATCTCAATCAATGATTTTCATCAGATTAATTTTGCTGCTACATCTCCAGTCAGCGAAATTGGTTGATTTGCTTCCATTTTGCCGAATTTGCTCTGAAATAAGTACACGATTCCTCTTAAATAATATTTTTTTCTGTGCAATTACAGCTTCATACTTTCCCGTTCTTAGCCTCTTTCTCTTCTACAGAAGATTCCATAGGTGCAATAATTTTACAATGTTTCTCTGATTCAGAGGATTGCTGCTTTGGGGCAAAATAAAAATGCTTATCAGCTAAGCTATCAACTGGACAGCAGGATTTAACTGTCTACTTCAGGGTAAGTCAACCCACAGCCAAGTTGAAAACCTGTTAAGATGCTTCAGCATATAAATCCTCTGGCTTTTTGACTTCCACATTATCCGTCAATGCACATTTCTAACATTATCCATGGCTTACTATTGAAGCAATATATCAGAAATCTCTTTCCTGCCACTTCAGCCCTTTCTGCACCACACTTTGTTGATTGTCAGCCAAAATTTTAAAGTGTTGGATCATCCATATATTGTACTATTGCTCTTGAATTTGTCTCCAGGTGTTCATGCTTCAACCCTGCTCTGAAGACTCCATTCTTTTTGTCCAGGGCCATTTCTGGAAGGACATAATGTAAGAACTTGTGCTGTTTGCTTCTACAACAATTACGTGTAACTGTTTGCTTCCTATGGGTCCTATTCAATTCCAAGGCCGTAACTCGATAGCAGACAGCCGCATGTCAGCTATTGCGTTGCAGGCTCCCGTTGGTCTCCGTTTGCGAGGCTATTCAATTGCTCCAGGTCACGAGTTGCAATCTTGAAGGCAGCTCCGTAAACCATGCACTGGTCGGGAGCAATTCACCAAGCCCGTAACCGCCCATTTCGAATCGGTCAATAGAAAATGAGACTGTCAGAATTACGTCAGTACTACATGGATGTTACGTATCAATCAATCAGGTTAGGGGGTCTGATATGCGATCAGACTTGCACAACTTTGAAAATGAAGAATTATGAAAATGAATGCCAATACTGTTCTAGTCCATATGGGTGGCCTGATATGTATTAACTCATTGATACCCAAGATCATTTAACCCCAAAATTACACATAAAAATAAAACATATTTCCTGCAGTTTTGAGGGCTTGAGACTGTTGTGCAATTAATTATAATGTCTTTCATCGCTCTCCCCGTAATTTACAGTGCAGGATTACTGTTTTATTTGCATTTACAGTGCTACGAATGGGTGTTTAACACCTATGCGGGTCCTCTCGAGTACATGTAGGATTTTTTCCTCCATTTGAGGTTTACGAGTGTGGATACGTTTGCGAGCTTGGGGAATTGGAGCAATTGAATAGCGATTTGCGATTTTAGCCCTGCGAAAGTGACAGATCAAAGGCTTCTGGAGGCTGTAAGTTACGAGTTTGACGGCCAACTTTTTTTCAAGGTCGTAACTTGTAACCCGATCCAAGCCCGCAAAAAGATGCCAATTGAATCGCAAATTTGACTGCAAGCTTATTTACAGGCCTCCGGATCTCAAATTCAGCCAATTGAATGAGGCTCTATGTCTATCCTATCTCTACCAAGATGGTCTTCTGAATTGAACATGCTCCCACCACTAAAATGAAACCCACACCAGACATTAAGCCTCAATTTTTATTCTGTACACTATACACTGTACCATCTGTACCATTCCCAGTGTCTGTGTAAATTATCTTATTCATGGGTATTATTTCTTACTTGTTCTGCTTTCTGATTGATTCAACTTATTCTGGAATGTAACACTGGCCATTCACTAATGTGCCACTGATTCCTCCCTGTCACCTGTGACCACAGCCTCCCAGGTTGCCCCAAGCACTGCAGATAATTGTTTAGTTACAAAATATCTCAGTTATATTCCACGTGCCATAGTACCTGCTCCATATCTTGTTTTACATTAATTCCTCTGGCCTGTGCCGATTTATTTGTATTAAACTGTTTGTATCTTGTGTAACGGAACCCATCACTGTTTTACCCTGTTTTATGGTTATTTAATTATTGGTTAAAATATTATCCTACTATTATACTGTATGTATGTTGGTTTATGCTCTGCAGAATATTAGCACAGACTATTGCAGTCCTTGGCATGGGAGAAAATCCTATTACAGAGACTCCTGATAAGATAAGGAAGTCTATTGTATAAAGTGTTTTCATTCTCAGACATAAGAACAAAGAAGGATGATCTAATCCATGTCTGATTGTATCAAAGTTGCCAGGTAGCCTCAGGGAGGTGTGACCCACCTATTGTCCCTCTATGTGTATTGTGTGGCCAACTATGGGGGATATGTGAAATGTCTGTGTGTTATGTGTAAAAGATACTTTTACTAACTTTTGAACCCCTGGTTTGATTCATGCCATTTTTTAATATGTTGTTCCACAATTTATGTTGTTCATAAAAATGTAAGATTTATTTATGTACTATGTAAAATCATAAAGTTATAAAAATGGATAAAAATGTGTAAGTTTAGCTGGGAGATAATTGAGTAGATACAGTAATAAACTCAATTATCTCCCAAGCAGGAGGGGAGGGAAACTGTGGGCGTTACTATTGTGTTATTGGTTGTTTATACCTTCCCCTGGGTGTGTTCTGTTTGTACCTGACTGTAATAAAAACCAGCCTGGGTGTGCCAGCACCTGAGTTCGTTTTACCCCTTCATGAAGTCTCGACTCATGTTTGGGGGACCGGGAGCTATAATCACTTCGTTTCAGCTGGAGTTCGGGAGAAGCTGCAAGGATCCTTTACATCTTGCAAGACAATATCCAGATATTTCTGTAGTAACATATCTGTATAAAACTTTCAGATATTAACTTATTTAGAAGGAATAGACAGTAAGTATGAAGCAGAATACTTAGGTGAGTCTACTTTAATGTGGCAGCAGTGAATGTAATCAGTGTCTTCCGAGCCTTTAAAAAAAAAAAAAAGTTTTTCATACTTTTTCCATTTCCATTATGCTTCCATAATTTCCATCATCTCACCTTATACTCAAACTGATGAAAGTTATTATCTTCACATATTAACGACAGGTCTTAAATGATGAATTTAATAGATAGCAACATGTTTTTAACATAAGATATTCCTTTTTCCATTCATTTTTTCCAACAGCTTGATATCTGGTCATCATCATTAAATGTGCTAGAAATGGCCTTCCTCTATACATTGTGATATTATTATTATTATTATTATTATTATGATTATATTATGATTGTAGATAAGTGAAACTGTAGGTACAAGGTGCAACAAAGCATGCAAAATGACTGTTCTTGTAAAGCAATATTAACTAGACATCTTGTTATGTTCTCAAACGTTTGCCACAGATTGTCCCATATAGTATAAACATAGCCTTCTATTTAAGTTTTCACTTCATGGAGTCAGTTCTAATAATATATTATATATTTTTTTTTGCCTCTGCTAATGTATCAGATGAATTGTAAATGTCTAATATATTAGAAAGATGTTGTTATCCTTACATAATTTCTATGTGCTCCAACATAATACAATACCTTGCAGTATTTCTGTCTCATTGCTGCAATGTTAAAGAGTCAGAGTGATCATTTTCTATATTGTTTTGTTAATAATTAAGAACGAAGCATGCATACTAAATAAATAAGCAAAACAACAATAACACACACTTCTACATGCATACTAAGGAAAGAGATCCACGCTAATGAATAGTTTACATTTTAAGTATAATATAAAGAACATATCATCACGGTATCTCTCCTTTACACACAAACATAAAAATGGTGAACAAAAATTGTCTAACATGGTAAATTTTCCTCGATGTAAAAGAAACTCTATTTTCCACATATAAATTAGTTCATACTTGGGAATCCCAAATGTTTCATTTAGCAAAAAATTAAGAACGAAGCATGAGCCAATCCAGGAACCTATAGGTCTGTAAGCCTCTTTTAGAAAGGATTGCTAAGGGATAGTAATCTGATTGACAGTATCTGGGGTCAGGACGGATTTTTCCCCTTACAAGACAATTGGCAATGTTTCAACGGGGTGTGTTTGCCTTCCTCTGCATCAATTAACAATTAAAAATGAATAAGGAATTAGCATGCTAATTTGCATATTACAAGAGATCTAAAAAGGTTGAACTTGATGGATTAATAGTCTTTTTTCCTGTATATAGAAGTCTCCTATCACCTGAGTTAATCTTCCGTTGGAAGATTCAAGAGAAGCATAATTGTATATAAAAGATTATATTATTCACATTCTAAAAACATGTTGCATATTTTTAAGAGGAGTTCTTCAAAAAAGTAAATTTTAGGCAGCAGCAAGACAGCTCAGCTCATATAAACAAGGATTAAAAAGCTTGAAAAATCCTGGTGACCTGCAACTGCCTCATAAGCCTGCAACCAGGGGATTTAATCTGGGGAAAGTGAGAAACCCAGAGGAACCCTGACAGAAGCTAACCTGGCAACAAACCCCAGGGAAAATGTGAGTACAGAGGGGCTGGGGGAGAAGGAGTCTGGAGTCTGGGTGGCAGCCATTTTCCCTACTCCACTGAGACAGGCACATAAGCCCATGCAAATACTCACTTGGACACAACATAATATAACACCATCTCCATATAGTCGCAGCAGCACACAGAATATAACTGCAGGAACTCTAACTTTTTGCAAGAATCCCCTCCATTTGCAACAATTATTGGATAACTACAACCTACCAGCTAATACTTATGCAGGACTTTTTGCTACTTTCCCACAAACAGCACCAAAGGGATTCAGTTCAATAAACCTGCAGGCCTAGAAGAAGTGTGCCCACCTCTTTCAGAAAAGATTGCAACTGCTATAACACCAGCCTTGATGAAAGAACTGTCTATAGCCTCACTATAAAACATATTATTGTCCCCAAAGAGAATTTCAAACAAAGCAAAAGTTTGTCTCAGAGGCTTTTGTGCTCAGAAGCAGATCCCTGACTCTGAACTCTCAGCAAGCAGACACTGACCCCAGGTGGACAATAGAGAAACTACACATTGACCCACAGAAGTGTATAGGTCTGACAGTGTATGACTACAAGACTGAGGGGAGGTGTAGCAACACAACAGACCGTCTATACTCCTCACCAAGACCCCCTCTTTACAAAACAGAATCACCATAATCTGAGATGTAAGAGTTCCTAAAAGCCCACCTCAAGGGGACACTGACATAAGGAAAAGTGACGACAACATACGCCATAGGATATGGCTGGAGTGGCCACTCGCAAGAGCACTAAGAGTATACAATCTTATTACGCTCCAAAGGTCTCTCCACCTTCTAAGCAAAAAGACCAAGGGTCAGTAAAAACTCCCACCCCAACAGCCATGGAACACGCAGCCCCAAGCACCAAGAACGATATTCAGGATCTGAAAGACCTGATATTATCATTCCGCGAAGAAGTCAAAGCTAAGATCCAAAAGGTGGCAGCTGACCTATCAGCCGAAATAATAAAAGTGGACTCCAAGACTGTTACACTAGAGGGAAAATATAATGACCTCAAAGAGGCACACAGCAAGCTGGAGGCTGATATCACGGCCCTGAGAGAAGAACAACTATCTCAGCAGTCTGTTCAAGAGGACCTAGAGAATCGCTCAAGGAGGCAGAACGTCAGACTACGTAATGTCCCGGAGTCGGTGACTGATCTACATCTATATTTGCTGGAGCTGTGTGAACTCCTCCTACCAGACATGAACTCTGAACAATACCGTCTAGACCGGGTGCACAGAGCACTAGGTGGCCGGTCCACGATGCCAGATCGTCCCAGAGACATTATTGCCCGCTTCCACTATTATACAACAAAAGACCTTTTTATGAGAGCCTCTAGAGCAGGAATCCCGGCCATTGATGGGCAGCAGCCCAGCATATTCTCGGATATTTCTCAACTTTCGCTAGCCAAAAGGAGGAAGATGAGACCCGTCCTGGACAGTGTTCTCTCACATGTGTGGAAATACTCTTGGGGCTTCCCGTTTCGACTGTCCATTGCAAGAGATGGCAAATTTTTCCACATAAAATTCCTGGAGGAAGGGATCAACCTGCTATCCTCATGGGACATTCAGCTGCCAGAGGCCGCCAAAGACCCATCAGGCACCCGCCCAGTACGAGAAAGAAGCCGAGACTCCAAGTTCCGACAGAGAACCCCGAACCTTCTGACCGGCAGGCCTCCAGACAGAGGGACCAACAGACACAGAGAGGCTTCACACCTCTAAGACCGTTTTGTTTCTTCATTGTACAGTATATATTATCTTGTCTAACACCTTTTTTGGTACTCTGTTTTACACTTAAGACAACTGCTTAGAATTTCCTAGTTAATGCTAGCTACAGACAAGAGTCGTCACACTCTTATAAAAAGATTTAGGTGACTCATAGTGTCCCTTATGGGCTTTTCACCTTTGTTGAGTTTACACGAAGGGTGAATCCACTCAGTGTTCCCTTGTAACACTACTGCATTCACCAAGTGGTTAAGGAAGCCAGAAGTTGCTCTCCTGTAGGTAGTTTTTTTTCCCCCTACCACCAAAGTTACTTAGTTAAGTGCTGTTAATTTACAACAGCTGCTATTCACTTTTACCTAGCATAGGTGAGTCTAGACTGTCCGAACATTAGTTTAGATTTACTTAGAGAGCTAGAAGTTCCTTCCTTTTCCTTTCTTATTTATTTTTCCCATTTTTACTTATTCCTCTCTTTCCCTTGGTCCTCCCCTTTTAAGATAATGTTCTAACGATAACTTAAAGACTCTTAAGAGATAAGATCAACAACGAGATAAGAGATAAGATCAGATAAGTTAAGAGATAAGATCTACTAGCCAGACCGTACAAGTAAAATCTTTTCTGTATAGGACTAGAGATCAGCAAGCTTTAAGTTAGGATAGCTAACGCCAGCTCTCACTATCTAACGTACCATTTTTCGCTGTGCTCCAATCCCCGCAGGGGGTAGGTCCATTTGGATCTAGCGAGGCTCCGGTGTGGTCCCAGCAGGAGGTCCACAGTCCTAAGGAAGCTCCCAAGGAAAGTTCAGCATCTAACCCCACACCTGGGCGGTGCCTGAGCCTGAGGCTACGGTGAGTCATGAGCATTAACATCATTACACACAACACTCAAGGCTTAAACGAACCAGTTAAGAGAGGTATAGCCCTGAAAGACTACACAAGATGGGGGCGGACGTAATAATGCTGCAGGAAACACACTTTAAGAAAGCAGCGGTCCCAAAGTACTGGGGGAAGTCATTTAAACAAACCTTTCACTCGACAGCGAGTGAAAAGAAAAGAGGGGTGTCAATCCTATTTCACAATAAACTTAACTTCCGCCATACTCGCACACAAAAAGACGCTGAAGGGAGATACCTAGCAGTCCACGGCACTATGCAGGAACACAAAGTTTCTTTCCTCAATCTGTATGCCCCAAACACTGACCAAGCAAAATGTTTCCATAAGATATCTAATCTCATTACAAGCTGGGAAAACTCAATCTGGATAATAGGAGGGGATATGAATGCCGTCCTAGATCCAAATAAAGATAGATCACCTCCCCCCACGCCATATTCCACCCCCACTGCAACCAAGGCATTTAAATCGATCTTAAGTTCTAACTGCATGGTAGACTCATGGAGAATAATGAACCCGCTAGACAGGGAATATACCTTCTACTCCGCAAGACACTAATCTCACTCACGCATAGATTACCTCCTAATTCAACAACATATGACAAACAGCCTAACGACAGCCTCCATTCACTCTATCTCCTGGTCGGACCACGAGCTGGTTAAAATTGCCCTTTTGGGCATAGCACCAAAAGGTCGGTCTCCCAACTGGTCCCTTAATCCTCACCTCTTCAATGACGTAGAAATGAACAAAAAAATAAACAAAGCAATTATTGAGTACTTCAAATTAAACACGGAGGGAGAAGTAGACGAAGCAGGATTATGGGCAGCACATAAAGCGGTGATCAGGGGAATCTGCATACAGCTAGGGGCGGCAGCCAAGAAAGCAGACCGAGCTCAGATTTCAAAATTGAATCTAGAGATTTCGGATTTACAAGCAAAGTTCGCTAAACATAACAATGTACAAATCTATACCAAAATTCTTGGGCTCAAACAGAAATTAAACAAGGTAATGAGAAAAAAAATGGTATCCATTCTGCAAAGGACGCAAGCTAAATTCTTCCGCTGCACAAATAAACCAGACAGTATGCTAGCCAGGCGACTTAAGGCACAGAGAGCTGACACATATATACCTAAAATCACTGACGCGGCAAATAACCCCGTATTCAAACCAGATCTCATAGCCGGAACGTTCCAAAAGTTTTACACAGAACTATACACTGCCCCGACCCACTCTGGGACCCAACCTCACAAGAAACGTATAGTGGAATTTCTCGCCTCTATCAACCTCCCCCAAATTAAAGCAAATGAAGCTGAAGCCCTAGCACGCCCCATCTCCTCTGAAGAAATAAAAAAAGCAATTAACGACTCCAAAGCGCATGGGGCCCCTGGCCCGGATGGATTTACAAACTATTACTATAAACACTGTATGGTATCCTTACTACCTCACGTCCAGAGGTTATTTAACAGGTTTTTAGCAGGTGAACAAATGAGACCAGAATTCCTGGAAGCAAAAATTATTGTCATCCCCAAGGAGGGCAAGGACCGTACCCAATGCAGTAGTTATAGGCCTATATCCCTGATTAACACAGACGTTAAACTATATTCAAAAATCATAGCAAACAGACTTGCCCCACTTCTGCCCGATGTGATCCATCCGGACCAGGTAGGCTTCATTGCGGGGAGGGAAGCCCCCAATAATACAAGGAGAATAATTAATTTAATTGACATGGCCCACAAAGTAAAAGTGCCTTTAATGTTGGTATCATTAGACGCAGAAAAGGCATTCCACCGTATAGACTGGCCCTTCATGGAGGCGACGCTCTTAAAAATGGGACTAGGAGAGGGATTCTTAAAAGGGGTCATGGCCCTATATAAATCCCCAAAAGCGTTTATTTCCTATCAAGGATTTAGATCCCTCCCGATCAACATCTTCAGAGGTACAAGACAGGGGTGTCCTCTATCTCCTCTACTGTTTGCACTTTGCATAGAACCCTTAGCTGCAGCCATTAGGGACCACCCCAGTGTTAGAGGGTTGCAAGTGGGTAGAAAAGAATACAAAATAAGTCTCTTTGCTGATGATATCATGACTACGTTATCTGATCCATTAATCAGCCTCCCTAATCTTATGCAGCTCCTTGCGAAATTTGGCCAGATATCGGGCTTCAAAATCAATGCAAACAAGAGTATAGCTCTCAATATCACCTTACCTGAAGCTCTAGTAGAATCCTTAAAACACAATTTCCCCATCAAGTGGGCTCCCACATTTATAACATACCTGGGCATCAATATCCCAAAGTCACTAAATCAAACATATGAGGTTAATTTCCCACGTCTATTCAAAAGAATAAGAGCAGACATAACCAACTGGTCCTCTCTTAATATTTCCTGGTTAGGGAGGATTAATGCAGTTAAAATGAATGTCATCCCCAAAATCCTATACCTATTCAGAACGATTCCGACACCGATTAATGTTAAGGAAATTAAATTAATACAAAAAACTCTGAATAACTTTACATGGCGTTACAAAAAACCCAGAATTAATAAAGCCACGCTGACCGCCCCAAAACAAAAAGGTGGGTTGGGGTTCCCAGATTTACTTAGATTTTACAGAGCTGCATAATTAGCACAAATGACGAATTGGCATAAAAAAGACAACTACCCTGTTTGGGTGGAAATTGAGAGACATGTTTTGGGAGATCGCCATCTAATCCTTCCCCAAATCTTATGGTGGAGCCTACACCACAAATTACAACTTGATAAGCTGTCATCCTGTATAGACAACTCCATAAAGATCTGGCGAGAGAGTAACAAGAAATCCAACCTCTTGAAAGAAGGTTCAGGATTGACACACCTCTGGTCCCCACACAAAGACTATCGCTTTGACAGACTAACCCAAATGAGCTGGTGGATAGACAATAATCTAACGGTGGTAGCGGACATGTGGGATATAAATAGAGAATTCCCCTTACCAATTTCAGTTAACGCGATCAATGCACCCCCCAAAGAATGGCTCATTCTGATAGGGGTTAACGAGGTGCTCACACACACAATTAAGTTAAATAGTCTTAGGGACAGATCGGTAACTGAACGATGCTTCCTCAACAACCCTGGGGGGAAAGGTAACATTTCCACCTTCTACAAAATACTCTCTGACACCAATACTCCCGCCAAACTCCCCTACCAAATAGCTTGGGAAACAGACTTACAGGTTACGTTAGAAGACAAGGAATGGGGTAAGATATTAAAACAAGCAAACAATGTCTCTCTCAACATAACACTTAAGGAGAACGCCTATAAAACAATAATGAGGTGGTACCTCACTCCGACTAGGCTGCATCGTGCAAATCCTGCATACCCCGCCAGGTGCCCTAGAGGGTGCCCCAATGAAGGCACCATGCTACACATGCTCTGGGAATGCCCCAAAATTCGCCAAACATGGGATTTTATCTATGACACCTTAGAAAAACTATGGGGGACACGTCTAGCGCAGTACCCAAGCAAAGCCCTACTGGGTCTTCCGATCAGAGGTCTTTAAAAAAATGAGCAGTTCTTGACCAGTCAGGTGTTTCTAGCAGCCAGATGTGTTATCGCAAAACACTGGAAAGCCACTTCTCCATCGAACACTGAGGTGAGGCAAAAAATAGGATACATACAAAACATGAGCTCACTATCGGCCGAAGTAGACGGGAAATACAGACGCTGGGCCTCCTGCTGGGACACCTGGACACGGCGGGATCCTCTCTGAGGTTAGTTCTATTTCTAAAACTCTCACTCATCTATTAGTAAAGGCACAAATTCTGCACAAAACGACACAAAGGGCCTCTAGGGTAGGACCCGTCTAGGTCCTCAGGTACTGTTTCTAGGCTGGTCCAAGTTTGAATGTTACGAATGCTATGTTTTGAAATCTAGTTGTAAGGGAACTCTGAAACAAACTTCTCGACTGTTTGCAATCTGTATTACTTCAAACGTTATATGTTTATTCATGTTATGTTTTTTTCAATTTATAAACAAAATAAAGGAAAAAATTGAATAAAAAAAAAAAAGTAAATTTTAAAAATATGAACACAGTGTGATTTCTTGTTTTGCTCTGAAGCTGTTTTCATGCTATCCTATGAAATTGGATATCATGCTATCCTATGAGTCTTTTTGTTTCCTTTAATAAAGTTTATTGAATTTTTAACAAAGCTTCAATGGTGTACAATATATCTTGATAAAAAAGAAAAAAAAAATAAGCAAAACAACAATAACACACACTTCTACATGCATACTAAGGAAAGAGATCCACGCTAATGAATAGTTTACATTTTAAGTATAATATAAAGAACATATCATCACGGTTTCTCTCCTTTACACACAAACATAAAAATGGTTAACAAAAATTGTCTAACATGGTAAATTTTCCTCGATGTAAAAGAAACTCTATTTTCCACATATAAATTAGTTCATACTTGGAAATCCCAAATTGTTCATTTAGCAATTATGTCTATTTTCCTAATGTTGCATAGGAGGGAAGATTGTTCTATGTCTCTATCATCCAATACAGTCTTCTCCACTTCAGACCATAACAATGGGTAATTCGATTAACAAATTAGCCCCTGTACAGAGGGGTATTGAGAACATATGTTGCAGGAAAATTCGGGCTTCACATGTAGCACAGTCCCAGTAATTCTTGATAGATTTAACATATATTGTTCCCAAAAACAGCAAACTTTTGCACACTACCACCACATATGTAAACATGACTCCACCTCTCCACAGTCTCTCCAGCACAAATTCGTAGAGTTTGAGTCCATTCTATTTAGCACAAGGCACTAAGTACCATCTATGAGAGACCTTTAAAAATACTTCCCTGTAGGACATACAGATTGAAGATTTCTTGACTAATCGACAAGCTCCATACCAATCCTCAAATTTTCCAGAGGTCTCTTTCCCATTTTATCCATTCAATTAGTTTTTCCTCCTTGTCCCTAATCCCAGAGATCAAGTTATGGCACTTAGATATTAGCTGCGATGAATGGTTTCCTAAAATAAATTGTTTAAAGGGTAAATGTTTAGAAATATTATTTAAATTATATCCCAACTTACAGGTTCTAGATTTAACTACTCTGTATTCTATTTAGCTATCAAATCCACCTATGACATGAATACATTGTTTTTATAAAGGTATCCAATGCATCTAATCCCAGCATTCTTCCATTTTTCAAGTCTTTTGAGTCTTGATGCAGGCGTTCTCTGTTTCATACGCTACAACGCTAGCAATATTATCATTCTCATTATTAAGGATTTAAAACATTTCAGTGTATAAATCATGGCCTTGATCTTGTTATTTTCTGTGTTTTGCATTTGAGTTGCTAATTCTAACTCGTGAATCGTACAACAGCTACTTTAAATGAGAAGAATTACAGAACCCTAATACGGGATCCTGCAAAGAAATCCTGGCTCACCTTTATAAAGACAGTTTATTAATATGCATGAAGGGGATTTAAGCGCTTTACTTTTTCATGGCAAAGAGACGATTCGGATGTCAGCTAGAGGTGGTGATAGGTTTAAGTTGTGATCCAAGGACTTATTTGGATGTTTCAAATCCAAAACTAGACCACTGTTTGGATTAAACACAAAATGGGATATGGATTACTACATTTAACCACTTCACGTCTTCACTCCCTGTGGAATGTACTCTGCATAATATTTCTGTTTTTCATAAGGCTTGACTTGGCAGAGATTGCTTTCATTCCTTGTACCAGCTGCATTATATTATTGTGAAATAGATCACTGATATATGCCTTAAAAGTCTGTATGTTTAATAGTGATAGTGCGATATTATCACAATCTTGTTGCAAATTATTTATAGAAATATATACAGTATAACTTTATCCAATGCAAGAAACAATACAAAATCATGCTTTTATTACATTCATCAAAAAAAATATGAAAATGTCCTAAAACAATAGGAAAATGCACGAATTGAAATATTCATATTCACTTATAAACACTCTGCCAACAAAAAAAAATTCAGATTTTTTTTAAAAGAATGAAAAACTAACATTACATGATACTAGACATTTGCAGCCTTATTAAATTGCAGTTCGGTAAATTTAAAAGGGCTCTATTTAAGCACAGAGCATATTTTATTTACAGAAGTTTTCAGTTAGTGATGACCTTGCTTTTGGGTCGAAGTTCACTAACTAGAAACTTCTGTAAAAAAAATATACTGTGTGCTTAAATACATGTAATTTAAATGCAATTTAATAAGGCTGTTGTTTTCTAAATTACATGATTACAGAGATATTTTGTATTGTTCGTGTGGTGTTATTGTGCAAATGAGTGACTGCAAGTAGCAGAGGAGCTAGTGAATGGAGGGCCTCAGTCCAAAAGTTCCCTGTACAAGGTATGTGTATGTAGGGTTCAATTAAAAGCCCAAAATATATCTAGGTAGTGAGATCACACCCCTATAAAATAATTATCTGCCCATCCATTTTAATAAATGAACAATACACCTTTATTCCAGGGCAAGACTGTAGAAGAGGACCCATACCCTGGTGTTGCCTCTGATTCTTTGCACCTGCTGAACCAGCAATAGCCCTGTCACTGCATCTATGATACCATTTAGTAGCTATAATGCACTATATAATATTAAACAATGCTTGTTTATTTATGTGGGGGCAAGAGCAATTCTTTTTTATTTAATTACTAGCGACTTGCCCGTCAAAAAAGAAAAAAAAGGGGTAATAAAATTTAAAGCTATGGGAATGCTGTTTGAGACATAATTAAAACCATTTTGTACTCATTGCGAGCCTCAGGACCTTCGGCGCTCATTGCAAGGCTTGCTCTGAGCGCCTTCGGCGCTCATTGTGACCTTCTCCTGTCATGTACTTTTGGTCCTCTGTGAGAGATATCTATTTCTATGTATATGTTGTTAAGTAATAATTCATGATTTATTAAATACATTAATATAGTTTAATTCTTTGTAATTGATATATGCAGCAAGCAATACGCTGAAGAGCTAACAATCTGTTTGTTTGTATTTTGCATCTGCATAGAATATACATTGTGAGTGTTAGTGCCCTGCTTATAAAGGGTAATGAATGTTGGAACTGTGCATTCTAAATAGGCTGTGAGAACGAGATAAAGCCATTGGTTTATTGTGTAAAGCGCATTGTATAGTTGTAATGTTATTAATGTGGTACGCGTCTCGTGTATCTTGTAAGTCGTAGTGTGATGTGTAAAGTGGTACGCAGTGTGCATTGGTTTTCGCGGTCCGTGAATATTTTCCGGCTTTTGTAATAGTGTCTTGTAGTTCGTAGTGTGATGTGAAAAGTGTTACACATTTTGCAGTGTTTTGCGAGGTCCGGGGTAGAAAAGCAACAGAAACAATGCTGAATATCTCAGAGATTATTTACCATAGAAAAAATGCTTGAAAATGTATAGATTATGATGATATAGATTGTAAATTTATAATGTTCTTTAAGATGAAAATAACTTACTGTGTTGTCTTTTAGCATTTTAATGTGTTTTGGGATTTAAGTATTGAAGAAAACTGTTTTCCTGTCCCAGATAAATGGTACATTATGCATGTATACCAGTGTAAACCTTAATTTTGGCTAATTTAAATTCATAGTTTTACTCAATGTGGAAAATTAATTAACATAATGGTCACTGCTTGAAGCACTAATTCTGAAACCAATGATAATCGATTGCAGTAGTGATCACACTGATGATATTGGCTCTACCTGCTGGTAGATACTTGTGTCTTCTGGTTAAAGGACCAGTTTAGTGGTGTTATAAAAGAGCTCTAAAAAATATCCAAGTATGCACCATGCAAGATCTCACCTTGTGGAGTTTCAATGATCATGAGAACAGTAATCAGCCCAGAACTACACAGGAGGATCTTGGTAATGATCTAAAGGCAGCTGGGACCATAGTCACCAAGAAAAAAATTGGTAACTCACTACGCCGTGAAGGACTGAAATTCTGCAGCACCTGCAAGGTCCCCCTGCTCAAGAAAGCACATGTACAGGCCCATCTGAAGTTTGCCAATGAACATCTGAATGATTCAGAGGAGAACTGGGTGAAAGTGTTGTGGTCAGATGAGACTAAAATCTAGCTATTTGGCATAAACTCAACTCACTGTGTTTGGAGGAGCAGGAATGCTGACTCTTACCTTAAGAACACCATCCCCACTGTCAAACATGGAGGTGGAAACATTATGCTTTGAGGGTATTTTTCTGCCAAGGGGACAGGACAACTGCATCACATCAAAGGGACGATGGACGGGGCCATTTACCGGCAAATCTTGGGTGAGAACCTCCTTCCCGCAGCGAGGGCACTGAAAAGGGGTCGTAGATGGGTATTCCAGCATGACAATGACCCAAAACACACAGCCAAGGGAACAAAGGAGTGGCTCAAGAAGAAGCACATCAAGGTCCTGGAGTGGCCTAGCCAGTCTCCAAACCTTAATCCCATAGATAATCTGTGGAGGGAGCTAAAGGTTTGAGTTGCCAAACATCAACTTCGAAACCTTAATGACTTGGAGAGGATCTACAAAGAGGAGTGGGACAAAATCCCTCCTGAGATGTGTGTAAACCTGGTGGCCAACTACAATAAACATATAACCTCTGTGATTGCAAACAGGGGTTTTGCCACTAAGTACTAAGACAAAGGGGTCAAATACTTATTTCCCTCATTGACCTGCAAATCAATTTATAACTTTTTTGACATGCGTTTTTCTTGGTTTTTTTTTGTTTTTTAGGTGATTCTGTCTCTCACTGTTAAAATACACCTACCATTAAAATTATAGACTGATTATTTCTTTGTTAGTGGAGAATCGTTCAAAATCAGCAGGGGATCAAATACTTTTTCCCGCACTGTATATGGAAACATCTTCCCAACTTCTAACATCTTCTACTCAAGTAATCTCAGTGCCTTCCATACACCCACAGAATTATCTTTTCCTTTTTTATTCTCTATTACTTTCTTTTCCTGGACCTTCCAAATTCTTATATGTGTTTCTTGCAGAGCTTTCTGCCTATCCCACTTCCTTTAGATTGTAAGTCTGTGAGTTTTCAGTCTTGTAAGGTCCTTTGGAAAAAGCACTTTGTATGTAAGATTTTAAACCCAAAGACAGGGCCCTCCATCTTTTGCCATGTTTAATATTGTATTTTTTCTTGTACGGTACTTAATCCTTGTGTAGCGCTACTGAATATGTTGGCACTTTACAAATAAAAGATAATAATAATAATAATAATAATAATAATAACAATAATAGGACCCATGAAGGGTTCCTCCTCTCTGGGAAGTCTCATATTAACATTGCCCCAAACCTGGCTTCAGCACAATCTCCCAGCAAAGCCTACAACTTATTCCTACTTCTAGCACTGAGTGGTGCTCAAGCTGATCATTCTTATTGACCAATTTCTGTGAAAGTACAGTAGATATATAAGTGACCAAAGCTAGTAACTACTAATTTGCTTTTGGTAAACAGCTATTCAGTACATGGAAAACTCATGCAATGTCATGCTTTTAGAGCTTTTTACATCTTTGCTCTTCAAAGGTTTGAAATGTCCTTCCATTATTAGTTGATCAAGCAAAACATCACATATATAGTTGTGAGCGTACGAGTTGTTGCTAACGCTGCGGGCTCGCGTAGCGAGCCCGCGGCCCTCGCGAAGCGAGGGCCGCGACTCGCGTAGCGAGCCGCGGCCCTCGCGTAGCGAGGGCCGCGGCTCGCGCAGCGAGCCGAGGCCCTCGCGAAGCGAGGGCACTGCCCGAGGGTCTCAGTTGCTGGCATGGAGCGCCGAAGGCGCTCCATGCCAGCAACTGAGGACCCTCGCGAAGCGAGGGCCTCAGTTGCTGGCATGGAGCGCCGTAGGCGCTCCATGCCAGCACCTGAGGACCTCGCAAAACGAGGGCCGCAGTTGCTGGCATGGAGCGCCGAAGGCGCTCCTTGCCAGCAACTGCGACCCTCGCAAACTTCACGTCGCAACCCAAACAGTACGACACACACATTACGACACTCGCAAACAACATACGACACACGTTCACACACATTACGGACTCGCAACACTCGGACGCAACTCGCGAACATTACAAAATGTCAAACACAATACATACACACACCACATACATAAAAAACTTACCTACACCAAGAGGGAGCACCCAGCACCTCAAAAATACAACTTACACCTCGATTTTACTTCAAATAAAACAGTTTAGAGACTAAAAAAAAAACGAAGCGAGAGAAAAAATGGCCGCCGAACAAAACGAAAACGAGGCTACAGCACTCTAAACTCGCAAAACACCACAAGAAACTCGCAAAACACCACAAAACACCTACGGATATTCCGATACAAACGTATAACACACATTACTCGCCATTTCTCGCCAATGCGGAAGTACACGACTACGCTAACGGTTTGGCCTCGCGCACGCACAGTGTTACACTGCACACATTCAGCACGCTTACACAGCAGATCCACACCACTAATGCTGCAGCAACATCAAAACACATTCACAGCTCTTCCACACAATGCTTTAAAATAGGTAAAGTATATTCATTTATTAATGTATTATATATTTCATTATTACACACTAAACAGCATTAGCTACCTTACAATTTCATTGCCGTCATTTTTTTACGGGCAATTCGCTAGTCACATATATAGTTGTGAGCATGCGAGTTGTTGCTAACGCTTACGGGCTCGCGTAGCGAGCCCGCGGCCCTCGCGAAGCGAGGGCACTGGGCGAGGGCCTCAGTTGCTGGCATGGAGCGCCAAAGGCGCTCCATGCCAGCAACTGCGACCCTCGCAAACTTCACGTCGCAACGCAAATAACACGACACACACATTACGACACTCGCAAACAACATACCACACACGTTCACACACATTACGGCCTCGCAACACTCGGACGCAACTCGCGAACATTACAAAATTAAAAACACAATACATACACACAGCACATACATAAAAAACTTACCTACAGCAACAGGGAGCATCCAGGACCTCAAAAATGCAACTTACACCTTCGTTTCAATCAAAATAAAAGAGTTTGGACAATAAAAAATTTGATATGCGAGAGAAAAAATGGCCGCCGAACAAAACCAAAACGAGACTACACACGCAAACACCATACGAGACACGTTACCAGACATTACGACCTCGCAAACATCGGACACAACACGCCGACATACAAACATTTCAAACACAATAAATACACACAACACACACATAAAAAGCTTACCTACAGCAAGAGGAACCATCCAGCACCTCAAAAACACAAGTTACACCTTCATTTAAATACAAATAAAACACTTTACACACAAAGAAAATCGCTAAGCGAGAAAAAAAATGGCCGACGAAAAAAACGAAAACGAGGCTACAGCACTCTCAACACGTAAAACACCACAACACACTCGCAAAACAACACACGAAAATCGAAAAACACCACGAAGCACCGACGGATAATCCGCAAAGACGCATAACACAGATAACCCGCCATTTTACGCCAATGCGGAAGTACACCACTACGCTAGCGGTTTCGTCTTGCGCACGCACACTCTTACACTGCACACATTCATCACGCTTTCACAGCAGCTCCACACCACTAATGCTGCAGCAACATGAAAACATGTCAGCTCTTCAACACAATGCTTCAAAATAGGTAAAGTATATTCATTTATTCTTCTATTATATATTTTAGTATTACACACCAAACAGCATTAGCTACCTTACGATTTGATTGCTGTCATTTTTTGATGGCCAATTCGCTAGTTATCATATACTTCACAGATCAATACAAAACGTATTCAGTGGAACTCTACAATGCAGTACAATTATTTTTTAATGACAAGGTCATGACAATATGTAAGTGGCAGTAGCTGCCCTATGCATACAGTAGCAATACGAGAGTGAGTAGTAATAGTCAAAACATTACAAATGGAAAACATAAATGGAGAAAAGAAAGAAGAGAGTATAGAATCAGAATTTTGGGGGGGAATCCAGCTCTGTATATTGTAGATCCTCTTCTGGATTGCTACCTTATAGTGGTGTAGGGTGCTTGTGTACTTCAATGAAGCTGTGAGCTATACCATGTAGGGTCGCCCAAGATGGGCAGGTCATTGCAGAAAGGTCAGATAAACCGTGGTCCACTGGAGAAGGAACTGACTGCCCTCTCCAGTATCTATGCCATGAAAACTTTATGGATTGGCACAACTGGACACAAGATGTGCCTGACACGTTGCCGCTCACAGGGTCACGGAGAGTCTGACTTAACTGAATGACTAAATAACAACAAATATTGTAGATTAAAAGAGGAAAAAGGGTTCCACTTGTACATTTTGACCTAAGTCCACCTCTGAAAGAACATTGGCACTAACCTTAGTGTTGTGTAAATATCGTACACAAATCCGACATCTTAGCTGCAACTATTTTGAGCTATAACAAAGAAATCCGTATGTATACGTTTAGAGTGAAAAACAGTGAAACCATGTTGGCATGCTGGTTAATGGATCAAGGTCCAAAAAATAACTTTTATGGTTGTATAAGGTACAAACCCTAACTCCAGACAGTCTAAATATTAATGCTCACATTGGTTCCTTTTCAAAACACATATTAAATTACATTTTTAAACTTTTCCCTTTACATATAATTTTCATGTTGACTTGTGGTTACCCTATTTTTTTGTATTCATAATGTGTATGTTTTATTGCTCTGTACTGATATAAAAAATGCACATTCCTCTCAATAAACAATTCTGTGGATACATGTACTCTAATCAAGACCAATGCTGTGGTATTTCTCAGGGAAGAGAACTGATTTGGAGTTGTTCCCTGACAAAGAGAAATTTATGGAGGAATGAAAACTATGTTGGGGAAGAATTCCAACAAAAGCCACCCAACATAAGCTAGGTGGATTTTGCTTATACGTCTGTTGTTTGTAGGGGGAAAGATTTCCCAACTAGGGGAAATATTTACTAAGTAGCCGTAGTTTAAGGTTAGAGTCTTTTGTAGGGCATTTGCTGCTTATAGTAAGGGACTCTGAGAGTATAATGTTTATTTTAATTAATTTTAGAATACAACTGAAGGAAGCAAATAGATTTATTAAACATTAATCTTTTAGTTCCATGTGTTATGTTACATTTTTGTAGGTCTGAACAACAATAGTCAAGGTCATGTATCGAATTGTATATTGCTTTAAAAAAAGTAAAAATGTATTGTAATTAAAGGACCATTGTGGTCACATTGTTAAAATTAACTACATTGAAGAACTATTCTTAAATATATGCAGAATGTTTTTAAAAATTTAAAGAAAAATGTAGACTCAAACTTATTATCTTTTTTAAGCAAATATGTTGCAGGGTAATCTACCATTTTGGCTTTAGCAGATCAACTTCCTGAGGAGGAGACTTTGATTCTATAGGAAGTGTCTATCTGACAATGTAAATTTAGCAGTTACATAGTTATATAATAATTGAGGTTGAAAAAAGACTTTTAGTCCATCAAGTTCAAACTTTTTAGATCTCCTCTGATCTGCAATATGCAGATTAATTGATAATTGATTCTGAGGAAGGCAAACAGAAAAAAAAACAGGGAAACTTTGCATTCGTCTCAAAAGGGAAAAAAATATATTAAATTCCTTCTTGACACCAGATACTGGCAATGGGACCCCTCCCTGGATCAATACTCTATCTCTAATTATCCAGGATAACCCTGTATGCCCGTTTTACTTAAGAATATATCCAATCCCTTTTTAAAGTTATCTATTGAATGCGCCTCCTTTGGTAGAGAATTCCACAGATTATCCACCCTTATTGTGAAGAACCCTTTTCTTTCTTTAAGGTGAAATCTTTTTACTTCTAATCTCAAAATATGTTCTCTTGTCATTTGAAAACCTCTTGGCTCAAAAAGTTCACTTGACAAAGCCTTGCATTGACCCTGGATATATTTTCTAGAGAAAATAAGTGTAATTTGGTTAGTCTTTCTTAATAACTTAGCCCCTCCATTCCCTTTTTGTAGCCCTTCTCTGTACTTTTTCCAGCTCTAAAATGTCCTTTTTATGTAGTGGTGCCCAAAATTGGCCTCCATATTCCAAATGAGGGTGTGCCAGGGATTTGTATAGTGGCAGAAGTATATTTGCTTCCCTTGCTTCTATTCCCTTCTTAATAATATTTGAATTGCCTTTGCAGATGCTGCTTATCATTAAACACTGTTACCTAGGTGGTTGTCCACAAATACTCCCATATCCTTTTCAATACCTGATACCCCTATATTTGCTCCATTAAGATTATACATTGGATGGCAATTTTCCTTCCTAAATGCATAACTTTACATTTATTCATATTAAATCTCTGCCATTTAGTCGCTCATAATTATCTGATTTAATTACCTTGCACAACTTAGTGTCATCAGCAAAAATGGAGACACTACTTTCCTATCCTAATTCTAAGTCATTAATAAATATATTAAAAAGGAGCGGGCCTAATACTGAACCCTGAGGAACCCCACATACCACATTAGTCTAATCTGAGTATGTTCCATTTACAAAAACCCTTTGCTTCTTGTCTTTTAGCCAGCTCTCAATCCATAAGCAGATATTTACTGCAATTCCTGTATCCCTTAGTTTGCTCGATAGTCACAAAAGCCTTTGCAAAATCCAAAAAGACTACATCCACTAAGTTGCCTTGAACCACATTCCTAATAACCTCCTCATAGAAACGAATTAGGTTTGTTTGACATGATCTATTCCTTAATAAATATGTGTTGATTCCTACTAATAATCCTGTTTGAATAGACATATTCTTGTATATTATCCCTTATTAACCCTTCTAAAAGCTTTCCCACTACAGACGTGGGGCTTACAGGTCTATCATTTCCTGGATTTGCTCTTGCTCCCTTCTTAAGTATAAGTATCACCTCTGCCTTTCTCCAGTCATCTGGTAGAGACCCTGTATTGAGTGAATCTTGAAAAATTAGATATAACGGTTTGGCTATTACAGAGCTCAATTCCCTCAGTACCCTTGGATGTATTCCATCAAGACCCGGGGCTTTATTAACATTTATTTTTGCCAACCTCTTTTGGATTTCTTCCTGCGTTAAACAGTTATTTTGTGAAGCTAGTGTAGCCCCATTATGTTGCAGTGACCCAACCACTGGTACCTTCCTTGTGCATACTGAAGAAAATAATGTATTTAGCTCATCTGCCTTTTCTTGGTCACTAATTATCAGACGGCCTGTGTCACATTGTAATGTTCCTATAACTTCCTTCCTGGCCTTCTTCCCATTAACATATTTAAAAAATATTTTAGGGTTAGTCTTACTCTCCTTTGATACTGACTTTTAATTTTCTATTTTAGCCAGTCTAATTGCTCTTTTGAAAGCCTTGTTGACTTCCTTGTACTCATGTAAAGCAGTCTCTGTTCCCTCTTTATTGTATAATTTAAATGTCTGTTTTTTACTCCACATGGGTTGTCATTTACTCCTACTTTTATTCCCACATGGTATATGGTGATAAGTATGTATATTTAGTAAGGATTTGAACTTTGCCCATTTATGTTCAGTATTTTTACCTGTCAGTTCTCTGTCCCAGTCTATACGTTGTATCGCTGCCCTTAGACCATTAATATCTACCCCCCCCCCCCCCCCCCCCCCCGGCATTTTTCATGTTTTTTTGCCTCACAACCTGGAATTAACATGGATTGTTTGAGGATTTGCATAATTTAATTTACAGAACATGCCCACAACTTCGAAAAAAACATTTTTTTTATTGTGAAGCAAACAACAAATAGGACAAAAAAACAGAAAAAGTAAATGTGCATAACTTTTCACCCCCCTAAAGTCAATACTGTGTAGAAAAAGTGGAGAGTGCATAGAGCTGAGCAAAGTATAGTATAACAAAACAATCTTTATTTAAATTGAAATGTTAAATATATACATTGTGATGACCAGGCATGCCCAAATACTTTTTGGACTATTGGACTATGGGGGGGGCTGATTTAACATGGACTATTGTTATTCTTTCCTCCTTCTTTCTCCTGACCCTGTCCTCCCAGCCTGGACACTTGAGCTGTGACCTTGTGGTATTGGGGTGATCGGAAGTATTGTATTGTTGTGTGAATTTATTGGTGTAACAATGCATAACCTGGCATGTTTGGTACTGAAATGCTGCGTTTTCCCATGGAGTATTACTGGGTTCCTGGGGTAAAGGGGGTCAAGTTTCAGGGATTATCTGTTTGTGGGGACAGCAGAGTGGTAGGGGGGCTAACTAGACACTTTGTCTGCAAAGAATCTTTACAATATTACCCTCCCTGTGGTGAAGGCTACCTAAATGTTACTGTCTTGGGTTAAGTGTTAATGCCTTGGGTTGAATGTTACTGACTTGCGTTAAGTGTTACTGCCTCCAGCCTGGTTATTACTGCCTTCTGCCTCGTTTTCATCCTGCTAAGTTTTTTCGGCAGCCATTTTTTTACCGCTTCAACAATTTTCAATCGTTAAAAAAGAAAAAAATATATGCCTCAAAATAACTTGCAACCTCACTCACAGGCTCCCTGGCTCTCCACCTGTGCTGCGTGTGAGTGTGTAAATTTATTTGAGGCATATTTGTGTTTTTTTGCAGGCTTTTCCAGTTCGGTGGTTCGGCCGTTAAAGTTGTATTTTTGCGAGTTCCGCAGTCCATCATACGGGCCGTAATTTTGGTTCTGTCGCTAAGTCCAGGGGCCTCGCGATGAGGCCTCATTGCAGCTAAATCCTGCGTGTCTCGGGATGAGCCCCAGCTAAGACCCACGTGTCCACTCCCGCAATGAGCGCCTTTGGCGCTCATTGCAACCTAAGTCCCACGTGCCTCAACTGCTCGCCTTGCGTTCGGCGGCTCGCAAAGCGTGACCAACGGCCCGTATATCCACAACTATTATAGGTGATCTATCTATCTAAATAAATAAAAAAAAAAAAAAAAAAAAAAAAAAAATATATATATATATACATATATATATAAACTAAATTTTGCAGTGGACCCACCAGGACTCCCTCAGCAGCATCATTCACCCCTAACCCCCCAGGCCTCCATCAGCAGCATCATTCACTTTCCCCAAAAAAACAGGGCCCCCTTGTCACACCATTCATCACTCCAAGCCTCTCAGCAGCCATATTCACGGCCCAGGGTTCCCTTAGCAGCCATATTCACCCCCAGGGCCCTCTCAGCAGCACCATTCGGTCCCCCCAAAAAATCCAGGCCCCCCTAAGGAGCATCATTCGTCCCCTCAAAATCCCCAGGGTCCCCTGTCACACTAATCACCCCCACCAAGCACACTTCACCCCCCCTCTTACTTGTGCCTTGCAGTCCCGGGATCCCAGTTCTGGATCCTATTGCTCAGAGGTTGGGTATCTTTCCACTGCCGGAGCTTCATACTGCAGGGGCATGTGACATCATTAGGAAATCCCCTCCCCTGCAGCATGAAGTTCCGGCAGGGGAAGGATACCCAACCTCTGAGCAATGGGATCCGGGATAGGGAGTGCGAGGTCCAAGTAGGAGCAGGGGGTGTGAATAAAGTGCAGGGAGCTTGAGGGGGTGAATATTATGACAAGGGGCCCTGGGGGTTTTGAGGGGGTGAATGAAGCTGCTGAGGGGCCCCTCACAGAGAAAAGGCCCTGGTGCAATGCATCAGCTGCACCAGCGGTAGATCAGCCCCTGCTTCAAACATTAATGTGTGAATTTTTCCTCTACCTGCCTTTTCAAAAGACCCTCTGCCAAGTACACTGAGCAGGAAGGAAAACCCTAATATTGGTCTGGTGGCTGAACCCCTTCTTAGCGTGAAGTTGGTGATGGGTCATGCTTGGACTGGGTGTGCATAAATACTGTACCACATCAATAAGGTTTGTTATCAATTTGAACTACATAATTAATGTGTAGGTGTCATTCTGAGGGAATGATAATCCTTATTATTGGGATTATTACTGCTGAACCTGCATTGGTCTTTATTACAGACAGGTAACATTTGCTGTTTAGCTCTACTGATTCCTGTGGTAAACTGGGTTGGTTCTATTCCTGCTTTCAGGGATATACAAAGAACCGGATGGTTCTACTGGGTGAGATTGATCTAGGATCCTTCCCAACAGAAGCATTAGGTTGTCATAGTCACATATTTGTTATCGGAAATTTTCTTTTCAAAACAGCAACTCCATCCGGATATATAAGTATCTTCCTGGGCTATAAAAATCTAATAATATACTAATGTAAAACAGATATTTAAAAATTACACAAAAAAAAGAGTTTTCTAGGATAGTAGCGCAGAAAGAAGAAGGTCAGAGCTTTTTTACCGAGAGCTTCATCACTGTTGGGTCTAAGGAAGGACTTTTGGACTGAGTGCATTGGTGGATAAGTACGTTTTGTAGTTTGTCACATGACTGCATTGTTCCTGCTTTTACAATTGAACTCTATTTTGGGTAAATATTTTAAAGTAATGTAATTGTTTACTCATACTAATTGAGATATACAGGATATTTTACACTACTGAATATGTTTCAACATGTTGAGCTAGCTGAACTACCTTCGGTTTCTAATATATGTGTCTATCAGTTGAAATGTCCTGGGACGCACTACTTCTGGCTCCTAAATATTTTTTATAGTATGAAGTAGCTCTACATAATGCTTCCTTCTAGGCTCCTAATCGAACAAACTGTATAATCTCAGTTTATATTATTTTCAAACTTCTATTTATACATGTCTAAACATGTATACCCTTTCTGGATCGCTACCTTGTCATGATGAAGGGGCTTGTGTACTTCAATGAAACTGTGAGCTATATCATGTAGGTTCACTCAAGATTGGCAGGTCATAGCAGAAAGAAAAATAGCAGTCAGAAAAATCATGGGCCACTGGAGAAGGAGCTGGCAATCCACTTCAGTGTATTTGCAAAGAAAACCTAATGGATAAGCACAACCACAGATATAACAATTGTGTCTGGCGTGTTGCAGACCATAGACTCACGGAGAGTTGGACATGACCGAACGACATAAAAAACCATGTATAACATTATAGCATAGGGAAAATAATGGCATTCACAAAAATATAAAACAGTGAAAGAATAATAATATACAATAGAGATGTCAACTTGATATCAAAATCAACAAGTAGAAATTCAAACTGTGTGGCAAAATGGAGTTAAGAATAATTGCATATAAGTGTGTTTGTTTTTTTTTTGCATTCCAGAAACATTTTGCCTATTATGTTATTCCATCAGAGGCAGGAGATCGAATCTCATAAAATACAAGTCTCATATCTCTATCCCACATTGCTTTATGATGCACATCTCAATAAGTAATCACAGATGCTTTGAGGCTATAAATGAATGTTTGCTTCCTTGGCACATTTAATATCAGTTTCTTTTATCAATAGCTGACTCTAGCCCATAACAGAATCCTTTTGAAAGCCGTCTTTTCTATCCCCATTCTAAGCCTCACTGCTTATACATTTGCTCACCATCTGAAAGGCTACACTTTCTTTTATGCCCTGTAAAATAATTTTATGCTCTACTACACATTTCATTAAATGTTTACCAATTACCGCCTAGTATTTCATCCTCTTGCAGTAAGGTCCTTTTTCCTCCATTAGCTCACCTGACCCAATCCTATCAATTATAAACAGATCTATTCAATTATCAGCTTTTGCAAACATCTCTCAATCATTCTTCTCTTGCTCTCTAGCACTCACTGTTGTTTTATGGTCTCTGATTTGCTGCATTTTACCATTTTCTTAACTATAAATGCTACACTACAAACTTAGGACTTGATTAAATGACTGCTGCCCTATGGAAGTTTGTACAATTAAGTTTGAGGAGCTATTACACAGCTTCTACAAACTCCTGTAAATGTTACTGACTCACATCCAGGAGGTTTTTCTTGCAGCTCTCCACCTCTAACGTGTCCTTGTAACCTGCCGCAAGATACTCTGAGTTATCAACTTAGTAGCCGCCATAGCAATACAACGTTACCCACTATAGGCCTTATTCAAATGCGATTTGGCCAATTGAATAGGGCTCTATATAAGCACATAGCATATTTTTTTTACAGAAGTTTTTAGCTAGTTGAGACTTTGCTTCTGGATAGGACTTCACTAACTAAAAACTTCTGTAAAAAAATATGCTGTGTGCTTATATAGAGCCCAATTCATTTGACCAAATCGCAATTGAATGAGACCCTATGTAACATGAACATGCTTCCGTGAGGGCTACTGAAAACTGCTAGCCCTTACATTCTCCCAGCCATATCTATCAATCTACCTATCCATTCATGCATATAGCTAAACTGCCGCCCATGGCAGTGATTGGGTTAAATATAGATAAAACGTAATGCAGGGTTTATGACCTCTCCACCTATACCTCAATACCCCCTTATCTTTACAATGAGCAGGGAATCCCCCAGCTCCCTCTTAGCAACCTGGGAGCCATCAAGGAGTTGATTTTCGGTGCCATATATATTTTTTTTTTTTATTGATTTTTATTAGACAGGTCAGACATATAACATAGTACACCAAAAACATTAGAAGTGATAAATAGGAATTAACAATAAACATATTTCACATATTTGGTTTCCAGTGTGTCCTCTGCCTGTCCAAAACTCCTCTCCCTTTTCCGTTTTTCTGGTATTATAATAGCTGATATTAGCTTTTAAATAACTTAAGGCTAACGAGAAAACTATATTTAATGAAGTCCCATAACTATGGGAAAAATATGATGAACTTGGATTCCTGACCAACTGTTGTTTTGAGCTTGGTTGGTAGCATCTAATAGAAAGATTATTCTGTGTTTAGGTTACTGTGTGGGCTAATGATGTTGGGTAAATTAAGACCACTACTACTATGGATCCCCTAATAGCTCCTTTGTAGGGAGAAGTGTCACTCACCCTATTCATCTGCCGCGTCTTGTCTCCCAGGCGGCCCAGCAGGAGGCCCAGCGCTTGTAGTTATGGTCAACCTCTGCGGACAAAACGCTCATGGATCGAACGAACTCAATTTTGTTTAAGACTACTTCAAATGTTGGGGTGGGTGATTTCCAATGGGCGGCTACTACTATCCTAACTGCTAGGAAAATTTGGTTAGTTAGGAATTGTTCTGAGTTGGACATCCCTTCTACCGGTAATCCTAGGATGGCCTCTTCTGGTCTCATGGGATAGCATTGACCCCATAGTTTCTCCAGGGTTTTGTAGGTGTCCACCCATGTGTGTCTAATCATAGGGCATTCCCATAATTTATGGATTAGAGTCCCTTTTTGGTTGCAGCCCCTTTCGCATATGTCACTAATTGTCTGGTTCCCTATGTGCATTCTTACTGGGGTTAGGTACCACCTCATAATAACTTTATAGGAGTTTTCTTTCATAATTACGTTAAGTGATGTGTGTTTGGCTTGTTTCCGAATACTATTCCATTGGTCTCTGTCTAAATTTATGTTGAGGTCAGCTTCCCATGCTGATTCATAGTGTAATTTAGGGGGAGTGACTAAATCGCTTAAATGGTTATATATTGTGGAGATGTTTCCTTTCCCTCCCGGGAATTTAATGCAACATTTTTCGAATAAGGATATATTTTGCCCTCCTTTATTCTTAGTGATGTGATTTAATCTTTGGTTTATAGCGATTAGGTTAAGCCATTCCCCCGGAGGAAGGGGTTTGTCTTCTAGGAATGCGGTGGTGGACCATTTTTGATTAACAACCGGTAAATCTGCCGCAATTGAGCAATTATTATCAATCCACCATCTGTATTGAGCATTAGAGTTTATTTTGGGGTTAGTTGAAAGTGGCCATAGAGGGCTGAGCCCTGACTCCTGGCCCAGCAGTCTGTTCCTCTTATTTATATCTTTCCATAGGGAAATTGAATGCCTCACACTTGATGGAATTGATTGGGGTAACTTGAAGCCCTGCTGGGTTGAGAGCCATAGTAACTGACGCATGATTAAATCATTGGACCCTAGTATGTGTTTTTCTAATTGAAACCATACCGGGGGGGAGTCCCTGACATACCACTTAACTAGTTGTGCTAATCTAGCAGCTTTAAAGTACCTGGAAATGTCTGGAAATCCGAGCCCACCATCCTTCTTAGTCGCAGTAGTTGTTTCTCTGTTTATTCTAGGTTTTTTATTGTTCCACAGAAAACTCATTAGTAATTTCTGTATTTTTTTCAAGTCTATCGCTAAAATCGAGATAGGTAAGGTCCGAAAAAGGTAGAGCAGTTTGGGGAGTACGTTCATTTTGACAGCATGTAGCTTTCCTAACCACGAAATCTTTAGTTCTGACCACCTGTGCAGGTCCCTAGTTAATTTTTTAAAGAGGGTTGGGTAGTTTGCTTCATATAGGGTCTTAGTTGATTTTGTAATTTGTACGCCTAGGTAGTTGATAGAATTCGGGGCCCATTTTATTGGGAAGTTATTGGCTAGTAGTTTTTCCGTGGTGGGAGGAAGTGATATATTAAGGGCTATGCTTTTACTTGTGTTAATTTTGAATCCTGACAGTGGGCCAAATTGAGACAAAAGTTTGAATAGATTAGGTAGACTAACCAGGGGGTTTGATATTGTTAGTAGGATATCATCGGCAAAAAGGCTAATTTTATGATCTGTCGGGCCGACCCGTATACCCGATATGTCAGTGTGCTGACGAATGGCAATTGCTAGGGGCTCTATACTGAGGGCGAACAGCAATGGTGATAGAGGGCACCCCTGTCTTGTCCCCCTTGTGATGTTGAATTTTAGTGAATTGTGTCCTTGGTATGTAACTTGTGCGGTTGGTTCCGAGTATAATGTCGCGATGCTTCGCAGAAAACCTTCCGGAATTCCGAATTTGTTCAGTGTGGCGTTCATAAATGTCCAATCTAACCTATCAAATGCCTTCTCGGCATCAAGCGCCAACAACATAGCGCGGCCTTCATTACTTTTGGTTATGTCAATAAGGTCAACAATTTTTCTGGTATTGTCTGGCGCTTCTCTCCCCTTAATGAACCCTACTTGGTCTGGATGTACCACTTCAGGTAACAGATTCGCTAGTCTTGACGCTAAGATTTTGGTGTATATTTTTAAATCTGTGTTGATCAGAGATATTGGTCTATAGCTAGCACATTGGGATGGGTCTTTCCCCGGTTTAGGAATCAGTATTATTTTAGCTTCTAAGAATTCCGGTTTAATTTTTTCACCAGCTAAGAAGCTGTTAAATAGCTTATGTAAGGTGGGGCTAAGTAGATCGCTCATATGTTTGTAGTAGAGGTTGGAATAGCCATCTGGCCCTGGGGCCCCGTGTGCCTTTGTGGATTTGATCGCATCCTGTATTTCTTCGACCGAGATGGGCTCTAAGAGTGATTTAGCTTTGATAGAGTCTAATTGGGGTATATTTAAGTTATTTAGTGTATTTTCAATTTCTAGTTTGTGGGTTGGGGTGCCTGATTCGGGTGTTTTGCTGTAAAGGTCCGCATAAAATTGTCTGAATTCGTTTACTATTTGATCTGGTTTAAAAACTGTCTGCCTATTTTTGGTGATTATTTTGGCTATGAATGAGTTTGCTCTTTTTTCTTTTAGTCTCGTGGCCAGCATTCTATCGGGCTTGTTTGCGTATCTGAAGAATTTAGCTTCAGTTCGCTGTAGGATATTGACCATTTTCCCTCTTAAAATAGTGTTTAGTTCTTGTTTGTAACTTAGTATCTTCTCATGGGTATGTCGTGATTTATCTTTAACAAATAGTTTCTGTGCTTCAGCAATTTTCTGGTTTAGAAGTAAGATTTGTGCTTGGTCTTTTTTCTTTTTGATTGAACTAATTTGTATACAGACTCCCCTGATCACTGCCTTGTGAGCTGCCCAAATTCCATCTATGTCTATCTCCCCTACTGTATTGAGGTCAAGATAATCTACGATTGCAGTTCTGACCTTATCTCGTGTGATAGGGTCGTTCAGTATACTGGGATTTAATGACCACCTTGGGTTATTTCCTTTCGGTAGGAGATTATTCATGGAGATTTTGACTAGATCGTGGTCCGACCATGCTATGGGGCAGATAGAGGCCTCAGTTAGGTTCCCTGTAACGTTCTGTGGGATCAGGATATAGTCTATTCTGGAGAGCGAACCATGTCTGGCGGAAAAAAATGTGTATTCCCTTTCTGTGGGGTTCATGTTTCTCCAGGTATCAATCATGCAGTTTGATTTTAGGAGTTTTTTGAGAGCTTTGGTCGCTGTGGGGATTTTTTGTGAACCTAAATCGTTTGACTTGTCTTTGAGCGGGTCTAAGACCGCGTTCATGTCTCCTCCTATTATCTTAAGTCCGTCTTCCCAGCTATCTGTGAGTTTCTGTATTTTTTGAAAGAATGGTGTTTGATCTGTGTTCGGGGCGTAAATGTTCAAGAATGAAACCTTACGTTCGTGTATGGTCCCATGTACTGCTAAAAACCTGCCATCTTTATCTGTTTGAATTTTACTTAACTGAAAGTTGAGTCTTCTGTGGAACAAAATCGTGACTCCCTTTTGTTTGGTATCTGCGGTCGAATGGAATGCCTGAGTAAAGACTCCCCCCCAGTATTTTGGTAGTGCTTGTTTTCTAAAGTGAGTTTCCTGAATCATTACGATATCAAGATTTAGTTTTTGGTAATTTCTCAAGGCTACCCCCCTCTTGATTGGTTCGTTCAGACCATGAGCGTTGTGTGACGCAATGACAATGTCCATATTTCTTATTGAGGTGTATGACCCTTTGGTGTGTCTAAATGGCTATCTCACCTTTCTGGAAGCCTGTTACTTCGTTATCCTGTGCCTCCTGCTGGTTTCCGCCCGAAGACTGCTCAGCAGCTGGCTGTGTGGGAGAGTATCTGTACTCAAAGGAAAAAAGACAACAGAGTATGAGCCAAATTGCTTATACTTAAACTTTCAGAATTATAAAAACCTGGCTCAGTAATTAAGCAAGTTCCTACTTTTCCTCTAGTGGGGAACCCTAAGGTAATCCTGGGTAAGAAGTCTAAGTACTTGAGTCTGTTTGTGTGTCTTACTGTTGGTCAGGAAGGCTCTTAGTATGTTTGAACTTAATTGTGTTCCTTACTTAAATAAAGTGTGGTAATTTAAACTACTATGAGGAGAGCGTTTGCTGTCCTCTTCGTATTTTACTGGTGGGCCAGTTAGTGTCTCTAAACTGACACTGAATTGGTCCGCCTAACCTTTCCCTACTGTAGGGTTTTTTGGAAGTCTACGTGTTAGCGCCCGTAGGGACGCCTTCTAGGTGTGTGTTGCTTTTGCCTTTACGGCCTGGGTTAACTGTCTATAGTGTGTATTAGAACTTTCACTGGTGTGGGTGCTACCTTATTGGATCTACTCGTTTTCAGATTCAACTAGCTTTGGTTGTCAGAGTAGCATGAAAACAAGGAGAGAGAGAGAAGAAGAGAGAGGAAGATGAAGCAAAAAAAGACAAAAAAAAACAGAGAAACAAAATAAGTGACAACTCATTGTAGTAAGTCTTTTTCTCCGTTCATGGGAGGACTCCTTCCTCTCGGGTTTTCTGTTGGTTGTAACTGCTCTCCGACAGTGACCTTGATGTTCCATTCCGCCAGCAAGTTAATGCCTTCCTCCAGTGTTCTGATGGTGAAGAATTTTCCCTCTTTGGATATATTGAGGCGAAAAGGGAAACCCCATGTATACCTCCATCCTTGAGCCAGGATACAGTCCAGAACCGGTTTCAGTTGTCTCCTTTTGGCAAGGGTAGTCGGGGCTAGATCAGAAAAAAGCAGCGGTGTGTGCCCCTCGATGGGAGGGATGCCTTTTCTTGCGGCCTTCATGAACAGTTCTTTGGTGGAGTAGTAGTGGAATCTGGCAATGATGTCTCTTGGGCGCTCCTGTGGAGATGAACGGAATCCTAGGGCTCTGTGAAACCGATCCATTCTCAAGTTTTCTGGATGTATGTTTGGGAGGAGAAATTCACATAGATCGTTTAGGTATGCGTGTAGGTCCTTGACAGACTCCGGCACATTCCTCAGCCTTATGTTCTGTCGTCTAGATCTGTTTTCTAGATCTTCCTGTTGCAACTGTTGTCTAGATTGTTCCTCCTTCAAAGCCAAGATCTCCTCTGTTAGCTTGTTGTTATGTTGCATTATTTCCGAAATTTTAGTTTCCAGTTTTGTTGTTTTATCGTCCACCTTTTTAATTTCTGTGGTTAGTTCTGTTGTCACCTTCCGGATGTCTGATTTGACCTCCTCTCTGAAGTTGGATATTAGGTCTTTAAGGTCCTGGATGTCACTTTTAGTGCTAGGCGCTGACATTTCAGAGCTTGTTGCTGCGTGGACTGCGGCTGTGGGTGTTTTATTGGTGGGAGAACTTGCTGAAGATTTGGGTAGGCAGTAAGATTGGATCCCTTTATTGTTCTTTCTCGTGGCAACACCTGCCATCTCAGTGAGAGTATTGTAGATCAAGTTGTTGCCAGAGACCTGGTTTCACTTGGTTTGTCCCAGAGCAATTGTTAGCGTCCCTATATTGCTGGGCTTTTTGCTAGTTACATCTTTTTGGATTTATTAAAAGTTCTTGAACCGAAGTGGTTATAGCTTAAATGCTTATAGTTGAAAATTGAACTTTGGTTGTCTCTTTTTACTTGCTTGGTGCTTTTGAACTTTGTCCACTAGGTGGTAGTAGAGTTCCACTAGTACAGTCTGTTACACAAGCAGGGATTCAGCCTGGAAACTAGCCTTGAAAAACAAATGGTTTTGTAATCCTGTTTGGTTGGTAAGTGAGCCCTGTGCAGTGTACTTTTAATGTTCTGAGTCTAAGTAGACAGGTTGGGCTGGGTTGCTTGGACCCAGGGTATGGGGAGAGCTTTGATGGGGATATGTGGGTAAGGGGCCCTGGATTGCTTAATTTTCCTGGGGCTAATTTGCTTCTGATGCCCCCCTGGGTACCCCTTCCTTGGATCAGGGCTATCCTTTCCCCCCCACAGCTCTATAGCCTCTCCCCTGTACCTGCTTATATATGTCCTCAGCAGTGCAGCTCCACACTCTCTCCCTCCAGGCTTCCAAGGGGAAAAGTTCAGCTGGGTAGGGATTCCATGCAGGGGACTCTTCCGATTTTATTGTTTTTTTTTTAAGGTAATTTTGGGATCAATTTGTTCCCCTAGGTCTTCTGAGTTTAGTGATATTGTTTGTTGGTCACTCAGGGCATCTATAGGGGTCGATTGTCCCAGATTAACCCAGGCCTTAGCTGGAGCTCTTGCAGGACATGTCTTTCCTCTCCAGCAGCTTAGCCACACCCCGGTGCCATATATATTTTTAACATATTTCAATGGATTCCCATGGCACCTAAAATTAGGGGTCCATAAGAACGCCATAATGGATAAGTACTATAGAAGCCCATCATGCCCATGAGGACATGATTTATTTAGGCTAGGTAATTATATTAATAAAGAGTTAATCAGCCCTCCACCCCAAAGCACAGTAGGTTGTTGGAAAGGTGGTCCGATGGCCACCCTGGGTCTCAGGGGACACCGAAGTTCATTTTGTATATATGACACTAATATAGAATAATGGGTTATTGACCCTGCCGTATATTTTTAACACCTTCCATGCTGTGATCACAGCAAGGGAGGGTTTAGTTTTAATTGTAATGAGGGCTTTACTTATCATGCAACTTTTCTCCGTAGAGATTTAGCTTGTCATGATGAAGGGGCTTGTGTGCTTCATTGAAGCACCGTGAAGATGAGCCCCTCCAGTCAGAAGGTGACTATGAGTGACACCAGATCTAAGGAAGTGGTTGGGCCAAAGCGGAGAGGACAACCAGCTGCGGATGTGTCTGGAGGGGAATGGAAAGTCTGTTGCAGCAAAGAACAATATAGCATAGGAACCTGGAATGTTAGAACCATGAACCAAAGCAAACTATATTTGGTCAAGAATGAGATGACAATATTAAACATTGATATCTTGGGAATTAGTGAACTCAAATGGAATGGAATTGGACAGTGCTTTTTGCATGCTGTAACCAATTAAATCTTTGGTCAGAGTCACAGCATGCATGATACTCGGCAAGAATAGAGAGAGACTGCAGCAACAGGCATAAAATGAACTTCAATCAGGAGTGGTAGGGGAGAGAGAGAGTCTGCAGCAGCAAGCTACAGTAGTTGATACATAGAACTGACTTCCAGAAAGAGTGTTAGGGGAGCGAGAGTCTGCAGCATCAGATATACAATTGACCTCCATCAGGAGTGGTAGGGGAGAAAGAGAGAGTCTGCAGTAGTAAACATAGAATTGACTTCCAGCAGGTGTGGTAGGGGAGAGAGATTCTAAAGCAGCAAGCTACAGTAGTTGATAGAATTGAGTGGTAGGGGAGAGACCTGCAGCAAGAGCTGAGAGGTAACTCTGCTCACCTGACTTCATTAGCTCTGACAAACACCACCAGACTCTCTCAAACACTACAGGGCAATTCAAATAAAAATGAAAAACATTATATTGAGGCTGATAGAAAAATCTTGTGTTGTTTTTTTTTCTGTGTTTTTTTTTAGTTTCTGCTCGTTTGCATATAATACTGGGAATTAACTGTTAGAATAGCAGGATATGCTCTACTGCCAGAAAGCACTCGACCCCGGGAACAATAAACCAGATTTATCAATCTTCCTTATTCTCAATCAGGTTCTCTATTCACAGCTGCAGAATTCTGGGAAATCAGAGGTCAAATAATGATAAACACAAGGAAGTATCATTTGAAAGTTTTTTAATCAGATTGGACCCTGTATTTATAATGCAAAAAGTGTCATACAGAAGCAGAAAATATTGCAATTTTTATTTTGTCATATGACATGTTGTCCGTCATTTGTTTACTTGTGGTTACATAAAGGTTAGCATATTTGTTATCGGAACTACGCAAATCCTTTAGAGATTCAAAATGGAGAAGTTGACATTTAGACCAAGACATATTTCACATGTAACGGCTGGTAAACAAATGTCCTTACATACTCCAGTGGAATCATACAAAAGAGGAACTTGGATATATATTAATGTGTGTTGATTAAAATATATCAAAATAAAGCTTTTAATGCAAAAACAGCATCCCAATATTCCGTAACAGACTCCTTATTTTGTTCTGAAAGAACAATTACCCAGGGTACAATGCTGATAATGGTAGGGAATTGTTAATAAAAGAATGCCTTAAATAATATTATAAATTTGGACATTATAATAAGGAGAATCAATAGTATGTGGGAGCATGGCGGCATATACACCTTCAGGTGGGGGTGGAGGTGGCAGAGGCTTAGAGCATGATCTCATGCCATGGGAGATGATGCACTGCAAAAGTGAAAAGCAAGTAAAAATTAAAAATAGTTATATACAAAATGATTTTGTGGCCTAGGGAATCAAACCAAGAGCCAATTCCAAAGGGCCAATTAAAATCCTTAAACAGACTAGAGGATTGCTTCCTCGTGCGTTGTTGATCGTCTTCCAATTTATGCAGTGCATAATCTACAACAGGGTGGTTATCAGTGATTGTGGTACAACATTGGGGACCAATAACAATTAGTCTAAAACCATATGATTCTGCATTATTACCTAAGGGGTTTATGGAGGTTCTGTATTGTTCATGTTCTGGTTTTTACAACATAATGATAACAGGCCAGAACAATAGGTATGTTTTAGGATGACAAGGTGTAAAAACAAAATGGAGGAACACTGCTGACTCTACACACATAATAGAAAATGGTATACAGTATACAAAAATTATATATATTTTCCCTTACACATTATCCCTCCCTGCAACATTACAAGTACTGCAATTAAAACACAAACATTTCATTCAAGTTAGAGAAAGGCAAGGCGTCATCTTCAAATTGACTCCAAAAGAGACTCTTGTCCTAAAAGGAGAAAGCTCACTGGGAAACAGGATATGGCAAGAGGTTTATTGTGCCCTGTAGAGCCACAGAGCTAATAACCCAGTATGGTTTATGCTCCATGTGATGTTCCTGCAGCAAAGCTGGAAAATTTTCAATAATGAAGTCCTTTGTGCAAACTTCATAGTGCAGGTGTTAAAAGCACATTTTATGAGAGTCTTACAATTGGTGATTAAAAGGCATAAGCAAACAGAAAAACAAGGTATTATCTATTTGATCAAGTCCACACAACCAGTAAAGAGTTCAATTGAAATGGATGAAAACATTTATAAATGCCGTTAAATGTTACACATTTTATCAATGTTAGTGTAACTAGTCCGGCATTGCACAGAAAGAAATAACAGTGGCAAATGCAAATAAAATAGCTTTACATAATGTTTACTAAACAGTACCCAACAATTTAATTACCAATACCTAGACCATAGAACCAATTTTGCCTTATGCCTGTTTTCTTGTTCGTACTAGCTATTGGGATGATAGATGTGATCAATAGCCAGTAGTAGGATCCTCATGATGATTAATTTCAGCTGGAACATAGATACAACAATTATTATAAACCACTACACAAACATTTTTTAGAATATAATTTTGCACTGATATTACTATAACTCAGAGGTTATGCAGAGATTACTCAGAATAACTTCCTCTTTCCCTAGTCACTCTCCTTTATCAGATATTAGTATTTACTAGATCCTAGCAAGTTGATAGAACAAGGTGCATAAGTGTTAGAAGGGACAGTATACAAGGAAGACAGGGCTAGGAAAGAGTAGAAAAAAGTAAAAATGACAAAACAGTGAAAACATAGACTGAGGCAATCTTCATACAAACCCAGTCTTACGGATCACAGTTAGCCAGGCCCCTCTGAGGTAAAAAAATGGTTAAAACAAAAATAAAAGTTATTTCTGGATATGAGATGCTCTGGTCAAAGCAATGACCCATCATGTGCAGCTTTCCAGACATAGAACAAGGAGTATGTGACTTTCTCACAGATCTTTGCAGATACATACAAGCGTTTGGCCATTTTCTTTTCTTGGGTGCAGAATCACAGCATATCTTGACTTTGTCTCTTAGTCAGCAAACCCTGTATCTGGGCATTCATCTGTCATTATTTTTGTCATCAGCATAGTCACTTGGTAGACATTTGCTCTCATCATAAACCATGGCAGGCTTGTGGCACAGTTGTTAGCGTATATACTCGAGTATAAGCCGACCCGAGTATAAGCCGAGGCACCTATTTTACCACAAAATACTGGGTAAAATGAGTGATTTGAGTATAAGCTGAGGGTGGGAAATGTGCTGCCCCCTGTGTCCCCCCTCTCTCTCCCGTGTCTCTTCTCCCCTCTCCCTTCCCTGTGTCTCTTCCCCCCTCCCTTATCACCCTCCTCAACCCCCCTCCTCATTCTCAAACCTTCCTCCTCAACCCCACTCCTCATCCTCAACCTTCCTCCTCATCCTCAACCTCCCTCCTCATCCTCAACCCCACTCCTCAACCTCCCTCCTCATCCTCAACCTCTCTCCTCATCCTCAACCCCCTACTCATCCTCCCTCCTCAACCCCCCCTCAACCTCACTCCTCAACCTCCCCATTCTCATCCTCCCCCCTCAACCCCCCATCCTCATCCTCCCCCCTCAACCCCCCTCAACCTCAACCCCCCTCCTCCTCATCAACCCCCTCCTCAACCCCCATCCTCAACCCCCATCCTCAACCCCCCATCCTCATCCCCCTCCTCACCCCCCTCAACCTCAACCCCCCTGTTCAACCTCAACCTCCCTCCTCCTCATCAACCCCCTCCTCACCCCCCCTCAACCTCAACCCTCCTCATCAACCCCCTCCTCAAACCCCCATCCTCAACCCCCCTCCTCAACCCCCCATCCCCCTCCTCACCCCCCCTCAACTTAACCCCCCTCCTCAACCTCAACCTCCCTCCTCCTCATCAACCCCCCTCCTTAACACCCCATCCTCATCCCCCTCCTCACCCCCCCCCCCTCAACCTCAATCCCCCTCCTCAACCTCCCTCCTCCTCATCAACCCCCTCCTCACCACAAATCCACCTCCACCCCCCTCCCCCTTATCAACCCCCTCCTCAACCCCCTCCTCACTTTCTCCCCTCTAAATACCTCCCCCTCACTTACCTGCTTCTTCTCCGGCCTCTGCCCCGTCTTGACCCCGGCGCGCATGTGACGGCACCCGGTATATACTAATGACGCGGCACGCATGTGACGGAGCAGAGGCCGGAGAAGAAGCAGGTAAATGAGGGGGAGGTATTTAGAGGGGAGAAAGTAAGGAGGGGGTTGATGAGGAGGAGGGGGGTTGAGGATGAGGAGGGGGAGGGAAAGAGACACAGGGGGGTAGAGAGACGCGGGGGTTAGAGAGACACGGTGGGTTAGAGAGACACGGGGGGTTAGAGAGACACGGGGGGGTTAGAGAGACACAGTGGGTAAGAGAGACAATAGGGGGAGTGACTCAAGTATAAGCCGAGGGGGCCCTTTTTAGCCTAAAAAAAGGGCTGAAAATCTTGGCTTATACTCGAGTATATACAGTACTTTCTCTGTTTATTTTCTTCCTCTTTGCAGGCACTCATAGTCTTCTTCTGCTGAGGTGGAGAAAATTGTGACAAAAAGAAAAAGAAAAGAGAATAAAATCCAAACATTCAAGATCTAATCTTGTCATAGTATATATATATATATATATATATCACATATATAGTTGTGAGCATACGAGTCGTAGCTAACGCTTGCGGGCTCGCGCAGCGAGGCTGCGGCCCTTGCGAAGCGAAGGCCTCAGTTGCTGGCATGGAGCGCTGAAGGCGCTCCTTGCCAGCAACTGAGGCCCTCGCAAAATTTACGTCGTAACGCAAACAAACTATGAGACAAGTTACGACCCATTACGACCTCGCAAAAAACTGCCGCAACGCGCGCACATCAAAACATGAAAAATACAACAAATACACACAACAAATACATAAAAATCTTACTTACATGAAGAGAGAGCATCCAGGACCTCGAAAACTAAACTTACACCTCAATTTAACTCAAATTAACAGAGTTTAGACACTAAAAAATTCTCTAAGCGAGAAAAAAAATGGCCGCCGAAAAAAACAAAAACGAGGCTACAGCAGTCTAAAGACGCAAAACACCACCAAACACCTACGTATTTGCCGATAAACACCTACGAGATTAGAAAACAAGGACGCAACCCGTGCAACCCCAAAAACATTACAAACACAACAAATACAAACAACAAACACATAAAAAGGTTACTCACAGCAAGGGGGGGGGGCATTGAAGACCTCTGCAAGTGAAGTTACACCTCCATTTAACCACAAATTTCGGAGTTTAGAGACCCGAAAATCACCTAAGAGAGAGAAAAAATGGCAGCCAAACAAAACGAAAACGAGGCTAAAGGTCCCTAAACACGCAAAACACTACCATAAACACGCAAAACACGACCAAACAGCAACAGATATTCCTGAACAGCACACCAAACAGCTACGGATATTCCGAAAAACTTGCACGACATAGAAAACGAATATTACGAAAAACTCGCACGACATAGAAAACGAACGACTCTACATCTTCCACATTATATACAACAAATACCCTTAGCTCACTTACAATTTCATTGCCATCATTTGTTGACGGGCAATTCGCTAGTATATAATATTGGAGAATAAACGAATAATTATTTTACTAATGTTACATTTATAATGATAAACCTCTGATTTTTCAATTCATAATTGACTTCATCTCCTATCATATTATATTTCTTTGAGACCAAAAAATACCTTTAAAAAGGTTTTACCAATTATTTATCAATTTGTATTATGGCCATCATCTGAACTGGAGATGAACCCTAATGTGTAGGTGTTACATTTTCTATTACACTTAACCAGTAAAAGAAAACCAAAAAAACATATCAACCAAAACATGAGACTCACTAATATAACAAGAGATCAGACCCCATGATAAGGTTCTTTACCATCTCATAATATGGAATCAACAGATAACGTTTTAATAAGTACATAAACCTCCATCTTTTGTTAACAGTGCTAGTGCTAATTTGTTTTGGAGCACTATATTAGCCACAAACTCCATTAATACTTGCAAGTTGGAGATTGATCTTTAATGCCGTTATTTACACCTCATAACCCAGTAGTACATTATTATTATTATTATTATTATAGTTTATTTATAACGTGCCAACATATTCCGTAGCGCTGCACATAAATTAGGTTAAGACAATGATAAATACAGATTAACATTTAGCAAACGAAGGGGGCTCTGTCTTTGAGCTAGGAATCCATGGAGAATTCCCAAAGTAGTTAGGATAGTAACTCGCAGACGTACAATCTAAGGTATAGTGAGTGATAAGAGAGGTGATAAGTGTGTTAGGGTGGAAGGTGATACGCTTCTTTAAATATATATATATATATATATATATATATATAAAGCCAAAATATGCCACAGGATATGAAATATACAGTATATATACACACATTCCCCCACACTATACAGTCTTTGTTAATGCAGGCAATGTTATGTTTGCTCATGAATATGATATACAGATTGCATTGGATAATACAGTGGCACAAACGATGTAGTGGACAGTGGGAGCATGGGGGTTAAGGTGCTTAGAAACATGAAAATATCATAAAGCCACAGTCTTGTAGTAATTGTTATTGACAATAAAAAAAAAATATCATAAAGCCACAGTCTTGTAGTAATTGTTATTGACAATAAAAAGCCCACAATGATGGGATTGTGCACTTTTTCCACTCCACCTTTGCATTTCTCCGGTGCTATTCAATTGAACAAGCCCGCAAGTTATGAGCCTAACACCGAAACCGTTAATCAAGCACTGGTGTGTAGCAGTTCCAGGCGGGAACATGATCAATTAAGCAAGGCCATAATCACCCATTTTGAAACAGCCAGTAGAAAATGAGACCTCCATCATTACGGCAGTAAAACATGGAGGTTACATATCAATAAATTAGGTTCGGGGGTCCGATATCAGATGGGACTCGCAAATCCTAAAAATACAAAATAATACAAATTAATGCCGATACTGTTCTAGTCCATGTGGGTGGTCTGATATGTATTAACTCATTGCTTTTCCAAGATCGATATAACCCCTGAAATGACACATAAAAATAAATGATTTTTTATTGCCCATATGCAAGTTTGAGACTATTGTGCAATTAATTCTAACGTCTTTCATCGCTTTCCCTGTCATTTACACTGCAGTATTGATTTTTTATTTGCATTTACAGTGCTGTGGAAGGGGGTTAAACCCCCTTGCAGGTCCTCTCTAGGACTCGTAGGATTTGCTCCTACATTTGCCATTTACGGGTGTGAAAACATTTGTGGGCATGGGGAATTGGAGCAATTGAATAGCGATTTGTGATTTTAGCGATCGTGACTCTTGCGGAAGTGAAAGATCAAAGGCTTTGATGGACTGTAAGTTCCGGGTTCAACCACCCTGTCAAGATAATTTTCTGGTCATAGCAAACACGTTCTTCCAACAACCTCCAAGATGACTCTACATATGGATATCACCAGATGGGCAATATAGAAATGAGATTGACTATATACTATTAGGATCACCGGGCTCATAGCAGGTTGCAGGTAGCAGGTTATAGCCAGGGAGGTCATAAACCCCCTACATTAGTTTGTATTATTATTTAACCATTTCTCTGCCATGGAAAGGCACTTATAAGGCACTTATATAGATAGATAGTGATATGGTAGGATGACAAGTGTAGTGTGCTCACGTAGTGGATATCATTCTGCAGTGTTGCTATGAAGACAACTGAGCTTCAGAGTCAAAGTCTCCTGCGAGCAGGCTGCAAGTACACATTAGAGCTAGAGAGCCAGAGAAAAGGCTATGGGACATGGAAATTTGAACTGCACGCTCGCAAATCCTTAAATCTGTCAAGCCTGTAACTGTTACATTTCCAATCATGCTATTGAATTGCAACAAAATCACTGGCGTTCAAGCCCGTAACCGCAAATGGAGCCCAAAAGCTAAAGGGTACTAGAGAGGACCCTCTAGGGGTGTAAAGTCCAATCGGTAACACTGTAAATGCAAATATAAACACTCTACTGTACTGATAATGAAAAAGAAAGTGATGCTGGGTATTCAAATAAAAAAGCTTGCAAATCGGCAAAATAAAATACTTTATGTTATATTTCCGTGTTATATAAATCTCTGCAATCAATGTGTTAATACATGTAATGGAACTCGCATGTACTAGAATATCATATTTACGGCTTTATCAATATTGCATTATTTCTGGAATGTGGGTTCGATCGCAACTCGTAATTGAAGCCAGTAAGAGTTTGAAATCCAACCTCCATTTCTCAGTGACGTAATGATGACGATCTCTGTTTCCATTTTCACCATCTACTACGGTTTTGACTCATTGATCATGTTCAAGGCTGCGCATCCAACATTCGAAAAATGGTTTGCTGGTATGCGTCTCAAGCCCATAACTCGCGGCATGTTCTAATTTAATGTAACACAGCCACATTTCAAGCCCGCAGCCCTCTATGGGCTTCTAATTTAATAGGGCTGAAATAAATGGCTTGAATCATGTTGGGGAATTCATGTCACACTATCCCACATGATTTTAAATAGAAAGACTAATAGGTGTCATTTTGACCTTTAGTAAATTTCGGTCAAGATCTTATGAATGCTCAGCAGAATAAAAATCCCAGGATTTTTTTGAGAAATGTTAGTAATACCAATGGGTAGAAGGATTCTTACAAACTCATTCAATATGTCACTGAAGGGACATGGACCTAATCAATAGTGCTCTACATCATCAAACAGACCACTGAAGAGCAAGTGAAAAAAATGTAATGTTTAAGCTTGAAGCTAATTTCGCTCTGTTCTAAGAGTTTTTTATATATCGTATTGGTCCGAATATAAGCCGCACCGCATATAAGCCGCAATTGTAAAATTCAAAGGGAAAAAACAGAAAAAAGATAGTACTCAAATATAAGCCGCACCCTTAAATTGGAGAAAAAAAGACAAAAGTCAATTAGATTTAGGGAATAAAATAGTGAATTTATTTTACCATATACTGTACCATATACGGTATCCAGTATTTGGAAAACATTATAGAGTAACTCTTTAGGCAGGTTGTCAATATTACGGTAACATCAACAGAAAGTTAAGGTAACATGAAACATAAGGTAACAAGTAAGGTAACAAGGAAACTTGTTACTATTCACAGTCATCACTGGTGTCACTACTGACTTCGTCACCAGTATTCACTTCATCACTGTCACTGTTTTCTTCATTCTCCTCCCATAGCAGGTTGTCCTCGCTACCATCCAATACATTTGACAAGCAGCATTTTTTGAACCCCTTGATGATGGAGTTAGATGATATACTTGAACATGAAGTTAGAATCCATTGGCACAGGAGTGTCACTGACGGCTAATTAATCTTGCCAGATGGTGTAAGAGCATGATCCCCTTCCCGAAGCCAATCTGAATACTGCTTGCGAAGGTTGTCTTTGAACGGCTTGTTCACAATGACATCAAGCACTTGTAGCTTTGAAGTCATGCCACCAGGTATAACAACGAGGTCTGTCTTCTGTGCAGCAACTTTGAGATGACCCTTGAAAGCATCCAAGACCAGCATGGCTCTCTTAGTGAGCAGTGCTCCAGGTCTGCAATTCCAAACTACAGACAACCAGTCAACCATCAGTTCCGTTGTCATCCTGCCTTTTTCCTGGCAACAAATCACTAAGCCATCAGGAATGCTTTCTTTGGGCAAAGTTTTTTGCTTCAGAATAACATAGGGGGGTAACTTTCCTCCGTCAGCAGTAACAGCTAACATCACCGTTACTCTAAGTTTTTCATTGCCGGTTGTTCTTAAGGTGACACTTTTTGCCCCTTTCTGGTCTACTTTCGTATTGCTTGGCATGTCAAAAAATACGGGCGTCTCGTCAGCATTGGCCATCTGGTCTAATTGGTATGAGTGACGCTGCCGCAATTGGATGACATACCGCTGGAAACTAGTCAGTTTCTCCTCAAAATCTGCCGGCAGTTTCTGTGCCAATGAAGTGCTTCGTTGAAGAGCGAGACCCTTTCTCAGCATAAAACGACGGCATCAACCAATGCTTGCACGAAATTCCCTCTTATTTATTTTTAAGGTCTTTGCAATTTCTAAGGCTTTCAGCTGGATTACTCCATGTGCAATTGGCATCCCATCTTTTTTCATATCTTGAATGTAGGAATAAACCCCAGCTTCAAGTTCTGGATATTTGCCATGTTTTGGTTCCCTGAAAGATTTTCTGGTGGAAACTGAATTTTTCAATTTCTGCTCTGAGACGACCCAACGTCACACACAGTGGATTCATCCAATCCATATTTTTTCCAGCCTCTCTGTTGCTTGTTGTTTTTGCATAATTAACAACTGCAATTTTGAAACTTGCATCATAACTACGCCTCATTCCTAGGCTTGTTGATGCTTTTCTCTCCAAGTGATCAGCCATTGCAAGAAACAGGCTTTCTAACGTGTACTGTAACTTCTTTTGCAGGTTACACGCCTTACAGGATTCTAGAATCACTAAAATCGGAAATCGCTATTCAATTGCTACAATGTAGTCTCAAGTGCAAATCGGCACCCTTAACTCGCAAATCGGCAGTGATTTTGCGCTCATCGAATATAAGCCGCACACGCGTAACTCACAATCTCATAAATCGGCTGTCATTTATTCACGGTCGTGAATATAAGCCGCACCTCTAACTCGCAAGCGCAAAAATCGGAAAAAAGGTGCAGCTTATATTCGGACCAATACGGTAATCATTTTAATCCTTATACACCTCAAACTAATGGGTGTGTGTTGCTTCCTAGTCTTGGAAGGGTGTAAAAGGACCAAAAATCACATGCACCCTGGAAATGCCAAAACACTATCCTTGTTGCCATGAGAAAAAAGTCAGCTTGTTTCTTTGGGTACTTTAAAGCATTCGAATTTCAAATGAAAAAATTATGAAATGTATTAATGTAATGAAGACAGTATAGAAACATTTAGAGGGAGGTTGTAATTTAAGGTCCTTTTAAGATCTGAGAAAATATCACTATAAGCTCAATAAACGCCTGTTAAGGGAAATAAACCATTTCATTGATCAGTGAAAAGAACTTAAAAAAAAACGTCTTTACACATTTTTTATTTTATTTTGTTTGCATTACATGATGGTGCAGAGCCGTATCAAAGTGCTCAGAATCCTTTACATTATTAAAAAAAGAGATTTTGCATTTCTCATAATCCTACCTGAATCAAGCTAAATATCCATTGAGGCCATCTTAAATTCTAGCATTTAAATGGTCACATTTGAAACATTACTAACAGTTTTCTATGAGAAATAACTGATCTATAGTGTAGAAAAATTACATTAGATATGAACGGTCATTGATAGTTTTCCCCATATAAATTACAGGAAACAGATTGACAGTGAATCTTATGGATAACTGAATTGCAACATGTTTTGTTTTTGTTCCCATTGGTTTTAATGTAAATTGTCATGACTGATTTTGGGGCTCCTGCACCCCACATGGTACCACTGTTATCTGGGACTCTTACACTTTCTGCCATGTATGTTAGTGTGACAACAAATAGTTAACTCTGCAGGAATTTTAATGAGTATATGGTCGCCTGGAATGTTTGTTTGGTCAGAGGGGGCTCTGGACGGAGATATGGGGTAATACATTAAGCAAAAACTGGTGGTGCTGATGTGGAATTCCCAGATGTTTCTCAACTCCCTATTCTAGTATAGTCATAAAGTGATATGCTTCACCTAGCATCAAAACACAGGTCTGGGATCTGAAGTGCCCTGACCAGATAACCCCAGCTCTTGTGTATTTTGCCATGGGAGGGAGGTTGTGGCTGATGTCTTCCTCTAACAGAAGGGGTGTGGGTGAGATCTTCCTGTGTGTTATATATACCTGTAACAATAAAGAAGTGTTCAGTCTTCCATACACTAAATACCGGTGTGGTCTGATCTCTCTGGGGTCCCAAGACTGATGTCCGGATCTAAATAACTGGTGTGCTGAGATGAGAACAAAGTCACAACCTATACATGGACCCTGTAAGCTAAAGCAGGAAAAGTAGGGGTGCATGGACCCCTCCATTTTTGGGTCGTAACATAAATCATATAAGAAAACATAATTAACAGGGTCCCTGTGAGTCTTTGTTTCCACTTCCTCTTAACTGGCTGGTAAGGTAAGGAGAATCAAACAGATTATTTCTTTGTCTATCTGTTGCTGATCACTCACTCATATTTAGGTTTCCTGGATTATGAATGAATCTGATTGATAAGTATCAGTAGTGTATTCAAAAAATGTTTGCATGAAAAAATCCCAAAATAAACATTAATGAATTTACCCTGACATTTGCAAATTTCTTCAGCTTTTCTGGTAGTTAATTTTGACAAGGAATACCCCTGAAAAATCCTAGCTAAAATAGCATATAATTCATAATTTGTTTTGGCCAATCACAGGCAGCTATAACATTGTTGGAAGTCAGTTTCTGTAAAGCATCATGGGATGTGTAGTCCCCGCTACAAGGAAGCAAAGAGGAGCTCAGACATTGCTATGTGGATTTATGCATTGTTCTGATGTTGGTTTGAAGGTCATTATAGGGTCAAAAACCATACTAGAATGCAGTGTTTCTATTGGCTAGTACCAGATGCCTATATAAGCATATCTTGGGGTGTGGAAACTAAAGTTTATTTTTACATAAAATAAATCTGTGTGTGTTTCTGATATAAGCAGTATGTGTTAGATTAGAAAAAGTTAAAACAAAATTGAAAATATATATACCTTTAATGTACTCTAAGTTGAAAATGTTTTTTTCAGCAGTGCTCAAGACAATAAAAGAGGTTGGGACTGGCACAGCAGCAACAATTAATAAAGTAAACTACATTTTTAAATTCCTTTTTTTCTAGCTAAAGCTTTGCTTTTGTTTGTATTTTTAATGTTAATTAATGGTGAACAAACAAAAAATAGATTTAACATGAAAAGAGCTTACACTGGCCCTTTAATTAGAGTATTTAAGGTTGGAAGATTATTTTTAAAGATTCTGCCCAATTAATCCAATCTTCACAAAATTGATTTTCCAGTCTGCATATTTCATCTTATTTTCTCACCCTCACATGATCTGTATAATAAATATTGGAGGCACACAGAAGAGTTAAATTGGGTCTATCACTTGGGGAGGGGATGAAAGAGTAAGTAAGAAAAAAATCAATATAAGACAATTACATGCAGTCCGATGGTTTGAATAATAAATATATAAAGCGCAAGGGAGACTTACACACTGTAATATGCCTTTTAATGAATACACTAAATCAAAGTAAAAAGTGTGCAAGTGTGTTTTATTGATTTCCTCATGTTATACAGTATCTTAACTGGTTGATGGGAAGGGATCAAGCAAAATGAGTAAGAGTGAGAAGGGCAGAAACCATTATGTGTGGTTATGTGAGGACATGAAAAGGAATAGGGGAAATGATACAAATTATAATGGTGTAGGTCACAAAGGCAAAGTTTATAGGGTACTTAGGAAGGCATTAAGACATTGGATAAATATAAAAAATATATATAGGCGTTCTTGGGGAGGTGGATTATGTGCCCTACGATACAAAACAACATAGGTAGTAGCAAATCTTCAGTGCAGATCAGAAATGCTATTCGTGTGTAAAGATGAGGGAGATGCTATTTATCACTAAGAAATGTATATGTGTATGTAACATGCATTTAAGATATATTATTATATGAAATTTGATGAAAGAACCTCTGGATCTTACTTTCTGAAGGTTTCATATTTTCTGACTTGATCACTTGCTGCCTATATTGGGTTGTTTATCGTATCTATTAGTGGAAGGAGCAGTGGAGGAGGAATCATTCATCTTCTGGAACTTGATACATACCCCTTCTTCTGCATAAGCCCAAATGCATCATCATGCACTGAACAGAAATTATTACAGACATGTCAGCTCCTAGATTATAGCTGGGTCTGCTAAAAGATTTCCTTTAAAATGACATTTTAACTATTTGCTTGCATACAGCCTCATTAAATTGGAGCCTCTAAAGTACAATGTATAGCAAGGGCTGCATGCTTGAAATTTGGCTGAGTTAGGTTGCGAGCTACGGGTCTGAGATGAAAATTGTAGCTCATTCGTAGAACGTTGGATTTGCGTCCGTGCGGCCGATCAATTAGTGTAGACCGTAGTTACGGGTTCAGATGTAGCCAATGGAAAAAGAGATTGTTAGCGTTACGTCACTGAAAAGGGGGAGGGTAGATTTCAAAGTCCTACGGGCTTCAATTACAGTTTGCGATCAGACCCACATTGCAGATTAATTCAATATTAATATGATATTCTATTACATGAGAGTTACCGTATATGTATTAACACATTGATTGCAGGGATCGATATAACACAAAATATAAACATGAAATAAAGTATTTTTCGGGGCCGATTTGCAGGCTTGTAAATGTTGTGCTATTAATTCTAAGACCTAACGTCACTTTCCCTTTTAATAAATGTGCAGTAATGTCTCTTTATTTGCATTACAAGTGCTATGTATTGCACTTAACCCTTCTTGCGGGTCCTCTGGAGCACACCTTGGGCTTTGGGCTCCATTTGCGTGTTACGTGCTAGCTTGTGTGTGACTTTGTTGCAATTTAATAGCTGAATTGAAGTAGCGGTTATAGGCTTGAGAGAACAAAGGAATTTTGGGGGCGCGAAGTTCAACGTATCCTGTCCCGTAGGCATTTTTTGGCCGTCCTGTGGCCTACCGCACAAGTGGTATCCGGGAACGTTTACTGGGCTAATTTAATAGCCGACTAGTTTTGCTTGGGGCAGACTATGTTCTGTCCAGTTATGATTTACTTCCCTATTCAATAACAATGTTTTTTTTCGGATAATATAGATAATTTTGGAAGTAGAGATACACACACCAGTGGATTACAATACAACCCAGCATCTCTAAACATTGCAGGGGTGATGAAGCAAATCATTGAAGGCTACCATATCTAGTTATTATAATGAAAAAAACACTGAAACTCTTTGCAGTCCTTAATGCTTAGATAATCAATTCCTTAATGAATATCTTACAAAGCTGGATTATTTAACAGGGTCAGTTTGGAGATTCTGACAAAATATGTTTACACTTTTCCAAGAATGAACTTTACCACCATACAAAAATGAAATCCTGTGTGGCTATGGCTTGTTAAATTATCACTGGGCAAGAGAAAACAAACCTCTGAGGGAATGAACATAACAATTGTATAAAATACCATAGTTACTGAGTCAATCCAGCTTCTGAAACAGGTCCAGAAAATGTTCTGTGGTGCTTCATACTCTCAACCAGGTACATAAGTATATATATATATATATATATATATATATATATATATATATATATACTGCCCCAAGCTCATCGTTTGTTAATTTTCATCCAAGGATCCAGCAAGGAGTATTTCCTTTTCATTGTATATACTTCCAAAGAAAACAAACAGGGATATTTAAAACAGCAAAGAATATTTTGTCTCGTACCCTTTCACCGCAACAAGATGTTTTCATCTTAAATAGCATAAAGAACTGGCAATATTTTTGTAATTTTTCTCTAAATTAAAGTATTCATGAGAAATGCAGTAGAGTTTTGTGGCTAATGTGGGTCTCAATATCCTAACTCATGGATGAGAGTACTTGATGAGAGTGGGAAATGGGATAAAACTGGTCAGCATGGGGATAGACAAGCAAACATTGATTCTAATTAGTACATCAAAGTAGCTAATTAGTTTTCAAAAACTTCTCATTTGCATAAAAATGCAGCACAAATTATTATAATTTATTTTAAATAATAGCAAATTTTTCATTTTAACAGGACCGCCATCAGAAACATTTTGGCCTGGTACATAAGTTATAGCCAGGGCCCCCAACTCATATTCAATTTCATCATCTCTCATGAGTAGCTTATACATATATATAGTAAATAAATAGTACTTTTGTGTTCATATTGAACATCTAAAACAAGTTAAAAAAAAAACTTGTTTCATGACCGTATTTCCAAGAAATACAGCTATTATACTGCATTCTGGGAACCTTGGCAGGGACATCTGGGCAAATATGCCCACAAAGGCTTTGCTCTTGCAATCCATAACCATTTCAAACATGGCTTCCCTTAAGCATATGCTTGCTCTATCACATAGCTTTGAGCAGGATGGATTATGCACAAGACAGGAATCCCATCCACTTACAGCTGTTTCAAGATTACTGTCTCTTATCAGCGTGGGGCCGGTTCCTTAGCTTGTGTAGTGGATTTCTTTATTTTTAAAATATATATTTATCAAAGGCATATGGTATTACATCGTCACATTTCACATACTAAAGTTACATAAGGATCTGTAAGTGGTACAGTGTATGTTTTAACAGTACTTTCTAAGTCGTATTGTACTTTGTAAATAAAACATTAAGTACATGTATATTTTCTGTGTCTTGCCTTTTTGTCCCATTTTTAATTATAACAATAAACGTAACTATAAGTGTAATAGCAGTAAATCAGAATATGATGCTGAGAGAATTATGTGTTCAAAGTATCTAACTCATTGTAACTTATATGTGAAATACTTCCTCCCAATAAGAGAAAATTAACAAGAAGGGTAATGGAGAAAAAATCTGCTATCTCTTTACCTTGAATTCTCTTTCGGTGCCTCCGGGAGACATCCCGACTCGCTTTCCCTCCGCCTCACATGCCAGATTATGAATATGTCTATAAGAAAGTAAAAGTTATATGAGGGATATACTAATTGAATTCATTATCCAGGGTTCCCATGTTTTTCAAAACTGGAGGAGAGTACCCGATATACTATGGGTTAAGCGCTCATTTATTAGTATATAGTTAATTTTTCGTACAACTTCTTAAAAGTTTTAGGTCGGTAGCTTCCAGTTACTGGCTATATGAGTTGTGGTCTCCAATGCCATGAGTTGAAGTAATTTATTTTGGGAAGAGGTTAAGCATTAACGTTTATCCCCAATAGGCATGATTCCATTTCCAAAGGACTCGGGTGTTAAAAAGTACAGACGTGAGTATATAGCTCAAAATATTTGGAGACAGCTATTTCAACTTGCTTCTGTAGTGGATTTTTTGAGGAGGTAGTTTACCACAAAAATCATTTAATTTATGGTGGGCAAAAGAGATTTAGCAAATATCACGGTGACTTTGTAAATGTTTAGTTTGGCATTTTTTTCATGCCATAAAAATGTTTGCCCTACATTACTGATTCTCCTATCAGATGCATTCATAATCCAGGAAATTTAGAGACACATTAAATTCCAAGCCCGCCACTCGAATGTCTGCGGGTGTGTTGTGGGCTCACGTTTGTCTCCGATTGCAATGCTATTCAGTTGAGCAAGGGCGTAAGTTACGAGACGAAGCCTCAAGCCTGTAAAGTCTGTTTTCACCAGGAACGCTTACAAGTATCCGATCCGATGAAGCGCGACAAAATCATTTAAGGCCGTAAGTTGCGATCCCGGCACAGGTCAATTAACCAATAGTAAGCGAAGGACGACAATCAACGCCGGGGGAACAGGTTTAAAACAGTGTGAAAATCGTAATTCTTTGACTGTGCTGTAGCTGAGAAAGTCAACACACAGGTCTAGGCATTGGTGAGCTTTTGAGAGAGATAAAGAGAGAGAGAGGGATAGACAGAGACCGAGAGAGAGAGTGTTAGAGAGAGATAGAGTGTTAGAGAGATAGAGAGTGTTAGAGAGAGCGAGTGAGAGTGCCAGAGAGAGAAATAGAGTGTGTTAGAGAGAGCGAGTGAAAGTGCCAGAGAGAACTAGAGAGTGCTAGAGAGAGAGATAGAGAGTGCTAGAGAGATAGATAGAGAGTGTTAGAGAGATAGACAGTGCTAGAGAGATAGAGAGTGAGGAGAGGAGGAGAATTAGGACAGGAGGAGAGTGAGGAGAGAGAAAGGGGAACACCAGAGGAGGAGAGTGAGGAGAGGAGGAGAGGTATGGAGAGAGGGAGAGGAGGCAGCAGGTCAGGGAGGAAGAGAGCAGGAGGGGGGAGGGATGTGCCCCCAGATGTAAGCAGGGCAACAGGTTGTGCCAAAGCAGAGGGTCCATAATTATAGCGAAGAGGAGACAGAAACCCTCCTCAGGGAAATCCAAGCCCGCCGTAGCATCATCCATGGTGGTAGGGATGTGAGGGCTGGCGATAAGGCATGTGCCTGGAGTGAGGTGACTGCAGCTGTGGTTTCATTAGGAGTTGCAAACAGGGATACCCGGTCATTTAAACACTGATATGATGACTGCCGGATGAAGGTAAAGAAGATAGCAGTGGAGGCCAGAACAGTCCGTGGGACTGGTGGTGGCCCACCACTCAACATCACATTCTGTGGATGTGAGCGGACAATTAAGGAGTGCCAGCTGCAGAAGTGGGCCTTCCAGGACAGTTGGATACTGGCTATCAGGAAACCCTGAAAAGTGGGTTTCATATGTACCATCACACACTTATATGCACACACATGAACCCCACACACATAGATAACTGACATACAATAGCACTGTAAGATTTCTGGTTCTGACTACAGATATACAGGGCAGCAATAACCATGTAAATATTATAATATATCATATTATCATCTTAATTGTTCTCAATGAAATGTCTGTCCAATATCTATGGTTAAAAATGAATCTGAATAGCAGTTGCCAATGTAGTTTGTGTTAGTGTTATGTTTGCTGTTTGTTCAAAGTTAATATAAAACAAAACAGTATAAATATCAATTGCAATTGTATATATTTTGCAATCAAAAGCTGTGTCACTTAACAGTCCAACTGCTTGGAAGCTATCCCCAGAGTTAAACGAGGTACAGCTGTAGATCCACAATGATTTTACATGCAAAAGAGAGTACATATATAGGTGTGCACACTGCAGCATATGTGGATACAGACTCTGAGGGACAGCAGGTGCATGTCATGTACTGGCCTAACCTGGACCATGTCTCATAATCATGTTAACACCCATTGCTGAGCATTGGTCACAGATTGGTCAGTCTCACACACTGCACAGCAGATTCAGATGATCATGTGCCCTAATGAACTGCATATGGCACACCGCACCAACTATATATATATATATATATATATATATATATATATATATATATATATATATTGATATAAGCCATGATCCACAATGCTCATGATACAGCTCAATGTCTATCTGCGGGTAACAAATCACCACAGCCAATTACAAATGACCATGATGTGAGGGATATGAAAACACACAGCAAACAATTGTTCAGAGAATCAATACTCAAATACTATTGTCCTCTCATTTCAGTACCCAGGAGGCGTACCCCGTACACGGAGACACAGGCAGTGGCTCCGCCAGAGCCACCACTATCACCAATGCACGTGGTGGCGGAGGAAGCCGTGGGACCGGGCCCATCACAGGAGGCTGGACCATCAGCAGCAGGACCATTGTGGGAATCACCCCCTGGGCCCTCACACGCATCCCAGCCCTTCCAAATTACTGGAGGTTCAATGAGCCACCAACCACCTGCAGGGATGTAGAGCTCATGGGGACCAGTCTAAACATGCCCACTACTGCACTTGGAGACAGCCAGGCAATACATGAGCCGAGCCCCAATCCTATCCCACTCCTGACCGGGCCACAACAGATGTTGTCACAGCAGTGGTTTTCCCAGCAGTGGTTATCCCAGCAGTTGGCCCAACAGTTGATGCAGCCATTGGTGCCTCTGCAGATATTGCAGCTATTGTTGCCCCAGCAGATGTCACAGGCATTGTTGCCCCAGCTCTTGTAGCAGCTGCTCATGTCACAGCTGTTGCCCCAACAGACTGGGCCAACACCATGGGCAACAGCATCTCCATTGCCGGTACCAACGCCATTGCCAGTACCATCTCCAATGCCCACAGTACCATCTCCAGTGCCAACAACATCATCTCAAATGCCACAGTATAATTTCCAGTGCCAAAAGCACCATCTCCAGTGCCGCCAGTACCATCTCCAGTGCCAACATCACCATTTCCATTGCCAGTACCATCTCCATTGTCAACAGATTCCCTACTGGCAATACCATCCCTATCCCTACGGGGTACACCATCACAATGGGCAACACCTCTGGCCTCACCACAGCACATCCAGAGTACATCATCATCCGGAGACGGAACTCATGTCCCCGCACCAGGCACCTTGAGGGACATATATCAGCACATCCGCTTGGCTGATAAGCGAAAGATCGGAGCAGTCCAACAGCTGAAAGCTCAGCTGGCATGTCAAAATGAAATTGCTACCGGCCAGGTGGAAAGAATCTGAGCAATATATGGTGAGGTGAAAAGGAATAATCTTCGGATGGAGAGCTACGAGCAAATGGCTCATAGGGACAGACAAGACGAGACACATCACTTGGCGTGCCTGCACCCCAGCCTTCGGCTTCACAGGCTCCACCACAACAACAGCCAGAGCCTACAGCCTCCTCATCTCACCCCTTACCGCCAACGACAACTGCTACACAGCTACCACAGTTGGATGCACCCCTTATTCCAACACCTCCTGGCCATGGTAGAGGAAGGAAGCACGTGGTTCCAGAAGGTGTAGGCCCAGTGCTCAGAAAGAGGAAGTAGGTGTGAAAGTCACCTAGGTCAGTGGTTGTCAAACCTCTCCCCAGGACCCACCACACAGCCAATGATTTGGGGGAAGCACTGTGTGAATATACATGTGAAGCAATTCAAGGCTCCACCACCTGTTGAATACAATTTGCCTCATTTACTGTTTCCCATAAATCATGGCCCGTCTGATGGATCCTGAGGACATGATTGAGAACTACTGCCCTAAGTCCTCGTCATCCACACTCCACAATAAATATAATTTTGTATTAGTGTTGACATACTTATGGCTGGCTACTGAATGTGTACACGTATGGTTATGTTGACTATTTCTGCAATTGATGTTCAATGTGGATTGCTATTGAGATGAGATGTTGAAGTTAATCCAAATAGTGTTCTAAATTGATATCTTCTTATTGCCTTTGTAGGTCCTCAAGAGCATGAAGGCATGTTCCTCAAACTCCTTTCTGTGTCACATATTCTGCTAATCAATTTCAGATTATTCCTTAATATCTGACAACACACTGTGTGTGGAATAGATCTGTATGACATTATCCATGATTATGGTAATCTGTTTAATTGAGCAGATCTAGACAAGTTGTAAGTGCTATGCACATTAATGGTTTCTTCAATCAAATGGAGTGATTTCCGATGATCCTTGTTTTCATCAGATTTGGGTTGCAGTGGTGTAGTGACCACATGTGACCCTGGTAGGTGCTATGCCTCATGCTTATTCTAGACTATGACATTACCTCATTTAGGTATCCCCCTGTTCACAAACATAACCTGTTGCCCTTCCAGTATCCGCCCACACCCATGATATTAATGCACAGTCTTGTCCATTCCTGATTGTGCTCTGTGTATAAAATAAAGCTTTGTTATACCAATGGTTGGCGTTTTGGGACATCCACATACATCCCATTTGTGTCACATTCCTATATCTGTAAAACTAATGAGCCATAGTTACTATGCAATAGATTAATACATGACATAACAATAATAATTAAAATAGTAATAATTGCATTAGATATCATATCATAATATATATCAGATATAATAATAATAAATGCTTAATACACATGAGAAGTAAAATGTAGGCTATTAGTGACATTCCCCTGAAGGCCTGATAGCAATATGACAGGTGATGATGTGAATTGATTGCTAGCAAAACTTAATGGGAGGTCACCAAATGGGAATGGGTATACATCTTGGCACATGGCCACCAGCAATGGCGTGGGACTTTCCAGTATGGGCGTAGTGGAGATTACTGCTGATGAAGGTGAGTGGGCTGTTGATCCCTATGCCTCTGCACAGCCTCCATGTGTGTTTGGGGCCCTTTCTGATGGGTTAGAGTAGTTTAGTGTGGTGTATGTTCCCCCGGTCCCCTTGTGGTTTGCAAAGTTATGTCCCTGAATGAAGCTGTGAGCTATACCATGTAGGGCCACTGTAGGTCAGCAGGTGATAGCAGAGAGGTCAGACAGATCCCAGTGCACTAGGGAAGGAACTGGCAATCCCCTCCAGTATCTTTGGCATGCAAACCTTGTGGATACGCACAGACAGAGACATTAGTAGGTGTGCTGCAGTCCATAGGGTCACAGAGAGTTGAACACAAGTGAGGGACTGAATAACCATATGTGAAATGTTCCCCTGGTACTTGATATATGCCATGTGGCAGTGTCATTTGGCCACTATTTGTTGTCCCAATGTAGATGTGATGATATGTATATATATATATATATATATATATATATATATAAGATGATCTTTGTATTTTTAGGGTCTGTGAGTGTGAAAGGGTTAATATGTAATATGTATTTGTATTGCAATGTAATGAGGTAGTGTGTCTTTAATAGCTTTCAGCATGTTGCAGCGTGACTTTTCATATTGGCATATGCATGATCATTACAACCTATGTGGAAAATAAAACTTTTTTTTGCAATATTTGATATTTGGGACTTGTTGTGCATGTAATTGTAATGCCTATCATTGCTTTCGCCATGTTTTAAAGTGCATTGGTGTCTTTATATTGGTTTTTGCTGTGTTACCAACTAGTCTGTAAACCCTTTACGGGTCCTATTTCGAAGCTTTGGGCTGCCATTTGCCGTTTGCGAGCTTGATTGCAGCTGCAGTGTTGAGCAATTTTTGCAATAGAATTGCTATTTTCGATTTTCGTGATCGGAAATCTTGCAGCCTTGAGAGATCAAAGGCCTCGGAAGGCTGTAAGTTATGAGTTTAACTATCAGCATTTTTTTAAGGCCTTAACTTGGAAGCCGGTCGGTGCTCGCAAAAAGACGCCAATTGAATAGCAAATTAACTTGCGACCTCACTTACAAGCTACCAGATCCCCAGAAACCTCAATTGAATATGGACCTTTGATATGCCATTATGAACAATAATTGAATATGGACCTTTGATATGCCATTATGAACAATATGCTCACTATCTTGCAATTGAGACATCCATAAGACTCAGTGCTACTCTGTTACCTGTATCTTGTCAGGACATAGGAGGAGAAACCAATTCAACCCTGTCTATTTTTAATGCAACATCTAAAATGTGACCATGTAAATGTATGCTACACATTTTGGATCACAATAGCTCTTTCGCCAGTAAGCATACATTTATCATCCATTGTTAGTGGAATACTGACCCAACCAACAAAAAAAAAGGAATTAGACAAATATCTGACGTGATGCATTTGGCTCCAATTGCTTATTTGATTTTAGCCTCCTCAAAGATAAGGCTGCAAACGGCAGAAGCTCAGCACGGCTGCCAATAATACACATTTTACATGTTTGGTGTGAAATGTACTTGTTAGTAAATTGTGTCACTTGGCATCGCTGAAGAGACAGTTGTTCCTCTAAGTGTCAGATCATGGATAGAAGATGCACACTAAGGCTCTATGGTCCTGACTGCTTCTTATGTGCCGCTTGGCTGTGTACAGAAAAGCAGTGAAGCTTTTTCCAGGTCTCAGGCCTATACCTTTAGGGACGTGTTTCTAAGACAACTGGTGAGTAAACCCCTTGGAATGTTGCAGTATGAGAGGTCTAAAGTCCCACATAGTTCACAACTTAACTCACATTAGCTGTTGATGTATATCTGCTGCTTTTCAGCAACATGCTGCTACCTACATGGTATCTCAAATGATAAATATCAGTTGTTTTTGTTGTTTAGTCGTGTCCAACTTTCTGTGACCCAATAGACCGCAACATGCCAGTCACAATCATTATGTTGATTGTGCTTATGCATAAGGTTTTCATGGAGAAGATACTGGAGTAGGTTGCCAGTTCCTTCTCCAGTGGACTTAGATTTGTCTGACCTTTCTGCTATGACTTAACCATCTTGGATGACCCTACATGGTATAGGTAGCAACTTCACAAGCCCCTTCACCACGACAATGTAGTTTTCCAGAAAGTGAAATATCAGGCTTAGCAGCAGCCAGTTCAGTAACTAAATAGGAATAATTGTTCATATGCAATTCAACTAAATATTTGTTTTGATGTTTTTAAGGGACTCTGACCCCGCAAATCAAGTTGTTTATAGGTTAGTGTAAAAGAGCAGGAAAAACTGGCTATACATTCCATTAGACACTTTTTTTGTCATACCTGAGATATTCAGTATTATGTGTGCTGCATTTGTATGCAAGTGAGTCTCCTGAATACTATTAAGCCTTGACATTTTTAAAAGACTTTGCTAAACCGGAATACAGCATGAACACTTATAAAATATAAAAATGAGTATGTGAGCCCCCCTTCTGGATCACTACCTTGTCATGGTGTACCTCAATGAAGCTGTGAGCTATACCATGTAGGGTCACCCAAGATTGGCAGGTCATAGAAGAGAGGTCAGAGCCCCCATCTGGATGACTACCTTGTCGTGGTGAAGAGTATTGTGTACCTCATTGAAGCTGTGAGCTATACCATGTAGGGTCACCCAAGATGGGCAGGTCATAGAAGAGAGGTCAGAGCCCCCACCTGGATCACTACCCTATTGTGGTGAAGAGTATTGTGTACCTCAATGAAGCTGTGAAAGACTTTGCTAAACCGGAATAAAGCATGAACACTTATAAAATATAAAAATTAGTATGTGAGCCCCCCTTCTGGATCACTACCTTGTCATGGTGTACCTCAATGAAGCTGTGAGCTATACCATGTAGGGTCACCCAAGATGGGCAGGTCATAGCAGAGAGGTCAAAGCCCCCATCTGGATCACTACCTTGTCGTGGTGAAGAGTATTGTGTACCTCAATGAAGCTGTGAGCTATACCATGTAGGGTCACCCAAGATGGGCAGGTCATATGACAGAGAAATTGCAATCCACTGTAGAAGGAACTGGCAATCCACTGCAGTATCTTTGCCATGAAAACCTTATGTTTTGTAATCATAATGATCCTGTGAAATATCTGTTCTAAATCAGGTTTTATCGCATTCATTTATAAATGTGACTAGCCATGTAGCTGAGCCTTTTCTATAGAACAGTATGTTTGACTGGTGTCCTATAATAAACGGTGACACCGACAACCAGTCGCTAGTGATCCAGTAACGTCGTCAGGCTCTGTCTCTAATGTCAGTTTAATGTCCTGTCCTGGGCTTTGATTCAGAACAATGAGTTGGTGGCATTACCAAAGAAAATAGAACATAAGACATACACCAGCTTCAAAATGTCATGACTACTGATGCTGTGTAAAGCAATTAGTGCTCACACAAACTAATCCGATGCGTGGTGTGGGCTGTGCTTAGCTCGCCCTCTGCTGACCAAAGCTCTTCACTGTAGCTAAATCAGATTAGAGAGCAGCGTGTCAGGTCCTGTTTGTATTGTGAAAGGTTGGCACCCAAGCACGGAGCAATGTTCCAAGGAAAAATAAATCAATGTAAATAAAGACATATGCGATTTAGTGTATGTGATGCATGCATTGGGAGTATCAATCGTTACTTGAAATGTGGGTATATGAACATGTAGAAGTTCGACAGCCCTATTAAATTCCCTCAATGTGTTAAGCCTTAGCCCGTACCGTAGCCCGCAAGACTTACAGTGATTAAATTGGCCATGTAAAGCAACCTGCTAACGATCTGCGGGTTACAGGCGGAAAAACCCTATGGGCTGTCGAAATCTGAACTCCATTGCTGCAAATCCTTTGATATGTCAAGCCCGTAACTGTTACATTTGGAAATCGCTATTAAATTGCTACGAATCCACTGGCGTTCAACCCCGTAGCCAAAAAGCCAAGGGTACAACAGAGGCCCTGGAAGGGGTTAAAGTCCTATCTGTAGCACTGTAAATGCAAATATACACACACTATTGTATTTTCAATTAAAGGGAAAATTACGTACCGTATAGACTCGAGTATAAGCCGACCCGAGGATATAAGCCGAGGCACCTATTTTACCCCAAAATACTGGGAAAACTTAGTGACTCGAGTATAAGCCCAGGATGGGAAATGCACTGCCCCCGGTGTCTTTCTAGTGCCCTCTGTGTCCCTCTCTTGTGTGCCCTCTGTGCCCCTTTCTTGTGTTCCCCCTCTCCCTCCCCTGTGTGTCTTCCCACCCTCTCCCTCACCTGTGTCTGATTCCCTCCCTCTCATGTCTGTTTTCCTCCCACTCCCTCATCATCCTCCTCCTCCTCCCTCCACATCCTCCTTCCTCATCACTTCCCTTCTCTCCAACTACCCCCCTCTCCCCTCACTTACCCCCCTCTCTCTTTCCCCTCGCTTAACCGCCCTCCCTTTCCCCTCACTTACCTTCACCAGCTGCTCCTCTGCGCATCTTCTGACTGTGTTGGAACACGGAGTATGCTAATGACGTGATGTCACATGTGCGTCACATCATTAGCATATGCCGGGTCCCGACAAAGCCAGAAGACACGCAGAGGAGCAGCTGATGAAGGTAAGTGAGGGGAAAGGGAGGGGGGAGGTAAGTGAGGGGAAGAGGGCGGAGAAGTGATGGGAAAGGGAGAGGGGGGGATGAGACCAGAGGGAGAGGAGGGAAGGAGACACAGGGGAGGGAGGAGGAGGGAAAGAGACACAGGGGAGGGAGGGGGGAAGAGACATAGGGGAGGGGGAAGTTAGACACAGGGGAGGGGGGAGACACAGGGGAGGGAGAGAGCAGCAGGAGCAGGGTGACTCACGTATAAATTGAGGGGGGTTTTCAACCTTAAAAAAAGGGCTGAAAAACTCTGCTTATACTCAAGTATATACGGTAAGTATTAATATTAATAGTACAACATTCTCAAGCTCTCAAATCTGCAATATAAAATACTTTTTATTTCTGCTTAATTTCCGTGTTATATCGATCCCGGCAATCAATGTGTTTTTTCAATACATAAATTGGAACTTTCATGGACTTGAATATCATATTTACTGGTTTATCAATATTGCATTATTTCTGGAATGCGGGTCCGATCGAAACTTGTAATTGAAAGCTGTAAGGAGGATGATTTTAATGGTTAAAATATTTTGTAACATCTCCTTCCTGAATCTGGCATATTTGGATTGCATTGACAGCTACCACTTTGAACACAATGGCCCCTATTCAATTGCAAACCCGCAGTTGCCTTCATACCGGTTGTAAGTCTGCAGGCTTCAGATTTGCAACAGTTACAGAGCGATTCAATTGCTCAAACTCGTAGCTACCTGGTCGAAAGCCTAAACCATAAAGCATGCATCCATAAGTAGCATTTCAGATCATGATCAATTAAGCAAGGTCGTAACTACTGATTTAGAAACACCCAATAGTAAATGAGACCGTCATCATGACATCATTAAAACATTAGGATAAACATCAATCAATTAGCGTTTAGAAGTGCAATATGCAATCAGACTCGCAATCTGGCAATGTACAAAATAATAAAAATAAATGACACGTTAAAAAAAAAAACTTTGATTGCAGATGTGCGAGCTTGAGACTGTTGTTTAATTAATTCTAATGTCTTTCGTCGCTTTCCCCGTCTTTTAAAGTGCAGTATTGATTTTTTATGTGCATTTACAGTACTACGATAAGGTGTTTAACCCTGTTGCGAGTCCTACCTGGTAAAAGTAGGGTTTTCTTCTATAATTGCCATTTACAGGTGTGAAAACATTTGCGGGCTTGAGGAATTGTAGCAATTGAACAGCGATTTTAACATTTACAGGCTTGAAATATCAAAGGCTTAGCTGGGTCGAAGTTACGATTTTGACAACTGCAGGCTTTTTCAGCCTGTAACACGCAGATCATTTGAGGGTAGCTAAAAGACACCAATTGAATAGCAAATAAGTTTACGGGCTTACAATTGGTCAACTGAATAGGGGCCAATGTTTAATACAGTAAGTAGTCACTGCACCATATCTTTTGGAATCATTAATTACTTTAATCTAAGAAACACATTTATCTGAAGAGGAATACAACAACCTACAGCCTGATTGGATGCTGAAATGCTTAGCTGCTTTCTTTGCATCACAAAATCATTGACCATGCTAGGTTTCTTATTAGATTAGGCCTATATAGATTAATGAAATGTGTAGGAGCTGCAACATAGCACAACATCATCTTTGTACCCAATCATTTTAAATCACTTTATTTGATAGGACTGTTTAGGCATATTTTTATTTTATATAAATGTTTTTATTAAATAATGTTATCCTCAGTGCAGTTGTCTGTAAATGTACTTACTTCAAATAAGTTCCTTTAGTAACATATTCTATATGATAGAGGCAACTTCTTTTATTACTGTGGACTCTTTCTCCTGAATATTCTCAATTCTAGTTCCAAAGAAGTATTAGGTATGGGAAAAAAACACCCAAACATGGAAAAGGCTACTCAGAGACAGAACAAACACTACTTACAGTGAGGGGGAAAAGTATTTGATCCCCTGCTGATTTTGAACGTTTGTCCACTGACAAAGAAATTATCAGTCTATAATTTTAATGATAGGTGTATTTTAACAGTGAAAGACAGAATAACAAAAGAAAAAAAACAAGAAAAACGCATGTCAAAAAAGTTATAAATTGATTTGCAGGTCAACGAGTGAAATAAGTATTTGACCACCTTTGTCTTAGTACTTGGTGGCAAGACCCTTTTAAGCAATCACAGAGGTCAGACGTTTCTTGTAGTTGGCCACCAGGTTTGCACACATCTCAGGAGGGATTTTGTCCCACTCCTCTTTGTAGATCCTCTCCAAGCCATTAAGGTTTCGAGGCTGATGTTTGGCAAATCAAACCTTCAGCTCCCTCCACAGATTTTCTATGGGATTAAGGTCTGTAGACTGGCTAGGCCACTCAAGGACCTTGATGTGCTTCTTCTTGAGCCACTCCTTTGTTGCTCTGCTTGTGTGTTTTGAGTCATTGTCATGCTGGAATACCCATCCACAACCCATTTTCAATGCCCTGGCTAAGGGAAGGAGGTTCTCACCTAAGATTTGACGGTACATGGAGCCGTCCATCGTCCCTTTGATGTAGTGCAGTTGTCCTGTCCCCTTAGCAGAAAAGCATCCCCAAAGCATAATGTTTCCACCTCCATGTTTGACAGTGGAGATGCTGTTCTTAGTCATAGGCAGCATTCCTCCTCCTCCAGTGAGTTGAGTTGATGCCAAAGAGCTCAATTTTGGTCTCATCTGACCACAACACTTTCACCCAGTTCTCCTCTGAATCATTCAGATGTTCACTTGCAAACTTCAGACGGGCCTGTACATGTGCTTTCTTGAGCAGGGGGACCTTGCAAGCGCTGCAGGATTTCAGTCCTTCATGGCATAGTGTGTTACCAAGTGTTTTCTTGGTGACTATGATCCCAGCTGCCTTGAGATCATTAACAAGATTTTCCCGTGTAGTTATGGGCTGATTCCTCACCGTTCTCATGAACATTGAAACTCCACAAGGTGAGATCTTGCATGGAGCATCAGACCGAGGGAGACTGGCAGTTATTTTGTTTCGTCCATTTGCGAATAATCGCACCAACTGTTGTCACCTTCTCACCAAGCTGCTTGGCTATGATCTTGTAGCCCATTCCAGCCTTGTGTAGGTCTACAATCTTGTCCCTAACATCCTTGCACAGCTCTTTAGTCTTGGCCATGGTGGAGAATTTGGAATCTGATTGATTCATTGCTTTTGTGGACAGGTGTCTTTTATACAGGTAACAAGCTGAGATTAGGAGCACCCTCTTTAAGAGAGTGCTTCTAATCTCAGCTCATTACCTGTATAAAAGACACCTGGGAGACAGAAATATTTCTGATTGATAGGGGATCAAATACTTATTTCCCTCATTGACTTGTAAATCTATGAATAATCTTTCTGACATGTGATTTTCTTGTATGCTTTTTTGTTATTCTGTCTCTCACTGTTACAATACACCTACCATTAAAATTATAGACTGATCATTTCCTTGTCAGCGGAGAAACGTTCAAAATCAGCAGGGGATCAAATACTTTTTCCCCTCACTGTAAAAGTTAAAAAGGTCTATAAAGGAGCCCTACTTAAAAGTATTTACTCAAATTGCAAGTATTAAGAGGATGCCTACAAAGCAGGATGACTTATAGCCCAAATAATAGCAACCTAACAACACCTCCCAATGTATCAGTCAATAAGCATAATTTCAACATATACTATGAAGCTAAACTGATATTAAAAAGGCCTTTACAACCCATTACCACAACAACCTCTATGCAGTCAAAATGACCCTTAACAAACCCACCACCAGATCTTGTAGATACCTTATTAAAAACAACACAGAAACCCAAAAGATACACCAGACTCAAAACTGCCCACACTCTTACTTGTCATTTCAAATTATAGTGGGTGTATAATGTACCAACACCACCCCACACTTGGATCTCTGTCATATTTTGCCATGTTACAGTCAGAAACCCCATTCAAGTGTGTTCCTCTTGATCCATATAACATCTACTATATCACTAAAACATTTCATTTGTTAAAAATAAAAACTCTAAGAATATTCATTAGGAAATTATTCACCTGGTAAAGCATTAACACTCCTTAATAAATTCTGCTCAACCAACTGCCTTCATAATGTTCAGAATATGCAGATTAGACTTAAACTGAATGCAATTAAAATGAAGAACCACTGAGATTGAACATACAGTATCTATGTTAATCATTTTAAATACACATCTGGATAAATGCTCACCATGAAGCATTACATACCAAGCAAAATGAAAAACAACAATTTTCCACAAAGATCTACAGAGCAGTGTTCTGGACAGACACAAGTCACATGAGGGACATACACAAATTCAAATGTACTGCATATCGAATGGAGTACTGTTAAATGAAGACACATAAAGCTACTCAGAATCTTCTATGACCAGGTTATCTTCTAACACACAGCAGCCATGCAAGAAGGATGTTGGCCAGAGAAGCAGCCAAGAGGGCAGAATCAATTATTTAAGACTTACAATGTCTCAGAGCTGAGATGGGAGAAACTGCGTCGAAAAATGTATTATTTGGCCTTAATTCCAAGTGTTATTTCTGTTGAAATGTGGGTTAAAATGAAACCTTCAAGGTGTGAAAGGGAGTAAAAATCGGGATTGCAAAATACTTTGATTTGTAATTTTTGCAAAAGGGGAAGAAGAAATACTGTTTAAATGTGTTGTAAGTTTAGGCTGTAAAACAGTAAAATGTGGCAGAGGTCCATGGTGCATCAATACTTTTCTACTCCCACTGCAGCTATTTTATTTAAACAAAAAGAAACAAGGCAAGAATGCTCACTCTCACCATTATTGTTTGATTTTGACCCCCTAATGTGATTCTAAAATCAAAGCCCCTATTTCTGGAGCATTGCTATGTAAACTTAAAAAATAAATAGTTATACAGTCAAAGACTCAGGGTTTCCCAGTAATTGCTTTCATTTAGTAAAAGACCAAACATCAGTCTTCCTAAACTCAAACAAACCATGTTCAATGGGCCTCAACTGTTGAAAATATATTTAACATGGCTAGCTTCAGCAGTCTATATCTCGCACATCATTGCATAAATGCAGCCTTTGCTAAATTGCAATTCGGCCAATTGAATAGGGCTCTATTTAAGCACATAGCATATTTTTTACAGAAGTTTTTAGTTAGTGAAGACCTTGCTTTTGGATAGATGTTCACTAACTAAAAGCGTCTGTAACATAAATAGATGCTTCATGTGGCCCTTGTTATAAAATGATGTACCTCTTGCACAGCATACAATTTATATTCTCCATCCACAATATGCATATCACTCTCACTTGGTCCTCAATGTGTTTAAATATATACATACACACACATATATATTTATTTATTTATTTATGTTTTAAATGCTGCTGAGATACAGTCTGCCATTGGCTGATACTTCCACTGCAATAGACACATTGTATCCATAAGCTGCAGTGGGCAGGCCTGTTGGGCATTTGACAGTGAGTAAAAATAAAGCTTTTAAGTACTTGTTAATAAAATGATGTTTAAATATGCAAATAAACACTTATTTTTATTTTATTACTAAAAAAGGGCCATAAAAGGGCTGCACAGTGTTTTTTTAGCTTTTTGGTATACGCATAGAAAAATTGGTAAAAACTAAATGGGAGAGAGGTAGAGGGGGATAAATTGCTAATAGAGGTATAGATAATAAGCTATGTCTTATGGAGTGCATGAGAGTGATTTGATATTTGTGGACAGATTAAATGGACTTTGCATTGTTGAAGAGAGATATTCTCTCCCACTGTAAATAAGAGTTGGAGGGCAACCTCTTGCCTACCACTGCTTTAACACAACAAACCAGTGCCCGGTTTTGGGTCAAGTATATTAGGCTACTGTTTGGTAAGCCTCCTGACCCTCTGTGAACATCTTCACCGAAAAAGTGACAAAGCTGACAACCCTGCATTGCTATATAGTCTCCTCACCATCATTGTGTGATGTATTAGTATTACTTTTTATATACACCTACTGTATATAACAGAATGGATTTGTGATTCTTTTTGCCTGAGAAAAAATAGTTGATAGAACCAATCCTTGCATCATTCCCTCTATATGACAAATTCAACTGGATGTACCTTAATACAAAGTCCATTAATGACTGTGAAGTCTGCATGAGGGCTGCTTTATGATATAGTGACCTATTGTTGACTAACATGTTGGTCATAGTACGGCTTTGTAAAATATTACTATATCCATGGCTGTGCTAGTTTTTGACACAACTCTTCCCTTAAGACCACATTGTGTGTGTGTTCAGTCCTTCAGTCGTGTTCGGCTCTCGGGGACCATATGGACTGCAGAACCCAGACACAGCATCTCGGTTGTGCTTATTCATATGGTTTTCATGGCAAATATATTGGAATGGGTTGCCAGTTCCTTGACCAGTTGTCTGACCTTTCTGCTATGACCTGCCCATCTTGTGTGACAGTACATGGTTTAGCTCACAGCTACATTGAAGAACATAAGCCACTTCACCACAACAAGGTAGTGATCCAGAAGGGGAAACCACATTGCCTCATTTCAACAATATTCTCACTTGCTTTTCCTTAGTAGCTCCTTGCGTGCAACTATCTACAAGAGTAATATCTCCCCTCTGACTGGGACAGTCTGAAAATAATGATTATCCATCCAGATTATTACACACAAGATTAACCATTTGGCATGAAGGAAGAACTGTTGTTCCAACCCAATGAAAGTGCAGCTGTCTTTTAGAAAAATCTTCACTGCAGCAGAAGTGTAAGCAATGAACATAACATTATTTTTAAAGAAAATCTTAATTTTTTAAGTATTATTGTGTACAGAAAGGTAGCCTTGAGCCTCAGACTCAAGACTTATGTATCAGCAGTGTCAGAAACTGGTTAGGGGAAGTAGTCATAAGGCTAATGACCACTAAAGAGTCATATTTATATTCTGCTTTTTAGACGACCTTGATTTAATAAAGGGAGGAATGTTTTTTGCAGTTCACAATAAACACAGCCTTTTTTTTTAACTATTGTATGCAGTTTTGTTTCAATGATGATGGACATTTTATCTTGGATTGTAAAAGAAATAGAAATCTGGGAGAAGTGGGGATAATAGTAGTCATATGTGTAAGATCTGTATTTACTTATGTTAAAATGCTCCTCAAACTACAGAGAAGATTCTCTCAATTTATTAAATTTTTCTCTCTTGCACCAGGTAATTAATATTATTAAAATTATTTTGTCGTATAAGCAAACAAATCTGAGGGGATAAAGCTTAAAGAGACAAATAACTGTGGCCCTGAGTGGAACAATTCAACTCCTATGACAGGCAGCCTCCAAGGGAAGAGAGGGCAGGCCAACAATAGAAAAAACACAAGAGAAAACATACAATAGTGGCGCACTACACATTATAAACAAAATGTATTCGAATATCAAAGCAATGGTACTTCCTGCTGATGAAAATTCATTTGGAGGAGAGCAAAAGAAAAAGAAAAAAAAAAAATATATGGTGAAGTAAGTTTGGGTTATTTTTATACATGCATACATACAGTGCCTTGCAAAAGTATTCACCCCCTTGGCCTTTTTTAATGTTTTGTTGCCTCACAACCTGGAATTAACATGGATTGTTTGAGGATTTGCATCATTTAATTTACATAAAATGCCCACAACTTTGAAAAAGTTTTTTTTTTTTATTGTGAAGCAAACAACAAATAGGACAAGATAACAGAAAAAGTCATTGTGCATAACTATTCACCCCCCTAAAGTCAATACTTTGTAGAGCCACCTTTTGCGGCAATCACAGCTCCAAGTAGCTTTGGATAAGTCTCTATGAGCTTGCCGCATCTTACCACTGGGATTTTTGCCCATTCCTCCTTGCAAAACTGCTCCAGCTCCTTCAAGTTGGATGGTTTGCGCTTGTGAACAGCAATCTTTAAGTCTGACCACAGATTTTCTATTGGATTGAGGTCTGGGCTTTGACTAGGCCATTACAACACATTTACATGTTTCCCCTTAAACCACTCAAGTGTTGCTTTAGCTGTGTGTTTGGTGTCATTGTCCTGCTGGAAGGTGAACCTCTATCCTAGTTTTAGGTTTTGCTCAAGAATATCCCTGTATTTAGCACCATCCATCTTTCCTTCAACTCTGACCAATAGTTTTATGTATATATTTTTCTCATTTCACTTCACCAACTTAGACTATTGTGTTCTGATCCATCACATAAAATTCAGATTAACAAAACATTGAACTTAAGGCTGTAATGTAACAAAATAGGTAAAAAGTCAAGGGGGGTGAATACTTTTGCAAGGCACTGTATTGTTCTTGCAAAACATAAAAAAATGGCTTTCCATTTAATAAAAAAAATATTATTTAGGGTAACCATATGTAGAACATATTTTCTTTTGTTTCAATCATTTTTATTATCATCAATGTCAATTACACTTCAATTAAGTACCGTATATACTCAAGTATAAGCCAACCCAAGTATAAGCCGAGGCACCTATTTTACCACAAAATACTGGGTAAAATGAGTGACTCGAGTATAAGCCGAGGGTGAGAAATGTGCTGCCCCCTGTGTCCCTCTTATGCCCTCTGTGTCCCCCTCTTGTGTCCCCCTCTCTCTCCCGTGTCTCTTCTCCCCTCTGCCTTCCCTGTGTCTCTTCCCCCCTCTTCCTTCCCTGTGACTCTTCCCCCCTCTCCCTTCCATGTGTCTCATCCCCCCTCTCCCTTCCCTGTGTCTCTCCCCCCCCTCCTCATTCTCAACCTCCCTCAACCCCACTCCTCATCCTCAACCTCCCTCCTCATCATCCCTCCTCATCCTCAACCTCCCTCCTCAACCCCCTCATCCTCAACCCCCTCCTCCTCACCCCCCTCCTCAACCCCCCTCCTCAACCTCCCTCCTCAACCTCGCTCCTCATCCTAAACATCCCTCCTCATCCTCAACCTCCACATCCTCGACCCCCTCCTCAACCCCCTCCTCAACCTCAACCCCCCTCCTCATCCTCAATTCCCTCCTCAACCTCCCTCCTCAACCTCCCTCCTCATCCTAAACCTCCCTCCTCATCCTCAACCTCCCTCCTCATCCTCAACCTCCCTCCTCATCCTCAAACCCCTCCTCATCCTCAAACCCCTCCTCAACCTCCCTCCTCAACCTCAACCCCCCCATCCTCAACCCCCTCCTCAACCTCAAACCCCCTCCTCATCCTAAACCCCCTCCTCAACCTCCCTCCTCAACCTCAAACAACCCCCTCCTCAACCTCCCTCCCCAACCTCAACCCCCCATCCTCAACCCCCTCCTCATCCTCAACCCCCTCCTCAACCTCAACCCCCCCATCCTCAACCCCCCTCCTCATCCTCCCTCCTCATCCTTAACCTCCCTCCTCATCCTCAACCTCCCTCCTCAACCTCCCTACTCATCCTCAACCTCAACCTCCCTCGTCAACCTCCCTCCTCAACCCCCCTCCTCAACCTCAACCCCCCCATCCTCAACCCCCTCCTCAACCTCCCTCCTCAACCTCAACCCCCCCATCCTCAACCCTCTCCTCAACCTCAACCCCCCTCCTCAACCTCCCTCCTCATCCTCAACCCCCCCTCCTCATTCTAACCCCCCCCCCCATTCTACCCCTCTAAATACCCCCCCCCCTCTCACTTTCCCCTCACTTACCTGCATCTGAAGCTCCTGCTCCGGCCTCCGCTCCTTCCGGCGTCTTGACATGGCGCGTATGTGACGTCACGTCATTAGCATATACCCGGTGCCGGCACCAGTTATATGCTAATGCCGTGGCCCGCATGTGCACCACGTCAAGACACCGGAAGTAGCGGAGGCCAGAGCAGGAGCTTCAGAGGCAGGTAAGTGAGGGGAAAGGGAGAGGGGGGGTATTTAGAGGGGTAGAATGAGGGGGGGGGGTTGAGGATGAGGAGGGGGTTAGAGAGACACGGGGGGGAGAGTGACTCGAGAATTAAAAAAAGGACTGAAAAAATCGGCTTATACTCGAGTATATACGGTAATAAAGTATGACTTGACGGTCAAAACAGTACAATCTCCTGAGTGAAACATTAATTTCTTTAACCTAGTCTAAAGAATAAACAACATTGTGATTCCTTCATCTTTTTTCCGTTTCCATTTATAATGTAATGTATTGTTGGTTACTAAGGTCTTTCTTTTCTTTATTCTTTTTATATTGTATCTAGACCGTGTAACTAAAATGTAACTAGGATAAACAAGTGTTATTTTATTTTATGTATTTATATAAGAACATTCTAACTAAATAATAAATTATAATATTTTAAAATTATATAAAATAAAACTATAAGTACCATTTGTTTTGGTTTTTTCCTTATATCAACTATGATGTTCGAATTTTGTTCCAGGCGTGCATAGAAAAACAATTGGGGGGTCCTGGGCACGGGCCCAGGGTGTGATGTCACTGACCTTGGCAGGGCTCCTCCTTCAATATGTTAATTTATGTTCATTTATGTGAATTTATAGTATATGTTAAAACTGGTTATTTAATAAAGCTGTGGCCCGTATTACTCCCAACCTGTTGTCAGTCTTTTATTTCCTTAGCCAAATGGATCATGCTGGGGTCATGCGGTGGAAGGAGATTTTGAATAAAGAAGAACCTTGTCTATGCACAATGGGAATGCTGCAGTTACATTTTGACTATATGGAAACTATAGGAAATCCCATTAGTTTGCAAAGGTGCACCCATCTGAGAAAGAAAAAACATACACAAGCAGGCAAGGAAGCAAAATTGAGCCACACAGTAAAAATTTAAAATAAAAAAGATTTTGCTCATTATTTAGTTACTCAAAAGACTTTTCATAAAAGAATGACACTAGTGATCCTTTAACTTGATTAAAGATAGGCGATATTAGACAGGTAATCAAAATGAATCTTATTGTGCCATAATAGTTATTTGGATGTTGTTTTTTTACCATAAAAAGGTCATAACAAATAATGAGACATTCATATAAATAAATCCAGCAGCATTATATTATGTATAATTATTACAATTCATTTAATTTTTGTATTTTTAATGCAATCAAAAATAATGCGTTTTTAATTTACTTTAGTTAATATTCATACTAATAATAAGATTATTTACTTTTTTATTGTAATTATCACTCATAATAATATAATGTTGATGGGTTTGTTTACTTGGAATGTCTCTTTCCATGTGACGGCCATTGTTACTTTAAAAAAATAATTTTATAAAATATAAAAATAACTATTCATTGCAGCACAATAAGCTTGAATGACATTTTCTATTACATAGGACACCTGGTGATTCAAAACAGCATTTTCCTCTTTGATTTTTGCTTTACATGTGCACTTTATAACCTTGACCAGCAGAAAGAGGAAGATTAGTATTTGCATTTCAGAAATCTATTTTATTGTGAAATTTCATCAGCGAATATCACTAACGTAAAGGCCCACTGTAGTTCTGTATTTAAAATGACACTGTTGAGGTTTCAAATGTTCTATAATTTAAAACTGTAGGTTATAATATGCACATTATCAATTGAATGTTATTAAAACAATTGCATTTTTCTAAAGTAAACAAGCATTGACGTTTGCCATTTTGAGTTGTCAGTCAACCGTTCTGATCCACCTAAAATAAGAGATTCTAACCTTTTGTCAATGAGACTTCATTGACATTAATTACTGATATGCAGCTGAGCCACTGAATCCATTGGGATCCATTCAATTCGAGCCTTGCAACTCGATCGCAGACAAGACCCGCGGCGGGGAATTCATATTTTTAAATGCTGCAGGGGTCTCAATAGGGACCCCCGCAGCCATTGCCGGATTACCCATTAGGCCGACTAGGCAGCCGCCCAGGTGCTTTTCCCTGTGAGGGGCGCCAATTTTTTTTAAAAATGGTTCCTGGCCTAAAAAAAATTAAATGTTGCAGTTCATAGACTGGCTACTAAGGGGTAACCACCTAGAACAAGACAGTTACAACTGGAAAGGCAACTTACACGTACAGAAATGGCAAAAATGGGTCTGTGGAGGGGCTCCTCTACTTCACTGCCTAAGCACAGTTAAAAAGGTAGATACGGCCCTGCTCGCAGCAAGGGTTAATGTTTGTACCTTGCGGGGGTCCCGATGGAGACCCCTGCATCTTGGGGGTTTACTTTAGGAGTGAGGGGTTAGGAGAAGAGGGGACGTTTAGGAGCAGCATACATAAGGGCTTTTAAAGTCCTTGCGAGTCCTCCGTGGAACCCATAATTTGTGAAGCAACTATTGCCATTTGCAGTCTTGGCGGGGTGGTTAGCGAGGGGGACTGGGAGCAATTGAATAGCGATTTGCGATTTTATTGTTCGGAACTCTTGCGGCCCTGAAAGATCAAATCTTGGAGGGGTATTAACTTATGATGGTAACCATCGCAATAAATCGGAGGCTGGAGTCCGAAACCCAATGGAAGCCCGCAGAAAGAGGCCAATTGAATAGCAAAATATGTTACGGCCTCCATTTCCGAAGCCCGAATCTCCCGATGCCTCAATTGAATGAGGCTCATTGTCTTAAGTAGTCTCCTTTTGTGCAGATGTCTGCAGTCAAGATAATGGAACCAGTACCTATGCAGCTTCTTACTATTAATGCCAATGACCTCTCATTAACAAAATATTAGAATCTCTTTTTGTGGGTGGGTCAAAAAGGCAGAATGATAGCTCAAAATGGCAAACTTCAAGATACATTTTAGTAGCATTCAATTTATAAAGTACCTATTATTACCCATAGTTTTAAATAATACCATACTCTGTTGTGTCACTTTAAAATATACTCTTTTGAACACTTTTCCTCTCTCCTCCTCCTTCCATCTGTCTTCATTTTGTTCCCTTTTTCTTTATTTTCTTCTCTCTTCCTTTTCGCTCTCTCTGCCCCTTCCCATTCTCTTTCCACTCATTCTCATCCATCCTTCCTTATCTATGCCCCTTTCACTCCCTCTCACATTTTCACTCTTTCTTACTCCTGTCCCCATCATCTTTCCTTTCACTGTCTCCCCACTCTGCAGTTCTCTCTCTCTCTCTCTTCTACCTTCCAGCTATCTACCCCTGTTATCCACCTCTCATACTCTCACTTTTATCTCTCTATCTTCCATCCCTCTTTCTATCCTTCCTCTCTCCCTCCACACCCCCATTCCCTTCCCTCTCCCCCATCCCTCAAATTCCTCTCTCCCCCAACATACCTCTCTCGCTGCCCCAGCCCTTCCCTTTATTTCTTTCTCTCTTTTTCTGTCATCCTGCCCATTCCTTCATCTCATTTCTCAATCTCTATACTCATTTGATCCTCTTTATCTCCCTCATCCCTCCCTCTTCCACACACTTTCTGACTCTTTCTCTCCGTAATTTCCATAAAGCTTCCCTCTCTCTCCCTCTCTTTTTCTGGCCCTGATTCCTCTCTCTTTCTCTCTTTGATCGCTATATCTCTTTCTCTTCCTACCAACCTCTCCCATCCCACTCTCTCACACTTTTCCTCTCTTCCTTTACATGAATCTAAGAATGGCTGCATACATAAGTCATTAGGGATTTAATATCAGTGGGGAAAAACCTATAGTAGGGCTTGTATAAGACAATTCATTTATGGATCGGAAATGCTGGAACACTGTGTATCTGCACAAACACAGTTTTCCATGATGAGGTGTCCAGTTTTTTGGGGGGACCACCTATTAATTCTATATGAAGATGAATAAATAAGTGCAATATGGGTTTTTGGTCCACTCAGAAACCATACACAAGGTATACATTTCCTATAGTATATAGTTTGATCCCAACATACTGGATATATAGTGTAGGAATGTTCTACCTACCATAGCATATTTAGTGCTGGTCAGAGTACGCTCTCCCGCCTAATTCCACAGTGGTGCTGAGGCCCATATAAGGGCTGAAATGCAGTCTGTGGGTGGGTTTCTGACACTGTACCCTAATTTACTGCTATGTTCTGAAAGCCCGCCTGAGAGCCGGGCCCATAGTCCTAAATGCATCCTATGTTAAATGGGCTGGAATGAAAAAGTTGAGCATAATTTGCATGTCACTACCCAGAATCCTTAGTAATAGTGGGACAAATGTTCACTATAAAGTACTATGGGGAAAAAATGTCTTCTGACATGCTTGAAACGTGTAAATGAACTCTGGATGTTTTTGTTTTTTTATTTCCTAACCACTTCCTCTTTCCAACTCTCTACTCTCTCCTTCACCCTCCTCTCTTTTTATTGTTTTTCCTTCTCTCTTTCTCCCTCTCTCCTTATTTTGTTTATTTTTCCTCCTGTTTCCATATCCCCATTCTTTATCCATTTCGATCCCCCCCTCTTTTCTACATTCCTGTATATTTTATTCCCTATAATAGCCTTTCTCTTAATAGTGGCTTCATTCTTCTTTCTTCCGTTTCTCTCCTTCCATTTGTTTATTTGTATTTATATGTTTTTATCAGGGGTGGGGAATGGCCAATGGCCATTTGGATATTTATAACACCATTCGTGGGCCATACAGAATTATCTACTTAAAAATAAGCCTGCTATGTTTGATCACACATTTAATGAACTCCCCCCTATTGTGATGGCTGGAACTGCATCTCTAAGGTGAGGTCATGTTAGCTGGAATTGATGATGTTGCTACTCGCAGCTACTTTTCCAGGTTTGCGTCGGTCAGTCTGGAGCGCAATCTACTCTTTGCGATAGTAAGTATTGAAAAGAACTGCTCGCAGCCTGCCTTGCACTGGCTGTCCTCGGAGTCACTACAATACAGGCAGACGGGCTGTGGGCAGCCGATGGGAAGCATACGTGTGTGTCCAGTCATGTACTCATATGTGTCTTTCCCTTAATGGACGTTCCTTGCATATCCCGTAAAATGTACATTATTATTATGATTCACATGACTCTCATGTAAAAATCTTTATTCTGATACTCTTATATTTTAGAGAGTTTGCAAAGCACTTTTTAATCACTTATCAGCGTTGTTTCGGATCATGTGTATACAATTAAAGTTATTTCAATGATCAAGTTGAAGGGGTGTTAAGCACCCAATGGATATATAAGGTCAACATATATATATTTTTTTTATACAAATTGTTTTGGTTTAATGCAGTTATTTATGACCAGTGTGGCGTAACAAATTTACAATTCTGTTGAAATAATGGCAGTCTCACAATCAGAAAAATTGAATCTTGCCAATCTGATGCAAGAAGCAGAAGGTACCTTTCAAAGATCAGAAGTATCAGGACAATTCACAGCCTCTAAAGATAATATAACTCTTGTATCCAAAGAAATTTAAATAAATGTAAAGAAACAAATCAGACAATTTGGGAACTTTCCAGTATTAAAAATTCTCTAAAAAATAAAATGATCCCACGTGGTTTAAGGATCCAATTATCTCCTGCAACACACCTATTAAGTGAGGCATTTGTCACATCGTGGATAGAAATTATGCATAAGTGTTCAGAAGATCTTATGAAATTAATATTAGAATCAGAACTCAAAAACTTAGAAGAGTTAAATGTTAAGGTGATGGAACAGGGAAACCCCTAGAGAGATTCAGGGGAGTCTCAGAATATGAGGAACTCAATAGAAAGTTGGAAAATAATATTGAAAGATTTCAAAAGGATTTGATATCCAGAAAATAACGGAAGAGTATATAAATTTTTGGGACCCTTGAACATAAAAAATCAAGATGAAGTGAGTTCTTCGGATTATGAACAGTCTGATAAGGAGGACCAAGGAGCAGTAGGAGGAGTAAATTGTGGAATGGCTCAATTACTGAGTCAAACTCCCCCAGGTCCAACAACAAGATCAGCATACAATTTAAATCAAAACACCCCGGAACATCATCATTTTTTATCCAAGGGGCACGCCCGAAAAAATTGGCAAGGGACAGGGAAAAGGAACAAGAAACACAACAACAATTGATTGGGGCAAGATTAGAAAAAGAAGATAATATTCAGCAAAAAAAAAAATATTAAATTTAAAGGAGAGCTTAAGACCAAAAATGAAAAAAACAATTATAGAAGAAGCTGTGAAATTGGAAAGAAAAAGAAACAAAGTGGATTTAATAAATCAAGTAACAATCGTGAGGAGAAGGATCAAAGTATTATTAATCTTTCTGATTTTACCATTAATGAAGCACATAAATCCATCCTGAAAAAACGGCTGTCGTTTGTACTGACAAGCAAATCAAACCTATTTAATAATATCAAAGATGTTAATCTCTTTTTGGTCCGGAAAAAGTGTTTTTTGAATAAAGAAGAACGTGACCTGAATTGACTGGGAGTTGATAAGGAGCAAATTTAAGCTTTCAAAGTTCTAATGGATCTCCTAAATGAACAAGATCCATCCCTAGAAGGAAAAATTTTAAAAAGACAGATAAAAGGAAAAAGCTAATTTACATCTGACTTAACATTGGCCCAAACAGAATTTAAAGAGAGAGGAGAGAAAAGCATTTGATAAACTAAAAAATAGCAACATCATCATTAAACACGTGGATAAGGGGGGTAATGTTGTATTAATGAAGGAAATGTGTGCGAGAAGGTTTTATCAGATCAAGATACTTACAAAAGTCTTAAAGAAAAATTTGACTAACAAGTTTAGAAAAGAGCTATATGAAATACTTAGCTACGCAGAAGACAGGAAACTATTGGATCAATCAACTTTTGATTTTCTCTTACTGAAATATATTACCATACCAACTTTTTACTTCCAAAGGTTCATAAACAAGTAATTCCGGTACCAGGATGGCCGATAGTGTCCAGCAATAATTTTCTGACAGAAAATATAAGCATGTACATAGATGACCATTTAAAGGCAATGGTAAGATCCTTGCCCTCTTATCTGCAAGATACTTTGGACATATTAAAACAAATGAATGGCATCAGTGTACCAAAAGATACAATTTTTATTACGATTAATGTCGAACGATTATATTCTTCGATAACACACGAAAAAGGTATTCAGGCGGTGGAATATTTTCTTAGCATGGAGAGTCATGTGGATGTAGAATTCAATAAATTCATTGTAAGATTGCTAAGATTTATTCTGCCAAATAAACTATTTTCTTTTTAACAATCGCTGGTAACAGAGTAAAGGGACGGCAATGGGCACAGCCTGTGCCCCAAGTTATGCAAATTTATACTTGGGGCACTGGGAAGCTGTAGAGGTATTCACTGAATACAAGCAAGAATATACAGAACAAATTGTGCTGTGGCAACAGTTTATAGATGACATTTTACTGTTTTGTTCTGGCTCTCAAAGAGATTTTGAAGATTTTATCAGAAATCTGAACCAAAATGATTGGGGTTTGAAATTTACATATTACTTCAATAATACCAGAGTGGAATTTTTGGACCTGATTTTGACGAAAGATGAGGGAGGTAATAACATTCCTCGGTATTCCGAAAACCGACAGCCTCCAATTCACTCCTGCATTGGTCCAGTCAACATCCGGTGTCCCTGAAGGCAGGAATACCTATGGGGCAGTACCTTAGACTTAAAAAGAACTGTGACAGTCTGGGGGACTTTAAAGAAGATCTTAACGCAAGGTTTAAAGAAAGGGGGTACCCCAATCGTCCTTTAATGAAGGCTTTTAGAAAAGCACTAATAAATGAACGGGAAGATCTGATATATAAAAAGAAAAATCAAAACAGGAAAGAGCAAGACCATAAGATACGATTGATAATGTCATATGGAAGTGACTGGGAACCAATAAAAGAGATCTTGCAAAAACATTGGTATATCCTCAGAGAGGATGAAACACTAAGAGAATTTATTACGGAATATCCAAGTATAGCCTACAGGAGAAATAGGAACTTCAAGGATACTTTGGTGAAAAGCTTCTTCAATCCAATAAGACCAAGAACAAAGTGGTTAACTGAAACAAAGGGCCTCTTCCAATGTGGACATTGCAGAGCCTGGCAGTATATTCAGCCAAGCAACATTTTTGAAGGTGTGAATACAGGCAAGAAATACTCTGTGAAAGTACACATGTCCATGTCAAAAATATGTCTCTAGGCATATGAAGTATTTTCACAGGAATAAACCAGAAGCTATGAAGTTTCAAGTTCTAGAGAAGCTTTTGATGAGTCCAAGAGGTGGAGATGCATATAAAGGATTATTACAAATGGAAAGCAAGTGGATATTCACGTTGGATTGTAAATATCCCAAGAGCCTCAATGAAGGCTATTCCTATTCGGAATTCCTCTAGAGATGTTTCTAATAAATAGGGCAATTAAATACTTTATAGCCATTCCCAATACAAGGGTATTTGTGATACCCTTATATTATATTCTTTTTTTTTGGGGGGGGGGGGGGGGCATTTTTCTGAGATCTATATCAAGATAACAATATGTATATATATATATACAACAATATGTAAACACATATTTAATAAACACAGGTCACAAATTATGTAATTATAAATTTAGTTTAACAAGATATTAATTACAACACATGATTTATGCACTTATTAAGAACACATTCCCAATAATAAAATTATTTATTTGCACTAAGAATAGTTAGTTAGGAGAATTTGGAGTATCTCTTGTTAGTAACATTTACCAATTGCTCCGAAACAGTTTAACTACCTTTGAAATATCTGGATAAAGTAAAAGGTACTGTTTCTACTCAGTGAGAGTGAGAGTAATAATTTGACTATAGAGAAAACAAATGGACATATTGTAAGATACAATAAAGTTAATTGAAAGAAAAAACGCCAAAACCTATGCACACAGGAATACGATTACGCTGCAATGCCAGTGTTATGATGTAGGCCTTGTAAGGCTTAATAAAGTTGATTAAATTGATAAAACGTAACGTTGCGACATTATTTCGTGAACGTCATGACGTAATTACGCCCACGCTCAACCCGGAAGTAGCAGGGCTTTATAAGCCAGATAATAAGCCAGTGAATATAGACTTAGAGAAAGTCCTCTAGATTGACGAAACGGACCGTTGGCACTTAATCTTACAGTGGGACAGGTTCAACTCCAGGGGAAAATTGATCACATGTTATTTTTTACAAGTTTGGAGAGAAGGAAACTGAATCGCAAGTATTTTTGAAACTGCTATATGTTATTTCCCTCCCACACATATACTCTTTAATTACTTGTTTGTTTGTTCTTTGCATTCATTTGCAATATAGAGTAGCCATTATATTTGTGTGTATTCCTCTTTTGCGAGTTAATGAATACCTGTGTCCCACTTTCTTTGTATTTAAAATGTGAATATGTTGTGCTTTTTTTTATATATATTCAACAACTCTATGATTATCAGTGTATCCTGTAATAACAGGCCTATCAGTATATTCTGATATATGAGAGTTGCTTAGCAATGGCCTATAGTACTTGTATGATACCAGTCAATTGATGCTAATAGAATAGCCTAGGTTTATATATATAGTCCATATGACTCTCAAGTAAAAATCTTTATTCTGATACTCTTATATTTTAGAGAGTTTGAAAAGTACTTTTTAATCACTTATGGGCGTTGTTTCGGATCATGTGTATCCAATTACAGTTAGTTTGATAATATACATTTATGTTGCTATGAAAAAAGCTCCTAGATTTATTAAATTTTGAGTCCTGTCTGTGGTTGCCTTGGCAGGGCTAGACCAAACGATTTTGTGGGCCTTATATGGCCCATGGGCCGAACAATCCCTATCCCCAGTTTAAATCAATCCACCATTAACCTTCCAACCAATGCTGTCATGAACATTGAAACTATACTGTCATTGACATCTTACACTTTGGATAAAGCACTATAAAAATGTGCATAAATAAATAAAATTGAACATTACATAATGTATTACCAAAACGAAGCTATATTAGCCAAGTTACCCTACTTTTTAATTATATATAAAGAGAGAGGTAGTGTGTGAGTGTTGAGTGATCTAGATGAATAATCAGAGTATTACAGTATATGGTGATGGCTTTTTTATTGGACAAACATTTTATTTAGAGTGACGAGCTTCTGACTTGATAAAGAAAATCACAACTCTCCACTAAAAAAAAGGTATAACTATATATATATATATATATATATATATATATATATATACTAGCGACTTGTCCGTCAAAAATGATGGGACAATAAAATTTGAAGCCATGGCAATGCTGTTTGCCACACAATGTAAAGCTTTTGCTCCTCTGAGGACCTTCGGCGCTCACGCCCCTCTCCCCTCGTGTCTTTCAAACGGGTAAAATATGCTATTTATGTAAACGTCATGACGTAATTACGCCCACGCTCAACCCGGAAGTAGAAGGGGTTTATAAGCCAGATAATAAGCCAGTGAATATAGCCTTAGAGAAAGTCCTCTAGATTGACGAAACGGACCGTTGGCACTTAATATCTGCGAGTTTCAATCCTGCGCAGTGCTTTAGGAAAAGCGCTATGGACACTGGATTCCAAGCTCAAAGACAGGGCCACCCACTCTTTGCAATGTATGAATCTTTAACTTGTCATTGCCTTTAACTTAACTTATGTATAGCGCTACGGAATATGTTGGCGCGTTACAAATAAACGATAATAATAATAATAATATTTAGCATTTTTTTATATATATATTTTTTAATAATAATTAATTACTTAATAAATTCATATACTTTACCTATTTCTAATAAATTTATACAGCCACCAATATCCTGAAGAGCTAACAATCTCTTTTTATTTTCCTGCAGCATACAATGTACAGTTGGACTGTTGCTGGCCTGAGGAGAAAGTGTCAGCAATGTGCCAAGCGTGCAGTAAAAATAGGCTTTGTGCGTGAGGCCAAACCATTTGGTTATTCGGGTAAAGCGCCATTTTAGATTCATAATGTTATTAGTTGCAAGTTAGTGTTGTAAAATGGTAGCTATTGTCTATGTGTTACGCGGCTCGCAAGCATTTTCCGTCCTTTCTAATAGTGTTTTTCTACCTCGTACGTTCCTGGGTAAAAGTGGTACGCGGCTGGCGGTGATTTGCACGGTTCGGGGTCGTGTAGCCTCGTTTAAAGTTTTTCTCGCTTTGCTGAAACTCGCCAAATTCGGCTTAAATTTGCGTGCAACCTCACTCCCAGATGTCCTGGCTGTCCCCCCGTGCTGTGCGTGTTTTTTGATTTGCGCGGTTCGGCCGTTAATTTCGTATTTTTCCGACCTTGCAATTTTCTTTTCTAAGTCCCGCGTTCCTCAACTGCTTGCAGCCTATGGCAATCCCGCTTTTCCTAAGTGCTTGGAGGCTAAGTTCCGCGTACTGCAATGCCTGAACTGCTCGCCTCGCATTACTGCCTAAGTCCCGCATTTTTCAATGCCTCAATGGCTCGCCTTGCAGGAGTGCCTTTGGCGCTCATTTCTGCCTAAGTGCCCGTGTTTCAATGCCTCTACTGCTCACCTTGCTTTGCGAGGCTCGCAGGCGATGAGCGCCTAAGTGCTCCGATTTTCAATGCCTCAACTGCTCGCCTCGCTATGTGAGGCTCGCAGCCGATGAGCGCCAAACTTCAACCGCTCGTGACGATGAATCGCAGTTTGACAATTATAATATGTGATATATATACTTGGAATACACAGAAAGTTAGTATCTAATATGCAATTGCCAAGGTATTTCTAAAGCCTAATGGAATGTGTATTAGTTAAGAAAGAACACAACCTGCTGAGAAAAAAGCTGCAAAAAGCAGGCTCAGTAAAAAACAAAACACAACCTGCAGAAATGAATAACTGAATATAAAAGTGAAAAATCAAAAAGCTTTATTTAAAAAAATGTTTTATCAGTTTTGACACATATCTGCTCCGTGTCAGATCTATCTATACATATACATACACACACATATATGCACATAGCACTCCCTCCAGTATAAATCTATATAAGGGCGTTTGTAATCCCCGCCTCCTCTAAATATTTTGTCCCCTGTCCCTTTCCGTCCGCTCCTGTTCTTGCTCTCGTGCGTCGGTGGGCGGGGCCTATGTCTGGCGCCCCGTCACTGCCGCAGCTTCCTGTCTGGGTGCAGAGGCCTTGTTGACACTTTATTGTTTCTCAACGCAGGATGACTCGGGCCTGAGACTTTATCATGTCCTCTGGCCGGCCGTCTCAGCAGCTTCCAGGTGGCGGCACAGGACCGTCCTCCTCTTCCTCAGCGGCCTCCCCGTCTTCCTCTTCAGCAGGGGCTCTGCGGCCTGGGCTGGTCTCAGCGGCCGGACTGTCCAGACTTGGGATTGGGAGCAATGGATCCCCGCTAACAGGGAGGCCGAGCAGCACCGTGGCAAGAAAGAGGCCTCTGCCAACCCCACTGTGCAATGGGCTCATCAACACGTATGAGGATAAGAGCAACGACTTTGTGTGGTGAGGCCGGCTACTGAGCAGGGTGATGTGTGGCTATGGTCCAGTGCTTCTATATGGTATCATGTGTCGGTGTACAGCACTAAATACTTGTATATGGTGGCAAGTGTCGGTGTACAGCACTACATACTTGTATATGGTGGCAAGTGTCAGTGTACAGCACTAAATACTTGTATATGGTGGCATGTGTCGGTGTACAGCACTAAATACTTGTATATGGTGGCATGTGTCGGTGTACAGCACTAAATACTTGTATATGGTGGCATGTGTCAGTGTACAGCACTACATACTTGTATATGGTGGCATGTGTCAGTGTACAGCACTAAATACTTGTATATGGTGGCATGTGTCGGTGTACAGCACTACATACTTGTATATGGTGGCATGTGTCGGTGTACATCACTACATACTTGTATATGGTGGCATGTGTCAGTGTACAGCACTACATACTTGTATATGGTGGCATGTGTCAGTGTACAGCACTACATACTTGTATATGGTGGCATGTGTCAGTGTACAGCACTACATACTTGTATATGGTGGCATGTGTCAGTGTACAGCACTACATACTTGGATATGGTGGCAAGGGTCAGTGTACAGCACTAAATACTTGGATATGGTGGCAATGGTCAGTGTACAGCACTAAATACTTGGATATGGTGGCAAGGGTCAGTGTACAGCACTAAATACTTGGATATGGTGGCAAGGGTCAGTGTACAGCACTACATACTTGGATATGGTGGCAAGGGTCAGTGTACAGCACTACATACTTGGATATGGTGGCAAGGGTCAGTGTACAGCACTACATACTTGGATATGGTGGCAAGGGTCAGTGTACAGCACTACATACTTGGATATGGTGGCATGGGTCAGTGTACAGCACTACATACTTGGATATGGTGGCATGTGTCAGTGTACAGCACTACATACTTGGATATGGTGGCATGTGTCAGTGTACAGCACTACATACTTGGATATGGTGGCATGTGTCAGTGTACAGCACTACATACTTGGATATGGTGGCATGTGTCAGTGTACAGCACTACATACTTGTATATGGTGGCATGTGTCAGTGTACAGCACTACATACTTGGATATGGTGGCATGTGTCAGTGTACAGCACTACATACTTGTATATGGTGGCATGTGTCAGTGTACAGCACTACATACTTGTATATGGTGGCATGTGTCAGTGTACAGCACTACATACTTGTATATGGTGGCATGTGTCAGTGTACAGCACTACATACTTGTATATGGTGGCAAGGGTCAGTGTACAGCACTACATACTTGTATATGGTGGCAAGGGTCAGTGTACAGCACTACATACTTGTATATGGTGGCAAGGGTCAGTGTACAGCACTAAATACTTGGATATGGTGGCAAGGGTCAGTGTACAGCACTAAATACTTGGATATGGTGGCAAGGGTCAGTGTACAGCACTAAATACTTGGATATGGTGGCAAGGGTCAGTGTACAGCACTACATACTTGTATATGGGGTCAGTGTCGTGTATAGCACTAAACACTCATACATTAGTGTGTTCCCTGTTGGTCCAGTGCATAGGTTCCCAAAGTGGGCGGTACCGCCCATCAGTGGGCGCAGAAGCCTTCTAGGAGGACGGCAGCGGGTTGGCTACTTTAGTCCATCTGCGCAGCAGAAAAGTGTCAACAAGTACCAATCTTTTTATATGTGCTACGTTTAATCAAATTCTGTATAGCAATAGTAGTTTCCAAGATGAAGCACATATTGGCCATTACTTTTCACAAATATCAGATGTCTTGAACAGGAAAACTGTTATAATGGGGGCGTTAAAATGTTTTTGTCTTGTAAAGGGGGTGGTTGTAACAAAAGTTTGGAAACCTATGGTCCAGTGGTTAGGATTTGGTGCTTTAACCGCTGCGACTTGGCTTTGATTCCAGTAAAGGAACAAAGAGGTCACACCACCCTGAAGCCAAGCTAGGTTGGGCCTGGTCAGTACATGGATGGGAGATCACCTATGAATACCGGGAGCTGTATGTTGTTGCCCTCTGGAGAAGGAACTGGCAACTCACTCCAGTATCTCTGCCATCAAAACCAAGTGGACCAGCATGACCATGGACACAACAATGTGCCTGGTGTGTTGAGGTCCATGTGGTCAAAGAGAATTGGACACCACTGAGGGACAAAACAAGAATCGTATATCAGTGTGTGGCACCAAGTCACTTGTTGCCACACACTGATATTTAATGCTACAGAGTGACTTGGTGCCACACATTGATAATGCTACAGAGTGACTTGGTGCCACACGCTGATATTGAATGCTACAGAGTGACTTGGTGCCACACACTGATATTGAATGCTACAGAGTCAAACCTACATAGGACTACATTGATATTTAATGCTACAGAGTGACTTGGTGCCACACATTGATAATGCTACAGAGTGACTTGGTGCCACACACTGATATTTAATGCTACAATGTCACTCTGTAGCACCCACAGCTTTAAGGGCCGGGAGTGCGTGAGGTCCAGATACTGTGCCAGGGATATCTATTACCTGTGGTTGTGACACAGCAACAAGTCAGTGTATACCACTGACTGCTTTGAGAGCTAAGAATAATTGGAAGATTTTCCATGACCTATGGTTGTGGCACAGAGCAATTCAGAGTGTAGCACCAAGTATCGGAATGTAGCTTCAAACATTTGTATATAGCACCAAATTGCATATATCCCATGTTTCTGCCTCTCCTAGTCCCCTTGTATATTCAAGATTTCAGTTTTGTGAGGTGCCTTGGGGAAAAAGCACCATGTACGTAGGATTTTAAGCTGCTACGGAATAGGTTGGTACATTACAAATAAAGGACTATATTATAAAGCAACAAATCCGTCTGTAGCACCAGTGTACAACATAAAAGCTCAGGGAGAGGAGTATATGCGTTCTTTGCTAGGGGTATCTGTGACCTTTAGTTGTGGTACATCATAAAGTCTGTATAAAAGCACATATCCGTGTTTATCAATCCACAGCTTGGAGATCTGAGAATACCTGAGGAAGAATCCAATATATTGTAACAGGAGGATCTGTATGATGTAGTCAGGATAAAGCATTAAATCAGTTTATAACATTCAGAGTTTGGAGAGTTGAGCAAGGAAGGAAAGCGTCCAGATACTGTAGCAGGAATATCTACATGTTGCCATTGCTCCAAAAATGTCACTGCTGGCTCCTATCCTTATATATGTTTCAGACACATTTGTCAATGGCTTATCTAAGTATTACAGCTGTTTGTCTGGTTTCCCAGTCACTGCTCTATTTAAATGAGACTGCCATCAGAAATTAAAATTATTTTTCATTTTAATCACTAGCACTTGGACTTCTGAGCTTTATCTGAGTGACTCAAAAGATCAGGTGCCAGTCAGACTACAGCTGTATTCTGAACTTAAAAGGATATCTAAGTGAGCTGGATTAATACATTTCTGCACTCTGTAGGCAAAAAGCAGCTTATGTGTTTGCAGCACATCTCCTAAAACATTTTATTTTTATTAATATCTCAAAATCCCTCTAACGATTATGTTGACACCCCCAGGGGTGTATACACAACTTCCTGGTGCCCCCCCCCCCCCAATCAACATGCAGCACCCGGGGAGCAATAATAACCGACTATTTACCTGCTGTTGCTTGCTTAGCCAATCTCTTTGCAGCTTCCTGTCACATGTCTGGGATGCACTACTTTTCCCAGGCTCCTTTGCCTACATATCCCATGCTGCTTTGCACCACAGCCAATAGGAGAGCAGTGTTGTCACTGCTGGTATATGACTCATCCCTGCTTCCTGGCTATGCTGTGTGGTATTGCCATATCAACGAACATAGAGCTATGTCTGAAATCTCTCTAACCGGATTGGCCAAAACAGTGGAGGGATTGTTAACCTTAATTTTAAACCGTCAGAAATAAGAATAGATTTTGTTAACTTAAAGGTAAGTGTTTAAATGTTTATTTTGGTATTTTTTCATGCAAAACATTTTTTTTTTCATACACTTCTTATTCTCCTCCATTAGATGCATTCATAATCCAGGAAACTTAGATATTCCTTTAAGAAGTTGAATTACATTTTGTTCTTCAGCAATTCACGTTCATATAAGAATGTTTATATCAGAAAAAGAACGGCAGTACATATATCTTATAAATTGCATCAGCAAATGTGAATCTTTCCAGTGCAGTATTTAAAGCTATTCCTGTTTAAACTTGTTCAACAGATGTGTTTTAAAGATATGTATTGCGTTTACTAACTTTCTTTGGCCTTTTAACTTCCAAGAGCACATTGAGAATCGGTGAACTTGTACGAATATACTTTTTTTTTTTTCTTCTAATGATAATGTAATTTCCAAACTTTCTTTGGTGTATCGATGAAATAATTTGTGTGGGAAAAGTGATGAAAAGTTTGTAAAAGGATTTGGAAGTCAAAAGAACAGCTTGATTTAAGCACACTGCTGTTTGAAATTGGGCAATAATAAGCTTAGATATTGTCATTTTTAATTATTGTGCATATGGCCCACCCACATGAAAGTACATGGATAATGTAAAATTGATAACATTTTAATATGATTATCCTTTATTTGTAGGTTTTCATTTTAAACTCCCTCTTGACCATGTAGACAGATGGATAGTAAGAGTAATTATCTCTGCTATCAGAGGTTGTGAATTCAATCAGAATTCTATCTCTAATTCCACCCCTTTTTTATTTATTATGGAAGAAATTAAATATATTTAAATGTTTCAACATTCATAGTTGTCTTCTAAACTGTATGTTTATGTTTTTCTTTTATCCTGTAACATTAATAAAAATATCCCAAAAAGGTATGCAATCATTGCTGTAAAAAACAATAGGTTTAAAGGAAATGCACCATTCTAAATTATTACGTTTGGCACCCCTGCTTTGTTACTTTAATCAGTATACAGTATTACATTTAAGACAAAAGGGCACATTCCAACTAAACTTAGTGACGCAATTAGAATATATTTTAATATAGATATCTAAATATCTATATCACACACCCAGCCTACATAGCTAATTCTAATTACATTCACTGGTCGATGCTTTACATTATGCAGTTGGGTGGCACGAAAGGATAAAGTACATGGCTAAAGCAAAATTAACACGTTGCAAAAGAATGGAGGGCCCTGCTTTTTGAGCTTAAAATCAAACCTACATAGGACTTGTTCCCAAAGCACTGACACATGATTGAAAACTTGCAAACTTACAATCTAAAGGGTTTGGGTGTGATACAAGAGGGTGATAGATGCAATGTGGCAGTTTGAAGGCAGTAGGTTCAAGCAAGTGGAGGTGTCTGTGTTGCACTGCAGACTGTAGGTGTGTGTGATATTATGTTGTAGAGTATTTCGTTGTGCATGAGCTTTTTTTAAATAGATGTATTTTTACTGAGGCAAGGAGTACAAGAAAAAAATCTTGACAGTGGGAGTGAGTAGGTGATAAGAGAGGAGGAAAGAAGTGGGTATTTAGCAAAGAGGGCGTTTGGCGGAGACCAAAGCAGAGATATAAAATGATCATCAATAAAGCACCCCCCTTGTTTGTTCGGGTCATGATTTTAAGTTTTATTCTGGAGGCTGCGGGAAGCCAATGGAGTGACTGACAGAGAGGAGCTGCAGACACTGACCACTGAGTGTGGTAGAGGAGTCTAGCGCAGTTTAAACAGATCGGTGTTGGGGAGGACAGAAATGAGTATGTAGCAGTAGTTGAGGCATGAAATGATGAGAATGTATTAGAATTTTTGTGTCTTGTATAAGATAGTGACATGTCTTAGAGATGTTTTTTTCAGTGAAACTGAAGTTTTGTTATTAATTGTATGCAAGGAATGGAGGAGAGGGTCTAAGAGAACCCCAAGACCAGGGCTTTGGAACTGGGGGTGATGATGGCATTGTCAACCGTGAGATACATTTGAGGGCATTATATAGCCTTTTCAAGGGTGGATACAATCACTCTAAAGGCCTTGTATAGAAATGCTTATAACGATTAATTTAGCAGCAATTTCAATAAATATTTTTTTTAGCATGTGATTGTGTACAGCACCAGGATGGGTCAGTATTTTATTCATGTATTTAAAAGAGCCAAGTTACACATTGCCAAAAATAATTTTATATAGTTTAAATAATTGGCCACTCTTAATAATGGGTGAGATTTCACATATCCAAGCCCTGAAACACATGTACACTTCACCATAATATAGGAACTCCATGGTTAAATCTAGTTTTTTACATTTATTAATGTGCAATCTTTGTGGCTTTTGAGCATATGATGCTTCTTTTTTCAAGGGGTTTAGAAAATGGCTTTCTACCCACCTATATGTTTAGCTATGTACTTGGTATATCAGTTGAGACTCTGGCTGTATAACCTTGTAAAAATGCTGCTTTAAAAGTAAAACACAATATCAAAAAACCTCTAAATGCACAACTTTCCTGCTCAAGGACCACACCATTGTGGTTTATTAAATTTGCTAGATTTTGCTTTTGAAATGCTGACACCAACCGAACCCCCTTCATTATTTATGTATGGCTTTCAGTCCCACAATGACATTAAAGGACAACTGTAATGCACAAATAGCTGTTTTATATAGGTGCTGAGGGGCCATTCGCATATGCCTATGTTTTTAGATCACTATTGCTTAACATTTAAACATATATCTGTCAACAGCAGCAAAGCAAATCTTTAGCCAGAAAATATAATTTGAAAACAGAGTTTACTTTCATGGCCCCTGCTTTACCCATCCCCGCCTCATTGTCCTGAGCACTACTGAAAGGAAGTGAAAGCTTTCAATGGATAAAACATTGATTATGCTTTTTTTTTTTTTTATAAGGCTAGAATAAAGTTCTCATTGGTACTCAGAACCATCAGAGGTGAGAGCAGTACAGTAGGGGCTATTAATGAGGTAAACTATATTTTTAAATTATATTTTCTGGCTAATGATTTACTTTGCTAATGTTTGCACATCTATTTTAATGTTAATGGTGAACTAATGTGTGTATTTCATATATATTTGTAGACCACGTCCCACCCAGTGACTTATCAAGAGCCGTACCCAATGTTAAACTTGCAAAATCAGTTTCTAAGCCTCCATTTCAATTGCCTTCTCCACTACAAAGTCATTAATGATATTGGATATATTGTTAAATGATATAACACAAGTCTTAGAAGAGAGGCCGATGTTAATGGTCTTGAGACTTTCTGTGTTTTCCTTGGCAGTGAGTTGCTTATCAGTGCCTAGGAGACTTAGGGCCTCATTCAATTGCTACTTTTCTGAGATCTGGGCTCGCAAGTGGTCACATGTTGCTTAGATATTAAATTGCCTCATACTTGCGGGCTCTAATCGGGTTACTTGCTATCCATTGCAAGTCTCAAAATCGCAAGTTACTTTTGCCTCCAATCCTTTGATCTATCACGGCCGCAAGAGTTATGGCCGCAAAAATCACAAATCGCTATTCAATTGCTCAGATTTATCCTTCCGTAAATGGCTAAACTTAAATCTTGGGTTACTGGTACAAAGGAAGTCTTGCAAAGGTCTTACTTAAGAATCGGAGCACTTGAAATGCAAATATAAATTAAATCCAGCACTGTAAATGATAGGGAACACAATGGGTGACATTAGAATTAAAAGCACAACATTCACAAGCTCGCACATCGCCAAAATATAATACATTTCATGTTTAATTTCCATCTAAAGTCCTACGGGTTTCACCCTCCAAGCCCGTAGGACTTTGGCCCAAAATGGAGGTTGGATTCCAAAGTCCTACGGGCTTGAATAACAAGTTACGGTCTTGGAGGTCATTCAATCAGTTAGGACTTTGGACGGAAATTAAACATGAAATAAAGTATTATATTTTGGCGATGTGCGAGCTTAAGAATGTTGTGCTTTTAATTCTGTCACCCATTGGGTTCCCCATTATTTACAGTGCTGTACTGAATTTATAATTGCATTTCAAGTGCTCCGATCTTACGAGCTTGAACCACGAGTTACAGGCTTGCGTCCGAGATCATGTTCAAGCATGCAAATGCTACTGCTGAGAGCATGGTTGACGTTTCTCGCAAAGTGGGACTAACTTGCGGGCCCGGCCAATTGAATAGCAAAGTAAAAGTAGAGCAGCAAGGAGCATGCATCTTAAAAGTAGCAAATACAGTATTTACTCGAGAGTAATGGCCCCGAATTGAATGCGGTTCTTGATGAAGAATAATGTCTAGAAACAAAAAGTTTGAAAAGTAAGTTTTTAATATTGTGTATTGCATTGAATAGGAATGTTATTGATGATTGTCTTATTAAATTATATGCCTTCTGTTACAGCTTTACAGTCATCCTTCAAGGGATCATTGTAAGGGAAACCAATGTGTTTTTTCTTCTAAAGATATTGTTTACTAGGAAAAACTATTCAGATCATCTTTTGTAAATGATTAATTAGTATACTTATTCAGCCAAGCAATGCTTTAGTAGTTTAGTTTGCTTGGTAACTAGCAGAGGGAATAAGCCGAAAACAATCATTACAAAAGCTAATGTTTAAAGTAAACATTTCAAAAAATATTAGCTATAATTGTAAACAACTGTCTTGATTATTGCTATAAATATTTATATAACTTGTTCTAAGATAACATTTCCACGGCATTGTCCTTTACCCACTCTAACATAAGCTATTGATTATTCTGTATTGTAGAAAATGACATTTTTTAACGTCCGTAGCCTTTGTCAGTATCAATACATCTCAGAAATACATTCAACCTTAACACACCAATGTAGTCAAATATTTTGCATTTAAAAGATCAGGTTTTAAACATTGCAATTGTTTTTTTGTTTGTTTTTTGTTAATTAAAAATGAGTGGTCTGTAGTGTATCCCATATAAAAGGAGGATAGCTTCAGGTATTGGATCCTATTTTTGAAACAAGAGGGTGCTACAGAGATAAATATGTTGGAATAATAAAAGGGGAAGACAAGAACTCTGTAAAGCACTCCTCAATACTGATCTCGAAGACAAAAATATTGTTAAAATATAAATGTTATTATGATCCTTATAAAAAAATAATTTTAAATAAAAATGATGGGACCTACAGAGCTAGATTGTGCCAATTTCCTAGATATATATACTGGTATTTCCAAAACTCCAACTTTAATGTGAAGAAAATGCCTTATTGAATAAAAATTCTATAGTGGTGCTTGATACTGGGGAAAAATATGATTAGGGTTGGTAGCTAGGCGTATACCAGAATATCTATCTTAGTAATATAACAGAGATATCTGTTGATCTGATATTATTCAGACCAGTCTTTAAACTTTATGGCATGAAGGCTCTAATTGGTATTGGATTATATCTCTAAGAGCATAATTCACACAGCCCAATGTGGATTTGTGGCCATAAAAAGAGAGCAATGCTGCCGTGCTCTGTGTCCCACTCACGCTAAACGCCGCGGCGGCGTCCTAATGATGTCATCGAAAGTACGACTACCACCAACTGGGTTGGGGTCAATAAAGGAAGTAAAATTGTGAGTTTCACTCTACAAGACAAAAATCTGGGAGTCTTTTGAATATACTTTATATACATTTTTCAAATTATTATTCTGAATTAAAAGGCACTCAGCCTTTTAAAATAAACTTTAAAAAAAAGGCTTTATATTATCTAAAGTGATGGTTATCTATAAAAACACACATACATTCATACGTCTTAGAAGTTCCTTTTATTGGTGGTAAGTATTGTAGCATTTATTAAAGATAAATACGTTTATATAGTCTTTTTAATTGGAATAAAAACTATCACTTTAGATAATATAAAGCTTTTTTTAAAGTTTATTTTCAAAGGCTCTGAGTGGCTTTTAATTCAGAATAATAGTTTGAAAAATGTATACAAAGTATATTCAAAAGACTTCCAGATTATATAAATCAAAAAATACATTTGTAAGCCAATCTGCAAACTTATTACCCGCTCAGGTTTCCCAGAAATACAGTTTTTGTACTGCATTCTGAGCCACTGGGTGGGGACATGCAAATGAGCAGACAATTAATTTTTGCTCTTAAATCCAAAATGCTACTTTATATATAGCATGTGCATATGCCCGATGCACCACAGCTTTAAAGCAAAGGATTGGATTTTGCCCAAATCATAAACCCACTCGCATACAGTACTGTTTCAAGCTTAATGGATATATATATATATATATATATATATATATATATATATATATATATATATATATATATATATATATATATATATAAAATAAATACATTTAGAATTGTATATTATCTAGGAATAACCAATACGTTCTTCTTGGACTATCTGATCACCGTATATCTGATTTACAATTGTAAATGTGATTATATCTGAATGTGTCACTATCCAATACTAATAGAGCAGTGTGGATGTTTTATGAGGCTATTTTACATATAGAGCTTGGTGCTTATTCAGATACTTTCATTTAAACTCTCATGTAGCCAATGGGTGAACTTTTAGAATAGTAACATAGAGATTTTCCTTGTCCTTCCTAAAAAAGTTCTGCAGCATCAGACTTTCTAATTATATAGTACACAATTATTCAAAGTGATTCATAATCTTTTCAATATTCCCAATGAACACAGATTCAATTATAACCATAACATTCATTTTCCATTGGAGATTTCCGATTTAGAGTTGCCAAAATTGAACTTGCTCCTATCGGTTCTGATGAAATAAAATGGCCAGAATCTTAGTGTTCATATATATTCGAGAGCTCTAGTATGTTTGCCTAAATCTAATCACAGTAATCTATTGTATTAAGATATATCTCTTACTAGCTACTTGCCCATTAAAAATGACTGGGAATGCTGTACCTTCAGCTCTGAGCGTCTCGGCGCTCATCGTGCATCTCGCAATGCGTGCCTTTGGTGCTCATTGTGAGCTTCTCACTCCATCTACTGTACTTAGGCGCTCACTGCGTGGCTTTCAATGAGCACCTTCGGAAATCATTGTGAGCCTCTTCCACCGGTAGTTTAGTTTAGGGGCCTCGCGATGAGTGTTACTGGCTTCAGGCTCTTTTTTTACTGCCTTAAGCCTCGTTTTCATCCTGTTACGTTTTTTTTGTCCACCATTTTTTTTTTCTCGCTTAGGCGACTTTTCGATCATGAAACGCAGAATATGACTCAAATTAACTTGCAATCTCACTCGCAGGCTCCCTGGCTCTCCCCCTGTGATGTGTGTAAGTTAATTTTAGGCATATTTGGGCTTTTTTGCTGGTCTTTCCACTTCCGCGGTTCGGTCGTTAAATTCGTAATTTAGTGCAGCCCTGCAACTGCGTGCCTTGTTTTGAGAGGCCCGCAGTTGCATCTACGGGCTTTAGCCTGCGGCGCTCATTGCAGCCTAAGTATAGAAAATATTGACATCAGTGATGTTAGAAAATACCTTTTAAATGACTTATAAAATTTGCAAATATTCCAAATGATAAACTATAGCCCAAGTGTAGTTAAGATCCTTCTTCCTGAGAGAGGGCCATTTATAACTACATATATCTAATATATATGTCTAATTCTAGACCAAAAAATAAGTCCAAGAAAGCACCATATCTGACTTACAATTGGCATAATAGGGTAAGATAACATAATAATATTTTTCCCCTGTTATTTTGTATGCTCGTGAACAAGAGGTTTCACTAAATGTGGTTATTACTAAGTTTTTTTTATCGGTAAATATTAAGTTGCTAGAAACGTGCCCATCTCAATAAGCCCCCATGTTTCAATGTGCAGCATTCCCCCCCCCCCTTCCCTGTGTCTTTCTCGTGTGTGTGTGGTGAATGTTTGCGTGGCACGTATTGCCTGTTGGCTTTTTTTTTTTAAAGTCCCGCGTGCCTGGTTCGTGTACTTTTTACTGTCTTCAGTGTAGTGTATTTTGTAAGTTTTGCGAGCCTGGCGTTGCTGAGCCTCGTTTTTATGCGGTTTCTGAAATGTTGCGTCTGTCGTTCACCATTTTTTTTTTCTTGCTTAGGCGATTATCTAGTGATTTAAAATGCAGAATATGGGTGTAATTGACTTGCAACCTCACTCCCAGGCTTTGTGTGTGTGTTATAATCTTTTGTACATGATTTCTTTTTTTTTTTTTTGGTGGGTTTTTAGAGTTATGCACTTGAACAGTGTTGCACCGCTGGCGAGCCTCGCTTTGAGAGGCTCCACTAAGTACTGCGCCACTAGCTGTAATGAGCGCCTTTGGGCCTCATTGCAGCCTAAGTACTGTCCGCTGGTGTACCTCTCGACGAGGCTCGCAGTTTGACTGCCCCTCTGGCGAGCCTTGCATTGCAAGGGACGCAGCTGTGTGACCAACATCGCAAACGCCACCAATATTGCAAGATCCACAACTATATACAGTATGTGATATGGTAAATGAGGTTGAAAAAAGAGTTTTAGTCCATTAAGTTCACTCTTTTTATACCTACTCTGATCTTTGTAAAATGTGGATTAATTAATTCAGAGGAAGGCAAACAGAAAAAATAACCAATAGAAACTTTGCCAATTGGCTCATAAAGGAGGAAAATACAATTCCTTCCTTACCCCATATACTGGTGATAGGATTCCTCCCTGGATCAATACCCCTCTAATTATCCAGGATAAGCCTGAATTTCCTTTTTTATTCAAAAATATTGTCAACCCCCTTTTTAGTTATCTATTGAATCCGCTGTCACCACCCTCTTTGGTAGAGAATTCCACAGATTAAAAACCTTTACTGTGTAGAAACCTTTTCTTTCTTTAAGATGGAGTTTTTTTTCCTTCTAACCTCAAAGGATGTCCTCTTGTAGTTGAAAACATCTTTGCATAAAAAGTTAACTTGACAAATCCTTATACTGACCCTGGATGTATTTATATAAGGTAATCATATCCCCTCTTGGACACCTTTTTTTTTTTTTCTAGAGAAAATAAGTATAATTTGGTTAGTCTTTCTTCATAATTTAGCCCCTCTATTCCCCTTAGTTTTGTTGCCCTTCTCTGTACTTTTTCCAGCTCTAAAATTTCCTTTTTAAGTGGTGCCCAAAACTGTACTCCATATTCCAAAATTAGGGCGTACCAAGTTACATTTTAAATCTTATTCTCTCAGTTAGTAGAGAAGTCCCACAAACTCTTAACCCTTTGTCTGTTTTTATTATATTAGCTGCAAAGTACCATCCGTGGCGGCTATTTTAGTGATCGCTTAAACAAACTAACTTTATTAAGTTTATTGTATTGTTTTGCCAGTAATGTCACTTTTTATATCAATTTTTTTCCCTGGACATTCTTCCTCTTGTTTATCTGGTAAAGGGTTTCAGTTTTTCTGGAGATTAAAGGGTTAAGAAAAATGGTCATTCAGATCATTTTGTTGACGCAGTTGACTTCCACTGAAGCTTTCAAGCCTACATTTTTATTGTTTAGCTAGAGTATTCATGTAATTATTATTGTTGTAAAAGTTTTCTATTGGGACCTGATGTTTAAAAACATTCAATTCACTTGCGCAATCTGCTCTAATGGGGAGCCATATGTGTTTTCTCTCTCAAAAATAATCTATTTTATGCCAGTATATAATATGATGCCACAATAAGCATCAAATAACAAGCTCCCAATTTCTGAAATCGGTTTGGCTTTGGTTATGTCCCAGCATACACTCTTCTCCTTGGCTTTGTTTCTTCCCAGAATGCTGTTCAGTTGCTCTCGTCCAGGCTACTCAATAGGTTTCCCCCGTCCTCCCCCTTTCCATTCAATCTTTTTTGTGTTAAATATAATTTCATATTTGGATCACTTCCTAAAAATGAAGTTGTATCCACATACGTGAATGCCAAGTATTATTACAAACCTTCAACCTGAAATTGCATGCATATGTCTCCAAGCTTTGTAGGTGTTTGCCAGTTGATAAGTCTGCCTTATTGAATTTCACCTAAGTGTGCCAAAACTACCTAGGGGACAGCAGACAAGGATTCCGACCGCTGTGGTCTTCCCAGAATTAGTTTATCTGCACCACACAAATTGTGTAGCATACTTTAGGAAACTATATGCAGATGTTACGGTTTTGTATTATGGTGCTTTCTTTTGTGTGTATATGAAGGAAAGGGATAGTATTGTAGCCGCACAACCATTACAGGTACACCAATACGCCTCTACATCATCAGACTGAACACTGAAAACCAGATGAGAACTTTAAAGAATGTTTAAAATTGATGCATATTTCACTTGTTATATCAACTAGTTAATAGCTGTGTGTTTTCTTCACTCGGCTTAATTGATCTATATGATGGTGCAGGGCAGTTTTAATCAATTCTGTTGCAGCTAGTTATTGGAGAATTGAAAAGAACACACATAATAAAAATAATTACACTTGGTGGTTGTTTAAAAAAAAAAATAAAAAAAACAAAGTGTTAATTTTTGCTTAAAGTACCAAACTTTCAAATTCCACATGAGAAGGTCTTCCCTTTCTTCTAATGACTACCTCACACTAATATCTCTCAAAGTGGGGGTGATAAGTCTCTGCAAATCCAACTGGGCACACTCTCTTATGCATTCAGTGCTGTTCTATATAAACAAGTTAAAAAGAAAAACTGTTTCCAGCTCAATTCAGAGAAAAATGGTTATTGTGCTGCATTCTGTTATTATTAAGAGATATAGATATAGATATATATAAAAATTATAGCTGGTTATTCACTTGTGGCTTAACACCTCCCTCTGAATGATAGCTAACCACGTGAAGAAGAGAGGAAGAACCTTTTTCATGTTGTGTGTTTTTTTTTCTTCTTATTATTATTATCATCATCATGTTTTAAGAACAAATTATTTGTAATGATCCATCATATTCCGTATCACCATACATGGGTTAAGTTCAAAGCAAAACAAATATTAACACAAAAATGACAGCAATAAAATTTGAAGCCTGGCGATGCTGTTTGCCACACAATGCAAGGCTCTCCCCCCTTTAACTTGCAGGCCTTGATATGGGCGCTCATCGCAAGCCCTGTAATCGTTCATTGCAGATGCCGTCCAACCCGCCACTTTCACGTCTTGCGCTGAGCGCCTTTTTAGAAGTCATTGCGAGCCTTTCCCCAGTCTCTGGCCCCTGTGTCTGTTTCCCCCCTCTCCCTTCCATGTATCTGTACCCCCCCCCCTATTTTTTCCCCTCCCCTGTGTCTCTCCCCCCCCCCTCACTCCTGTGTCTCTTTCCACCCTGTCCCCTCTCTCCATCCCCTGTGTCTTTCTCCTCTCTCTACCTGCTTAAGTCTTCCTGGCCTCACGATGAGCGGCTAAGTGTTACTGCCTTCGGCCCTGTTTTGAGCCTTTTTCAAAACATTTACGGCTGCCATTTTTTTTCCCCCTTCGCTTTATCCGATTTTATGATCTCCTAAAAATGCCAATTAAACCTCAAATTAGCTTCAAACCTCACTCACAGGCTCCCTGCCTCTCCCCCTGTGCTGTGTGTGAAGTTGTAAGTACATTTTTTAAGTAATTGGCATCTTTTTTGGCGATCTCAACGTCCTCCGAGTTACTTGCTTGAAAAAAATGGAAGCCTTTAAAGTCGTGCTCATTGCCAGACTTTTTTAAGTCTTGCGGGCCACACGATGAGCACCTCTGGCGCTCATCGCGAGGCCTGCAATGAGCGCCTTTGGCCCGGAATTTTTAACATTTTGTGACAAACACTTGTAATTACCCCAACTATTGTATGTGATTGCAAAGAATGGAGGGCATGGTCTTTGAGCTTGGACTCTCGTGTGCCAAGAGCTTTCTCTAAAGCACAAGATTGAAAACTCACAACTTTTGATTTCTATGCTGTGTCCATTTAACAAACTAAAGGACCACAGAACAGCTAAACTAGCTGTTGAAAGCAAACCTAAATGTGTCATTTATATGTGTTGTAAACAACTACTTTTTTTCACACCGTATTTAATATCTAAAGTGTAGCTATGCAGAAGATGTTGGTGCTACACTTTGTTGTTTTGTATATGCAAATTACCTTTAGGGTTTAGTCTCCCTAAGGGTAATAGGGGACTCCAGACGTGGACCTTAGGGAGTTCAGCTGCACCTCACTGACGAAGCCCATAAAGGCCGAAACGTGTCTGGGGTTTGCTGTTTCTCCTGTTCAGGGTAGAATTGCCTGGTATTTCGGGGCTGGGTCACTCTTTTGAGTGGGACCAGACTGATATACTACAGGATATTTCTCCCTGTGAAGGGTACAAGTGAGCTAAAAGAGGCTGCTCTCAGAGTGGCTTATCATGGCAAATAAGAAATAGGAAACGCCGTAATCCGACACAGGGGAGCGGCATGCTTATACCTTGAACGGTCAAATCTGACTTATCCAACTGTAGTCCTCCAGAACCACGGCTGATTATTTATTTATTTATTTATTTATTTATTTATTTTTGTATGAGAATATATAAGTAAATCCAAATGCTGTTTTAACCCATTTATATACAACAAGCTTTAAAACCCAATGCGATACTGACCATCAAAGCAAAGCATGGGACAGGCCTGAGTTTAATAATGTACAGGAGAAACTATGTTGGGTGATCATAAAAGCACAGTGCTTTGCTTTTATTACCTTGCTTTTTATAGGTATAACTAGCTGGTTTTACCACATTCCAAATATCTCCCTCCTATCATTTAATAGGTTAGGGGAGCACTAATCGCTTTTCTTTACAGTTAATGTGTGTTCATTTTATTTTACATTTGATACATTCTGAAATCCGTAAAAAAAAACTTTTATAATATCTGCCTTTGTAAGATTTTTGTGTGTTTATTTTTTTTTGTTTTCAACCCCCAAATATAACTCTTGTGGGTGATGTATCGGCATGTTCATGCAGTTTTTGCCCAATTGTTTGTCTTAAAGTCAGTGTTTTGAGTTCTGTGAATAAGTATAACATCCGTCTGTTTTTGGTTTAAGAGCAGGCATTAAGACTGAAAGTAAAATTGTTTACTCACTAGATTTGATGGCCATGGGAATAACTCTGATGTCAGAGTTTGTAAAAGCATCAGTACAAAACACAATGAAACAAAGCATCCATATGGTAGGGCTGAACATTTCAGTTTTCCACTTTAGGTGCTACAAGTCCTGAAAGTAAAATTTTAAACTGAGCTGTCGTTACATATTTTATACCATGAATTTTATCTGCTGCACATACTTACTTTTTCTCTCCAGTGAAAGTCCATGTCCTATAAATAATATTATAATTACACAACACATAGAAATAGATGACAAGTATGGTTTGCTTTGACGAATCCGGACTAGTGAGTCAAAACTGGTTTACATTCAAGAGATGGTAATGTGTGGATGCACAATAGATTCCCAAAGCTCAAATCACTTGGGTTGTTTATATAATTTTGCCAATCTTAGCCATATGTAATTTTTTTTTCTATTTTTTTTTTTCTCTTTTAGCCCAATTTGCTTTGATATGATAGAAGAAGCCTATATGACCAAATGTGGACATAGCTTTTGGTAAGTTGGTTATCCACCTTTTCTTTAAGCTGTTTTTTACTCCTGTCTCCTTCCTGTAAAATATCAGTAATTTCAACATTAGAAAGTAACCCACAGCAGCTCTCCTTACAGAAGTGCTAGTAAATTGGTTGCTTAACTGCAGTAACTTTGTTCTATTTATTGTCACTGCTACCTACTCGTTTACCCTTATAATCAAGCAACCTGGAAGTTATCACTTTTAAAGTAATCCATCTTGCAAAGAAACAATTCTCAAAGGGATATAAATGGTGACCATGTATTTTTTAGATTAAGGATTTTGCAAGATCAAACTAATACAAATAATTCCCGGCCTTAACACATGTGTAAAATCCTTCTAAATTTTCATAACCATTTATAATGAAGTAATAAAAATGCATCAATAAAAAAATATATTTTAGTCTCCATGATGGTGATTTACTGTAATCATTATGTCTTTTTCACATTCATTATATATGGTGACCACATTTTAAGAGTCTATTTACTTCTTGCTGACTCATTTACTACTTAAAAACTCCATATGCGAGGTGAGGATTTTATCTTTTAGTAAGACAGTAGTCTTGAAATAGCCCTCTTTGCAAAATATCCAATGTGAATATTGGATCTTTATGTAAATTAATAGTAAATAATAATTAATATATCTTCTATAACTTTGTAATTGTCCCATGATTTTTAATCGACATCCCCTCCATGTATTTAGTTTAAAAGTTCGTATAGTGCTAAATAACAGTGTGCCTTTTTGGATCTTGTATATCGTGATATGTGATTTAAAACATAATACTCTGTCCTCACAATGTTTATTTTCTCTGTTGAGCAATAAGGACATGTTCGTTCAGAGCATACATGGTCCATTTCCATTTTATTGAATTATACTGCCATCCATTAAAAAGAAAACAAATCTCCTATCCGCTTTTTTTTCCAGCTCATATTGTGTTATAGTTTCTGGCTTCCATCTGTAAATTAGTAAGTTTTCCAGACCAATAGTTGACATCATTATAATACGTCCTGGACTTTTGGAGCCCATCAATTAGTGGATTGTTTTGGGATAATGAACTTTCACAAACGGCGTTTAAGTTTCACTGTTGGCTCTTTGCACCAAGAACAATCCTGATTGTTTGCAATAATGAAGGACATGGGATTCATAATTTCACAATCTTTCAGTGTTTTCTATTTTTTTTTTTTTTGTTTGACACCAATCCCCCAGCTTTAATTTTTTTTCTTCTCGTTATCCTTATATGAACTATAACATCTCTGAGGGTAACTGCATCACTCTAACTCTATGCAATTGGAGTGTTTACAATGTGTACTACTGCACATTCTTGCAATCAAAAAATGAAATCCACCAGCGGACCTGTTACTTCATGATATCATGGCTTTCAATTGGCTGCCAGAATATAAATGGCCTCAAGAGCAATGTTTTTTTTCACAGGAAGTATAATGCTCCTTTCGATAAACTTGCATATTTTACCTTACTTGACATAAGACATCACACATGTCTTGAATTGTGCTTTAGTTGTAGCTTTTTTTTTCCTTCTTTTTAAAGAAAGCAAATTCTACTAATATAGTGTGGGGTATATTTTGTATCAAAAGCTTACCCCATATTACTGTGGGTATAGGGCCAATACGCACATTAATATATGTGATAATACGTTGTATTACTCACAATATATTTACTAACCCGTTTTTTTTTTGTTTTTTTTATAATAATAATAATTAATAATCACTATATTGCGTAAAACTCATGGGGGAGTTTGCTACAGCAATCCCCATGACCATATATCTTTCTTATCTTGCATGCTTCCAGGTATATTCTAAAATCCCTTGGTTACATATATTTTTTTTCATTTTAAGTTAATGGCGCAATGAACATTTTGAGTACGCATTTGACAGGTTTTTACATATCGGCCTAATTCTAAACTATGCCTATCGTATAAAAAGTCAATTGAATTACAAGCCATTTAAGAAATCTTTTGATCACTAATTACAGGGATGGATAATCTGCGGCTCCTACTTTTTATTTTTAATCTGTCCTCTAAATATTTTCCAAAAATATATTGCACATCTACCAATCCTCTCCCTCATGCCTTTTAGAACAATATGGTTGATCTCCTAAGTATTGTGTATATTTGTTGACTGTTGACCTAATTGTTCATCACATATTAAATATAAACGGACTCTGTCACCTTTAAATCATTTTTTTAAGCTTATTATAAAGAGCATGAAAAACTGGCAATTAGTTGCGTTATTAATATTTTTCTAAAAGTAATCAGTCCTGGGAAATTCAGTTTTCATTGCCACATTTGTAAGCAAATAAGCAGCACGTGCATATTAATTAGCTGCTGATTTGGATTACCATCTGCTGTTCTGTTTCTGTAGAAGCCAAAATAAAGACCTGCAATGGTATCTGGCACTTACTCTCCCAACTGACCCTCACATTGGCATACAGGAGCTGCAAAACCAATTTTAAATATATCAAATTGTTTACTGTAGAGAATAACTGCTAGCACAACTTTTAACACTCTTTAAAATGAATTAACGTCTTCTTACGGTGACAGTCCTTTTAAAGAAATAAACAAAAACATCTCTGATATCTATAGTTTGTAAAAACAAACTTTTGTGTTAAACCCACTGGAAATTCTTACTTCTACATAGAGCGCCAACCACTTGCATTAAAATGTTATCAATTTAGGACTTAACTGCTAATACTTTTCTTAAACGCAGGGTATACATACATATTTGGTATTTTACCCCAATGTTGTGGTAATAACAAACAAAAAAAATGGTAAGTACTTACAAGAAGCAGATCCGATAAAGAGGAGTTGACTATAATACACAGGAAGGATCTTAACAGCATTTGTCTTTCCAATACTTGCTAAAGAGTGCTCCAATCATGGACCAATTGCACTAATTTCACATGCCAATAAGGTAATTCTTAAGATTCTACAAGTTTGTCCCGATATGTGGATCGGGAACTAGCAGATGTGCAAGCCGGTTTCCAAAGAGTAAGCGACATGAGATCAAATTGCAAATGTCTGCTGAATAGAAAAAGAAACAGAGTTCTACAGTTACATCTGCTTCATAGGCAATTCTAAGGCCTTTGACTGGGTGGATCACAACAAAATGTGGCAAGTTCTTAAAGAGATGAGTACCAGATAATTTTATCCGCCTCCTGAAGAACCTGTATGTAAACGAAGAAGTCACGGTCAGAATCTAATATGGAACAAACAAATGGTTCAAGCTTCACAAAGGAGGGAAACAAAGTTGTATATTGTCACCTTATTTATTCAACCTATGCAAGGAATACATCATGTGTAAGGCCGGGCGGGATTAATGAAAAGCATGAATCAATATTGTTGGGAAAAAATAACCTCTGATGCATGGATGACACTACGCTGATGGCTGAAAGTGATGAACTAAAAGACGTTTTCATGGGTGAAAGGAGAGAGCGCAAAAGCTGATCTGTTGTTCAACCTTAGACGAAGATTGTGACAAACCTCCATCACCATTCCTGTGAAAATCGATGGGGAAGAAGTGAAGATATAAAAACTGTTCACTGGAAGGTTAGATCATGCGGTTAAAGCATAAATATTTTGACCATATTGAGAATACCAGATTCCCTAAAGAAGACTGATGCTGGGAAAGATTGAAGGCACATAAAAAAAGGAGATGGCTAGATGGAAGCAATGACCATGGTCCTGAGGGTGCAGAGGAGCAATGTCTGACAATTAACTAATTTGCATATTGCAGATCAGAGGATATCTAAAAAGGTTGAATTTGATGGACTAAGGTGCTTAATAGTGTAACTATGTATGAAGTGCCTGGAGTACTGTGGCCCACAGGGTCATGGAGAATTGGACATGAATTAAGAGTAAACTAACATGCTTATAACAAAGTTATGAGCCTTCAGTAAGATCTTATTAAACATGGTTTCTGGCATCCTGGGATTTGCTTTGACGTCCTATAAATATGAGAAATCCTTTCTTACATATATATATGTTTTTTTTTTGTTTTTTTTTCTCGAATTATGAATGCATTGGATAGAGGAGAATCAGTAGTGTATGAAAACCATTTTTTTTTTTTGCATAAAAAAAATCAATTTTTTTTTTAAAGACTCACCCTGATGTTTTCTAAATCCCTTCAGTTTGCAAGCTGCAGCTTTTGTTAGTTGACACCACTAAAAATGCCTGCTATGATTGGCCAAAACGAATTATGAATTTTATGCTAATCGGGAGAAAGCAGGGGTTAGCGGATACATTTGTATTAAACTCTGAGGTTCCTGTGTTGCAAAGCAGCCTGGGATACGCAGTCACTCTCTATCCTTGTGCTCTGATTCAGCTGTGAGCTCAGACTCCATCCAACCATGTGATTCCATCTTGCAGCAAGTACTTCCTTTGAAAGGTCAAACTCTGTACCTGGCTACTTTCCTGTGCGTACTTAGGTTTTGTACGCTTTCCTGTTGGTGTGCAAAGATGCATATTGCTTCCCTGCCTATAACTTTGTAGTTTTTAATCGTCTCTCTTACCACTACTTCCTCACTGCGTACAGAGCTGGGCGCACAACAGCTACACTTTCCACTTTTTTTTGCATCCTAGCCTCTGTTGTCAGTTTATTGGCATAGTGCAAAATAATTGCTAAGGGGTTTGTTACCCTAAGCTGAATGGGCATTTTATGAACCGTTTAGTGTCTGGCGTATTACTGCTTTACACTTAAACTGTCTAATATTTTGCCAATACAGCTTTGCAGCATGAATTCATTGCTTACTTCTTTATTGCTGGAGTCTTATATTTACAAAATAGATTTCCTTGATACACTAAATTATTCTAAAACCAGGTCCTTGGTCTCCAGAACTACTGTTAACTATAAATAATCTTTATTTAAAATGCTTAAAGTAGTATCAAAATTTACACAAATATTGTTTTTTGTTGTTTAATTTGAGCCATTGCATTAAACCATTTTAGCCATATATGGTCTTTTAGATATCAAACTTACTATTTTATATTGTATTTTTGACAGCTATTTTTTGCACCTTAAATGAGTAATATAACATTTAGAAAGCTTCTGTGTTGTGTAAAAATAAATCCAAAACCCTGCCACAAAAAATACCTCAAAACAAATATACTGAAATCATATCCAGGTGTCAGACTAGATGCATATCTATTTTTTAGCCCCCTTTTAAAACTAATAGCAGCTGCCTTCTTGAAATTTGAGAGGTTTTATCTCTGGAATAAATCCATGTTTTGTGAGAATACGGAGTGGGGAAAGCTGTTTTTGTTTTTCTGCGGCTCATCTTAAGCCCTTTGTTTCTGAAGGGGCCTCAGAGTTGTCAAGCAATGCAATGTTGGCCCTTCAGCAAGCAATTAGCGCTGCCAATACATTCAAATAGCCTCTATTTTGTTTCTCCATACTTCTAAATAGTGTTCATTGTTTAAGATTTGAATGGGACGTTCTTACAGACGTTGTTAGGACAGTGCAAAGTATTAGGGCGGCAGTCTGAGCCACTAATTTATTTGTTTTGGCAACAACAAGATTATTTATACATACATATACATAACATAATTTGTTTGGTTTAGAATAGACTTTGCCCCCCCCCACCCTGAAAAATATGGTCTCAGATCAACTTTATTTAGAAACCAGAAACCAGCTGGAACTTTGTAAAACAGGACTTGACAAATCATGGTAGCCAGAAAACCACAGCTCTTAAATTTTACTTCTATTCTCTGGCTCCTAAGTTTGGTATACCTACTGTAATGTTCTGGAAGTATCTGGTTATACAGTCAAAGGTCTACGGCATTTCAAGAATTGCACTTCTTTGTCAAGTATAGATCAAACTAACAATATTGGCATAAGTATAAGCCATGTACATAGTCTTCAAAAATTCGGATATTCCCAAAAATGTTTATGTGCATGGCTTATAAAGAATACTGGGATCCATTTTGTTTTTGTAACATCACATCCTGAGAGCTGCATAGTGAGGGTTATGTTTGTAGTTATCAGTAAAAGGAGGTCAGGGGGATGAGGGAAACAGGCAAAAACCCAGAACTTTTGTTTGGTAATCGGACAGGATGAATACTACACCGCTGCCCCCCTCACTAGCCCAGAAGAAGGATTTTGCATCAAAGGATGTAGCCATAGCTCACCAGAAATGTAAACTTCCTCTTCCACACACACTTTTTACACCAATATATCATGGACCATTCCAGGGTGACGGAACGGTCTACCACCAGGGTGACGGAACGGTCTACCACCAGGGTGACGGAACGGTCTACCACCAGGGTGACGGAACGGTCTACCACCAGGGTGACGGAACGGTCTACCACCAGGGTGACGGAACGGTCTACCACCAGGGTGACGGAACGGTCTACCACCAGGGTGACGGAACGGTCTACCATAGTTAGATTCAGTAGTCCTTTTAAATAACTTAACCCAGTTGGACCTCGTTTTACCCAGAATGATCACTTTATCCAAAATCTGAAAATCTAAATACTCAAATTTCAAAACCACCCAGGAAAGAAAAACCTTTAAAATAAATATATATTTTTTTAATAGGATACAGAATTTAATATGGACTTATATAACCAAAGCTCCTTGTGACCCTCCAACATTCCTGCTCCTTCTAGTCCTTAATATGCAGGGATTATTTATGGCCCTAACTTTATTACTCTGGTTTTAGCTTATCTATAGGAACACATATAGGAACATCTGATAGGAACACATGTTCAATTACCTGGACAGATCATTATTTATGATGTCTGTCACCTTGAATATCTGCTCTGTTTTCCACTGCTCACCTAACTTCGTATGAAAGGGGTGTCAAACTTGTCTTAATATGTTTGTCCATTAAGAAAAGGGCACTATATACTGCAATACTCAGATTAATCATAAATCACATATAGCTTGCCATTGTACACAGTCTCAGAAATGCTTAATCACTTGCTGCTTAATCATTCTCTAATATATAAATACAATAGACCCTTCTAGGAGGAGTTACTTAAATCCAGTATGTTTTAGGGTGTCCTTGATAGATCATCTGTCAGGGTTTTCTGATGGGTAGAATAAAATGTAAGTATAGTAAATGAAAATATCCAATACTCTTGTTCATGCATCTTGTTCCCCGAAAGCTCATTCCATGCATGGGCATTTTTGGCAGTTTTATGGATGAGAAACGGTTTGTTTTATGCTGCCTGTTGAGTGTTCTCTTTGAGATTGTCTCTCAAGGACTTCACATCACTGCTTTACACTGTCAAACCTGCTGTGGGAATCAATATGTATCTTGTTATCAGGAAGGAAGATGTTCGTATGAGCTGGGCAGGGAGTCTTGAGGGGGTGGACATAACACAAAAGCAATGGAAATCCACAGGAGATAGTGTGGCAGTAGTAATGAAAAAATATCAATTCTTTGCTATAGAACTGTACTTAGCAATGCTTACTGCTGTTAAAAATAGTTTTGATGTATGGAAAGCTTTGTATCCTCACCACCCAGATAGCCAATTGAAATCCATTAATCCTCACTAGGAATCTGAAGAAAATTCCTGAAAGCCTTTTTAAATACCAAATAAATAAATTTTTCCATTACATGCTCAGCAGTGAAAATTTCAGTGCTGTGCACATTTGATATCAGCAGTGATGCTTTTTCAGTTTTTTTTTATTTTTTTTTATTTTTTTAAGTTTTTTATTTTTTTATTCTTATCTGCAAACTCTTATCTTGTTACTTTAAATACTAGTTGCAATAACATGTTGGAAAATAACTGGAGTTTCTCTTTCCCACAGCTATAAATGCATTCACCAAAGTCTGGAAGACAATAATCGCTGTCCAAAGTGTAACTATGTGGTAGACAACATCGATCATCTCTACCCTAATTTTTTAGGTAAGTTTTGCCAAATTCATACATTAATGCATAGTCCTTAGCCATTTTTTTCCTTTTATATAAATGCATCGTTCATAGTTTATACTTGACTTCTAATAAGGCACAACTTTGAAACATGGCATCAATATAAGGGGCACTTCTAGATGATGTAAATCTGTTGCTCTGGGCACTTCTTAAAAGGAAGTGTAAATTTTTTTTTATATGACCGTTGCATTGATATACATTTAATTAACCTTTAGTTTAAAACCTTTTAAATATAGTAAGCTAAAATACCAACCACAAACTTTCTAATTGCATTATGGTGATATGGGTAGTGGGAGTGCATTGTACAGCAGAAGACCTTTTGTTAGTATAAATGGACTTTGGTTAGACTAGTGAAATTGCAATAGAATTCCCAGTTAAATAAAGTAAATGTTCCCTAAACTCCAAGTCCAGGCACAAAACTTTGAGGCCAGGTTAGAAATAGGAGGATAAAAATAAATCAATACCTTAGGGGTAAAAAAAAACCTTTGTGAGGAATTTGGCTACATGTATTTTTCAACATTTGTGTCTATGTAAGTGTACTTTAAAACTTTTGTCCGAACCATATATTCATTACCACACGTAAATACAGTGCCTTGCAAAAGTATTCACCCCCATTGGCATTTTTGTGTTTTGTTGCCTCACAACCTGGAATTAACATGGATTGTTTGAGGATTTGCACAGTTTAATTTACAGAACATGCCCACAACTTTGAAGATATATATTTTTTTTTATTGTGAAGCAAACCACAAATAGGACAAAATAACAGACTATTCTCCCCCCTAAAGTCAATACTTTGTAAAGCCACCTTTTGCGGCAATCACAGCTCCAAGTCGCTAGTACTTCTCAACAACCTTGTCCCTTATTTGTTTGGAGAGTGTGTTGGTCTTAATGGCAGTGTTTGGTTAGTGGTGCCTCTTGCTTAGGTGTTGCAGCCTCTGGGACCTTTCAAAAAAGTTGTGTGTATGTAATGACAGATCATGTGACACTTAGATTGCACACAGGTGGACATCATTTCACTAATTATGTGACTTCTGAAGGTAATTGGTTGCACCAGAGCTTTTTATGGGCTTCATTACAAAGGGGGTGAATACATACGCACATGCCAATTTTCTGTTTCCTATTTCTAAAAAATATTTTTTGGTATATATTTTTCTCAATTCACTTCACCAACTTAGACTATTGTGTTCTGATCCATCACATAAAATTCAGATTAACAAAACATTGAACTTAAGGCTGTAATGTAACAAAATAGGTAAAAAGTCAAGAGGGGTGAATACTTTTACAAGGCACTGTATGCGTGTTTGCTAATCTAATGGCATAGCCAGATTTGAGAGGAAAATAAAACCTAAGTACTTGATATTTTTCCCTCAACACCATACTAATTAATTAATTGAACTTGTTCATTAAGATCTGCACAAACTAATACTTAAGTTACACAGTTGTGGTTCAAAACGTGTGTCATTTAAAAAACTAGGTAATAACAAGTACTTTATAATTTAAATATTAATATATTAAGTTTTTCTAAAGTAAATTAACATTGAAGTTTGCAGTTTTGAGCTGTCACCCACATCTGACATTCTTTTTAAAGATTAGGCATGCCACCATACAGGTGGTTTTCCTTGATGAATCTGTTTGTGGGAAAATTAGAAAGACTTCGGTCCAAAACTTCAATGTTTGTTTACTATAGGAAAAAGCATTTTGTAAAAGATTCAATTGATAAAGTACTTGTTGTCTATAGATAAATAATATCCTACTTGGCACCTCAGCCGAGTCCCTTTAAGAACAACACTTTTTTCAACTATAGAGAGTATTCAAAGTAAAGCTTCTCCATGCATGAGTGGTATTTACAGTTAAGTCCAGTGGTTCCCAAACCTCTCCTCAGGGCTCCCCAGATAGGTTGAGATTTCAATGTACCACTTTGTGAACACGGGTGAGGCAATTAGAGGCTCCATTGCCTGTTGAATACTAATTTCCTCACCTGTGAAATCTCTGGGAAGCCCTGAGTAGAGGTTTGGGGACCACTGATTAAGGCCATATGTTTATATGTTCATAGTAAAAGTAGGTCAATCATGTTCTTCCATGCACATTTTAAAATTTGCCTATTCAATTATTTATCATGCCTACTTTAAAATTAGTGGTCATGTGTAACTGTGATCTTCATTCAAGTGAAGTATTAGGATTAGCTATACATGATAAATGAAAATGAATTGAAAAAATAATAAAACGAATGCTTACTTGGACATTGGTTAACGGTCTACATATAATGCAGTGTATGGTTCAAGATGTTCATTAGCCATTTATTTTTATAATGGTGCCTAAAATAATTTTGGAGTGTTTGGTTGTTTATTTAGTAAACTGAAAAATTAGATTATGAATTTACTAATCATCCATATTATAGAATAATATTAAAGACACGATACTATCTGTAACGGCAACTTAACTCAATTTCCAAGGACACCAAATATAAAGGCGAATAAATATTAAAAAATAACTTATCGCTTCAATATTAAATCATAGGTACTCACATAAACCTGAGCCCCGCACACACTAGCACCCGCACACACTAGCACCCGCACACACTAGCACCCGCACACACTAGCACCCGCACACACTAGCACCCGCACACACTAGCACCCGCACACACTAGCACCCGCACACTTTTTATATATAGCCTATTTTATGACCTTCGAGTGGCACCTTCTTACAAGACTATAGCTCTAATTCTATCCCTGCATATGGAACTGTACTGAGAAAAATGAATAGTCGATACTAATGTATCCATAATGTATCAAACGCACAATAAAATTTATACAATTCAATTAAAGAATCAGGGCATATAATATCAATGTCTGGCAATATTTGGGAGGTTGAGTTCTGCTGATTGATAATTATAAAAGCATGTAAATGTTGCCGAACATCACACATTCTAGGCTGCTGAGAGCGCAAGACGTGGACTCTTAAGAAACACATATATAGTTTGGCCATACAAACAATATATCACCCCCCCCCCCCCCATTCCACATTGGTTCTAGAACATTGGTACTTTCCATTTTTTTTAAATGCCTCTGTTTCCAACCTCTTTGAAGAAGTCCCGTTACTGTGATGAAACGTACGTCAGGCTTTTGCATTCTTCGCAGCTAAGCATCTCTCTGGCAATATTAGAATTATCAGCATCCGCACTTTCTCAACCCCCTAAATTATTTCTTTGGCATCTAGTGTGCCAGATATTGACATTAAATGCCCTGCTTCAGTACTACTTGTATTGTATTAATGGTGTTGTGTTTTATGTATATTCTGGATTCATTAACTATTTATTTTTCTCACTATATGATGGACTTCAGCTAGAATTGGGGCTTTAATCTTATACTAAGCTTTCTAAATAAGCTCTATATAAAAGTGTGTGGGTGCTTGTATGTGTGGGACTCGGCTTTTGTTTTTAAAATATTTCTATTTTATGCCATTTACCTATGTGTTTTTTTTTTAATTTATTTTTTAATATTGAATCAATAAAAGTATTTTGTTATTTATTCTCCTTTCTATTTGATATCCTTGGATATTCACCCATCTTATATTTTATTTTTGTCTTTCAGTAAATGAACTAATCCTCAAACAGAAGCAGAGATTTGATGACAAGCGGCTTAAACTGGACCCTTCGGTGAGAAATCGCAGTTGTGAGAAGTTGAATTAGTTTTTATTTTGTTTTAGTATTAAAGGGACTCTTAAAAACATTTATATAAAACAAAAGAAAAATGTCTAAAAGTAAATGACTTAATTATTTTATCCCCCTTAATATGATTGTCATGTACAGATGACATTTTGTTTCCAAGAAACCCCAGAGTAGCAGATTCTCACCTTCTGGAAACACATTTTGACTATTATCTCTCATAGGTTGCCATGTTTCACAGCTGTGACCTAAGTGTACACCTTTAGGAAGGTGATTCACACTGTTATGTCATGACACACAGTATCTCACTGTCCTCTTGTAGCGTTGCTGAATGAAATATTGAGTGTGGAAATGATACTAGGTCACGGCTCTGAAGCATGTCACCTTACGTGAGAGAGAACTGGAAGAAGGGAGAGAGGTTCAGAAGGTGAGAAAGTATGCTCTTTGTGCTAGAAACTTTGGGACTACGGTATCCCTCTAAGTAGGTTTTCTCTAAGCTTTATTTGTGAATGATTATATATTGCCCCACCCAGATACCTTCTATTGAATGATTTTTACAGACTACCAAAGGCAAACCGAGCAAGCTATGTAGAGTATTGACTTTGTAACATGCATTATCTTCTATTGGCTTCTCAAGAATGGCCACCGATGGCAAATCTTTCAGGACCTGCTGGTGACAGATCAAGATAACCTGGACTTGGCCGACGTTAATCTCATGCTGCAGCTGCTGGTGCAGAAGAAAAGGCAACTGGAAGCTGTAAGTATGACATGAAAGCCTAAATGAAGAGGGTTGTACAATTAACTTGGTATGAGGCCATTAATAACAAGTGCATTCTATTAAGATTATAGAGTATATACTTAAAGAATCACTGTAAAAGGCACCTTTTTCTGATGTGTGTGTGTGTATATAATAACACTAGCTACTTGCCAAAAATGGAGGGAATAAAAATTTGAGGCTGGGAATGCTCTACCTTCCGCGCTCATTGCGAGCCTCCAGTCTACTGTACATGTCTCGCGATGAGCGACTTCGCCGCTCATTGCAGGGCTTGTCAATCCACAACTTTTATGCTTCGCAATGGAATTTCCAGTCAAAAATGATGCAATAAAATTTTAAGCCTAGCAATGCGGTTTGCCCGGTCCTGCCTCCTCTGAGCACCTTCGGTGCTCATCGCGAGCCTCTCCACCTACGCTTGGGAATGGCATGTGTCTCTTTCCACCATCTCCCCTGTGTCTTTCTCGTCTGTCTGCTGAATCTTTGGGCGGAGTGCACTGACTGCCGTTGGTTTTATTTTCAAAGTCCCGCATGCCTGGCGTTGTTTGTATTTGTTACTGTCTTCGCCATCGTGTATTTTCTAAGTCCCGCGTGCCTTGTGTTAATCAGTCTAGTTTTGACCCTGTTTTAGAATTTTTACGTTTTTTTCGGCTGCCATTTTTTTCCTCGCTTAGCTGATTTTCGGCGAAAAACTCCAATTATGGCTCCAATTTGCTTGCAATTTTCACTCATAAGCTTCTTGGCTCTCCACCTGTGCCGTGTGTTAGTGTTTTGTGTTTTATTATTTTTTGGGGGGGGGCGGGGGTGTCTTGAGTTGCACGCTTGAAACAATTTCAGGGCGTTTGAAAATAGTAAACTGCGTGCCTCGTGATCAGCGGCAAAGTGCTCCATTTTTCATCAGCTATCGCTGCCATAAACATGAGCGCCACCTACCTAACGGTTTTAAAGTCCTGCAATCATTGCAGTCTAAGTCCCTTCCACGGGCCTCGCGATGAGCACCTGTGGCACTCATTGCAAGCCCTGCAGTGAGCACCTTCGGTGCTCATTGCAGCCCAAGTCCCACAGGCCTCGCAATGATAATATACCCTTCCCACTCGGCAAGTCAAGATGCAGGAATTTTATTAAATCGGTAGGTGCAAGTACCTCTCTCCTTTCTTTTTTCATTTCCTTCCTTCCTTTTTTCATTTCCTTCCTTTCCCCCTTTCTTTTCTTTTTTCCCTTTCCCCCTTTTTTTCCCCTTTCCCCCTTTTCTTTTCTTTTCTTTCTAAATGTAGTTCTGTACAAGCATCAACTGTAGTTGACCAATATAAAAGCCATATGCTTTCCAGTCTAGTTTATGCTCGCACCAGACAGACTTCTAAACATATTGTAGATATTAGGTATACAGTAGAGCTAATTATCTTTATTCATTATTAAGGTGTTTTGGGCCTAACAGTTAATTGCCACCCATTTATAATCGGCCATTGTATTAGAGGGAAGTAAATTCAGATATATTCCAGGCTCTTCCTCCAGTCAGACTTTAAGTCAGGGGTAAGAATACAATATACACTTGCATTTAGTGTTCTGTTTATAAGCTTTACAAGTTAACTTTTCACTCATGTAGACAACTGCAACCTTTTACTCTCTGATCGTCCTTCTTGTCTCTGCTCTGCAATCCATAATTAAAACATCTGCCTGTATCCTCTACCTCCCTTTTAAATGTCTTCCTTCTTGCTAAAATTCTATAACTTTCTTCCAGTAAACTCAAGAATAACTAATAAAACATCCATCTGCTTCTATGCTATCCATATCATATCTTTCTTGATTTTCAGTATACCAGCTCATCATCTTCGCTCTGTAATTTTTAAACTCTAACATATTGGTCATCTTTGTTTTAATCCTTTTTTCTAAAAAGCACTGACACGATGATGATGCTCCATAAGCAAACACTTGTTGTTAATATGTTAACATATACAAAAATAAACTGTGGAATTCCCTACCAAAGGAGGTTGTGGCAGCTGATTCTATAGATTACTTTAAAAAGGGGTTGGACATATATTTGACTGTAAAGGGCAGTCACGCTTATCCTGGATAACTAGAGGAGGAGTATTGATCAAGGGAGGAATCGGATTGCCAAAATCTGGAGTCAGGAGGGAATTTAATTTTTGGCCCTTATGACAGTGTTTCACTATTTTTTCTGCTTTGCCTTCCTCTGGATTAAATAACAATTAATCCACATATTGCAAAGATCAGTGGAGATCTAAAAAGGTTGAACTTGATGGACCAAAAGTCTTTTTTTTTTCAACCTCAATTATGTAAACATTAAAATAAACTCCCTATGTGTCTATTAAAAATGGGAAAACATATTAATTTTATTGTTGAGTACTGTTGGACACCGGTAAGAGAAAATGTGTATATTAGACAAATAAAATAAATGAACAAACTGTGAATAATGGAGCGAAAACTATTTTAATTTAGCAGCTGGGAATGAGATCATTTCAGGAAAACTGTAAATCACTACTATAGCAGTTGCACTTTTTTTTTTTTGGCTGTTTCAAGCAGTGGCCATTCAGTGTTGATTGCACAAAATAGATTACCTGTGATGTTCCACAACAAGATGCCTGTAACCCTGTTCATCTTCCTTGGCAATTCCTTTCGATCTAATGAAGACATAAAGTCTGATGGAATTGATAGAGTTTCTGTTACTGGCACGGCATGCAACAGGGACATAGCCTCCTTCTTCAGCACATATTGTTCAGCTTCATTGCCAGGAGGGCCATAAAATATTTGGCCTACTATCACAGCAGCAAAAAAAGAAAATACTACAATCTTAAGATTAAATTTAGCTACAGGAAAGAAGTCTGAAGAGTGCCTTAAATTTTGTCTACATGAACAGCTCAGCAGTCTGCACGAGGATGGTGGTGTGAGATAATCATGTAGCTTATGGATATTGCCTTCCCCTGCTCACACCTTGCTAGTGATAGGGGTGGTATTGTAACCTTTGTCCACAAGTTTATCAGCATTGTTATTGCTTGCATGTTTGGCAGCCCATCCATCAAGCAGCTGTGAATTCAGTGTTTCTTAATATTTTTAAGAAAATCCTCTCCTAGAATATTTGAGTCTTGGTCTAAATTTGTATCTTATCTAACAAAAGCTTCTGCGGGCACAATCAAACGTACTGTTAACCAAGTTAATTTAAAATACCCATACAACTGAACTTCTGATCTTTTGATAGACTGGTTACTTGCCAATACTCATGGGACCACCTTTCGAGATCAAGAACAATCGGAACAGAGCAATAACACAAGTGGCACATTAAAAGTTTTAGATTTGAGTACAGTACATTTTAATTGCAGATGCTTTTCCTCCGAAATGTAAAACTTGGACCAAAGGCAGTGGCAGTTTAAACGGTTAGGCTCTCCTCATGCCTCTTGTCTCTGAAGACTTGTCCATAAAGTTTCAGGGGCTGACACCAGTCTAGGAAGGGCTGTTGCAAAATGCTTTTATTTATGTTCACCTACGTCTTTACGTGAATAGTTCTTTCTAAAAGGAACAATTTTCCTTTAAAGTATAGGAAAACATCAGGTTATTTATTCTACTCTCTCTGCCCAGTGCATCATTCATCCTTATCCTGCATGACACTTTCCAAGTAGATGTTTTAGGTGAAAAATTAGAACTGCAAACACTCCTCCTTGCCCACTCTGTTAGGAAGGGCCCAGTCATGAGTGTTCTTGATGGTGACAATCCATGTCTGTCCCAATTTATTTCATGTAGAATAGTGATTCCTTTATGTAGCCAAGAATCGACTCCATAAAGCACAATTTAAGAACCGCCAATGGTCTCTAAACCATTATTAACATATCAGTTCTTCAACAATCCATTTACTACTTTGTCAGTGAAATGCTTAAGGGATCTCACTCCAATATAAATGTATCAGATCTCATTAATTTCTGTTCCTTAACACATCTCTCATTTTCTTTCCACTCTGAGTGACACCGTCTGTTGAGAAACACAGATCTAGAAAGCATAAATGTCAGAACTTATATTAGTTAAACTTGAAAATCTTGCGGTAAAGCGTCCTACTTTTTTAAAAAATGTATAAATAATTTACTTCTATATTGGCATACTAAATTATTTGTATGGCCACTGAGGCCCAAACGCTCTGCAATATGCTGTAGTCGAAGATAATTATTATCCTTTATTTGTAAAGTGCCAACGTATTTGTAGAGCTATACAGGGGTTAAGTACAAGTCAAAAACAATCTTAACACATTCCAAAAGAATGGAGGGCCCTGACATTTTATTAAGATCAGAAACAAGCAACTGGAATAGGATGAATGACCTTCCATGGTTTTTGACCTTTTGCCAAAAATGGTATAAGCTATCAGAAGTGATTTTACTGTGAACGTGTAAAATCTGTTTTCTCAAAGATAGGAAAAAAGTGACCCAAAAAAATTATGATATTGGAATTGTTGGAATTTGTTTAAAAACATAAAAAAAAATCAATACTCCACTACATTAAAAATTATTAGTGGCTTGTGAACGGTTACGGGTGTACGTAAAGTGGGTCTTGAACTTGTGCAAAGTTGTCACTGGATACAATTAAAATAGGGAGATTGTGGAAAAGTTGAAGTCTGGAATAATTGTAAATATAGGAAAAAATGAATAAAAAAAAAAATGAAATAGCCAAAGCTTATATCCCATGAAGGGTTCCAACTAACTGGAAGGCTAATATCCTGTCAAGCTGATTAGTGCAGACTATTGCTAGTGGGACTGCTTCTCCTCAAAATAATGATTCAGATGGGATCGGGTATTTGCAAGCCATTATGACCATAGGCCCAAAATATTAAATCAAGACTAATAAAATTCCAATTTTATAATTATTTTTTGTCCGAATGGAAGTGTAAGGGACTAATTTTGATTTGAACTTAAGCTAGAGGTACTTGACTCCCCACAGAAAATGTCAATGTTTTATAAATTGTAAATTGGGAAGTAGGTTAACTTAATGTAGACCACATTTCACAGTAGAGAGCACAACATTGGAGCCTTACAATGACTTTGGTATTCTTAATTGGTTATTGGGGATATATATATATATATATATATATATATATATATATATATATATATATATATATATATATATATATATATATATATATATATATATATATATATATATATATATATATATATATATATATTAGTATTCATTCATACACACGAATACAGAGAACTTTGAAGTACATATCTTCAAACCCTAGATAAGCAAATCCGGGCCTATCTTTGAATACAGTTGTTGCAGTTAGAGGCTACATAGCAGGTTGAATGGTAGTTGCTTCATCTGTAGTCACTCAGTACTATCCCTAAAGTCTGGAAATGTAGAATGTATATGGACTATAGTCTACATAGATTCAGAAGAGTAGAAAAGGCAAGTATTTTTAGAAGCAGTTAACGCTGAAGATAAAGGACCTCTGTGTGCAACATGGTTAGGATGTAACAAAATATATATTATACCGCCTCTAATTTTTATTACCGTTTAATGTGCAATTATGCTGTTATGGAATCTGTCGGTTTGGTGTCTGCTGATCAGCTTCCCAGTTGGTAGACTATGAATATGTAGAAGGAAGTGTTTGTCTGCAGAATGAGAATATGGCAGTTACAACTGCCAGTCCTCTCAGGACTAAAAGGGAATGAATTAGTTTACAAACACACCCACCTGAGAAAGGAACAGCCATGCCAAAAACATAAGGAGCCTGCTAATAAGTCCGAACCTGAACAGTAAGGACATTTATAAAACCCTATAAATCTGACAATACCCATAATGTATGTGAGGGTCAATGTTGCAATATGGTATTTAAATCAACAGACTTAATGTGATGGAGTATAGTTTCCAAATATGGTAGAAACTATAACTATACTCCATATCAAAAACTACCAATTGAATGTATTTAAAATATGCAACTTCTTTAAATAGGAAATAAACATTGAAGTTTTCCATGTTGACCTGTCCGTAAACCTTTCTGATCCACAAACATGCGTTAATGAGTAATTATTGGCATGAATTCCTGATAAGCCCCCCCTCTCGTACTCTCATTGCCTCAGGGCTTACCAGGAAGTAATGTCAATCATCTCTCATTAAAATATTATAATCTCTGCTTGTAGATGGATCAGAAAGTCTGCTCAAAATGGAAAACCCTCCATATTTTATTGTAGGAAAATTCATTTTTAAGTAACATTCCGTTAATAGTTGAATATAGTTTTAAATTATTCCATAACTGAAACCTCTGCCATGTGACTTAAGTTGATCAAGAAATGTCTTCTTGTGTTAATGCAGAGTAATTTGGTCCTGAGAGAGAGAAAATAAACAACTTTTTTTTTTTCTTTTTCTATAGGAATCGCATGCTGCTCAGCTGCAGATCCTCATGGAATTCCTCAAAGTAGCACGCCGGAATAAGAGAGAGGTAAACACAAGATCATATAAAGTTTTATGTTCCATGTATTGGTAAGTGCAGAATGACTTTGACCTTTAAACATTAAAGGATATTTGCTTTGCTGTCATACTGTGCACCATGTAGAACACTGATAGATTGAATCTGGCTTTGAATCAGACATTGTATAGGTTGATATAAAGGACCTCAGCATGTACATTCTGAGAGAATGGAGGGCAAAGGTGGTAGCATGTATCTAGGTGGCAGTTTTAATCGAAAACTAAATGCCAGAACAAGAGGTTGTGCTCTGTTGCAGGAAGAAAATAGGTTTGGAAATGTCATGCTACCTTCTATTGCAGAAAGGGCAGTTGCTCTTTGGGCCAGCCTCTTAGAATGGGGTAAGGATAACAAAATGCTTGAAGGAGTTCGTATTTGTGCATTTTAGGCATGTTACCGCTGTATATTCTATCATCAAAAAGCTCAGGTGCATGTTTCTTAAAAGACCACTTGGTTCAAGGAAAATTTTTATTTTGTTGTGAAATGTAGAATAAACTAACGATATTAAAAAAGGTGATTGAAATTGCCACCACACACCTTTTCATCTCACTGGCCCAGAAGCAGACCACTTGCATCAGGAAATGCAAACATTTCTCCCCTCTTTCACGCACCCAACTTTGACCAATGTATCCTAGATGCTTCTACAGTCCAGCAAAGACAACTAAATCTTTTTTTTTTTCTAATATAAAAACTTTTTCCACGCTTAATTATGCTCTTAGTCATGCACAGTGTTTTCAAAACAGATTTGTCATTGTACAGTGGCTGTAAAAAACTCTCTTAGGCTTAGGTCAGCACGTTTTCTGGGGGCAGCATCTTACGTAACGTTGCAGTGTCACAGAGTCTGAATGGATATATATGTCTATAGGCAGTGAAACTTCTGCCTGAAAGCTTAGATTTATGTGTGGGATAATCTTAAGATTGGAAAATAGCAAGGAAATGGTGTAAATACATCACTCTGTTATGTTTGTGAAGTAACAAATGAACATTAGTAGCAGTGTAAAATCTCAAGTTTATCATTAAGTCTTTACGTGAACTGTTGTTGAACAGCGAACAGGGGTGAGGATGTAGGAGGGGAAAAAAAGTTTTATGTGATCGGGGCACAAGTCTGCCTTCAGCTTTTTATACCTACCTCCTTAATTTGAATAAGCTTAGAAGGAAGTGTCAATGTAAACTGCAATGCCTATTCCTGCAGAAATGTATATGTCCCTCTTATACATTTAACCTTCACCATTGTCTAATGGATGCCTCTCAAACTGTGGAGCTATTTTTTCTTTTCTCTCCCCACGCCGTTCCCCCCAACTAGTTTTGATTATTCCCTGCTTATGTATGCTCTTTGTTACTCACACACTTTTTTAAACCTTTTTTGGAGTGAAATTTTACATATAAATTGTGTAAATTATTATTATTTATTTGTTTTTGTAAAAATGTTTTAATACAATTTGTTGATTGCATTACTTGGCTATGTTAGTAGGGAAAAGGTTAATGCTCACAACAAAGTTTCTCAATACTTGTTGTGTTGATACCTTTCTGTTGGCCCAATGGTGGTGTTGACGAAAATTGGGGTATAACTTTCTCACTGGGTCAAGAGATGCTAAACAGATGCTTGCACTTTCTCTGTCATCGTAAGAGATTGCATAATTTGCAGCCTTTAGTCTTTCCAATTCTTCATTCCCTTGTTCAGCTTCATATATTTTCTAAGATTTGGTCAAGAATAATTAAAAACAAATGGTTGGTAGAAATTATATTTATGTTGGCTGAGAAGATACCTAATGAAATCTCCCTCTACTCGCATTAAAATAAACATTATGTTGTTGAAACCTTTTTAAGCTGAGCTTCTTTCTTTAACTTCTATATCTTATTCCAGCGTAAGGAAATAGTCTTGCGTCTGTTTGGGTTTCTTTTTTTGGCTTTATGGTTACATATTCTTCTCTAGAAAGGCACACATCCATGACTTGTGTGTGTGTGTGTGTGTTTTTTTTTTTAACTTAATTATTTAAATGTATACAAGTACCTTTCTTGGTAAATTGCGATTTTTTTGTTTTTAGGTTTTCTTTTTTCTTTTTTTCTTTTATTTGTAATATATTTAGAAATACGAAGACCTTCTGCATTTGCTCTTTTAAAAGGCAAAAAAAAAATTTGGGCATACTGCTTGTTTGAACTTCAACTCCTGGATGATCCACTGTGTCTCATTCCCAAAATAGACAAATACTTGTGTATATGTTTGTATGGAAATTGGGAACCGGACTCTTCTCTGGGTACACTAATAACCGAACAGAAGCTAAAGGTTTTAATTGGGCATTGTTTATCAATAAACTTCCTATTGAATTAATTAATATTTAATGAAAAGAGATGTTGAGCTTACTTTCAAACATGCACCTCTTATGAGCTCATCTTGTAGTAGGAGCAACTATGACTGGGAGAGAGTCCTATCTGGTCAGACTCAACCTTGTCTTTGCCAAAGTAAACTAATTTAACACACCACATCTCCAGCATCTACTCCTCACTAGCCATGAGCTTGTCTATGTAGAACCGCCTCTGAGCTAGCTGATCCCACCCCTTAATTAACTTATTGTAAGTGAAAAAACAAAAAAACTAAATTAAATGATTGAGGAAAAGAATGTTCAGTATTAAAGATCGATTCTTAAAGGGCCGTTTACATCCCTATAAGTGCTCTTCATAGTGTGAAAGAGCACAAGATTCTATGTTCAAATTATCTATTGCTTTTTTTGTTTTTTTAATTACACTAATAGCGGCTAAAAATCTGCTGTTTACAAACACGTTGCTGACTGTTCACGATTAACTACATCTGCCGACAACGGCCGTTGCAAGCTCCGTGAATACAAGAATTATGGTTTCTCTCTGCTTTCAGCCATCAGTTACATATTTAGGGGGTTCCAACCGTAATTTCCCTGCACAGTTGAATGTGTGAAGGGTTAACCCTCTTTCTGTGCCTTCTTTCTCTGGAGGCATGCCTAATTCTCAAGTAAACCGACACTTCTTCTTTTATGATTTTTTTTTTTTTCTGTGAAAAAGGCTGTAAAAAAAATCTATGCATTTCAACATGTTTTGAGGAGTATATTACAAGGGTGTGCTCCAAGTTGTACTGAATTAACTGGCCGTTTAATCTCCTTTTTTAGAGCGTTTATTAGTATGAACAGAATAGGCTGAATTTAAGGGATCTGTGAGAATGACTGTAGGATCTAGCTACTGAAATATAATGGTTTCTGTAGAAAACATGGGGAGTATTTCACACTCTATAAGTCTTCCTTTTTTATTTCCTAAAATTGTAGAGAATCCGTCTTTGGCCTAAGCCTGAATATGACATTTATTTGCAGGGCTGGGGAATATATGGAATGTCTTAGACGCTTACTCGGACATTCTCCAATCCATATTTCAGAAGTGTTATATGGTTTCTGGTGTTCAGAACCTGAAATCACAGAAAATGTTGCTGACTTTGTACGTATAGAATCATAAACAAACTGTAAAAAGTAATGGTTTTGTCTTTTTCTATCAATTGTAGAAGTAAGACCTGGCTATTATTGCACAATTTGTCAGTCACTCTGTACTAATGAGGATTCTCTCAAAACTTCCACTAACTGAGTTCCTCTTTGGCTTGTGGTGTATGTAATCAATCCTGACAAACCAAACACAAGTAGTAATAATCATATAGCAATGTTTATTATATAGCTTTGTCTGTTCAATCGCACAAGACTGAGGGACCCTACTGATTCTACCGCATCAGCAGGAAGGCGAGAGTTGGACAGAATAATGTTTTCAAAGTTGGAATGTGTGTGCTTATACCGGATAGGGATTTCCAAAATTGTGATTATCATGGTCTTGGTTACAATTTGCTACCACAGAGGGTTGTATGGTGCAATTAAACTCTTAATTATGCATAGTGAATGAATGTAACAACTCCCTTTTCTTTTTCGATTTGCAGCAACTTGAGCAGATACAGAAAGAGCTGAGTGTACTTGAGGAAGACATCAAACGCGTGGAGGTGAGAGCTGTGCTTAAAAGGAAGTGCACTTACATTATCTACTGTACTTACTGTACACAATGTAAACATCAGTAAAGTGTTTTTTTTGTTTGTTTTTTTCCTCTCTTTGCCTTTTTCATGTAACACCAATGATGCGGAGGTGGAAACTCTTATGATTAGAATTTCAGGATCAACTACTTTTTTTTTTTGTACTAGAATGCTAAAGCTTCTGACATCTTGGTTTTGAATGTCCGATACAACCTTTTACTGTAGCGGTATGGAGTTCTCCATACCTGGAGAGTACTTTTTGCCAATACGGGATTCTGCATCGAGATTTTTTTTAAAAAAATTTTTAATATATAAATATAACTTCTCCTCCAAATGACTACTAGTTTACATATATTTCCCAAACAATGCTTTTCCCTAAAGAGCTTAACAATATTTAGTCTAACATAGCCTAAACATAAACTTCGTTTAAAATTGCATAGATTTTAGATTCCAAAGTCATCTCCAATTTCCAAAGTAAGTAATTTTTAACATTGCTCTTTTTCTCATTGGACAGAAAAAAGTTAAATGTTTGCTTACACACATGGACTGAAACCATGTATTTAAAAAAATAAAAATAAATGTAAAAGTTATGAAATTTTCACTGAGCTGAAGATATGAACATTTGTTTATAAAAGGCATAATAAATAATCGGCAATATACCGTAGTTATTTTTTGTGTGCTTTAAAGTCGTTGGCAGTTGACTATTTATTTTTTTATTTTTTTTATAGAGTTGTAAGTTGTTAAAATGTAATATTTGAAAGAAACAAATGTATAAACTGAAGCTACTATCTGCAACTATCCGCCATATATGTACTATATTTATTCTGTTTTGCAGGAGATGAGCGGTCTATATTCCCCTCGTAGTGAAGACAGCACAGTGCCACAGTTTGAAGCTCCCTCTCCATCACACAGGTATATTTACAACTTTGTCTTGTTATATGTCTCTATGTTTTCGCTTTAAAGACTTATTCCACAGCCTGTTAATAGATATCCCTGTTGGCCATTAAATACCATTGTAATCGTCTAACAAGAACTAGATATTTTAATTAAAAACGATTTCATAACCTGTCTGCTTATTGCAACACGATGCTTGAATGACATTTTCAACTACATAGGACACCTAGTAAGTAATTCCTTTTGTATTGCATGTGACCTTTGTAACCTTGACCACCGGGTAATATGAGGACATCCCAGTGGTATTTTAAGTCTGATATCTTCTAACAAGCGGTGGTTTTAATTGGGCATTGATCTTTAAAAAAACTTTTTTAATGATTTACTAAATCGGTATTCAATAATAAACTTTCAAACATCAACTGCTAAACCCCCAATTTAGCTTCATGTCTCTACCCTTGATGAGGTTATGCACAGCTCTGACTAGAAGGAAGTCCTTGACTTTCAAGTACAAACTTGTGTCCTTGCAAAAGTAACTCCTTTAACACACTAACACCCTTATTAAATTGCGATTTCTGTAAATTTAAAAGGGCTCTATATAAGCACAGAGCATATTTTTTTACATTAGTTTTTAGTTAGTGAAGACCTTGCTTTTGGATAGAAGTTCACTAACTAAAAACTTCTGCAAAAAAAAAAAATGCTGTGTGCTTATATAGAGCCCGTTTAAATTTGCTGAATCACAATTTAATAAGGCTGCAAGTGTTCAGCCAATAAAAGGTATATGCGACTATTTATCACTGCCTCCAAGTCAGAGTTGCTCCCATCTCATTATGATCTTGTGTAGTGTAAACGGGCTGCTCAACTGTGGGTTTAACTGAAAGTACGTTTAATATTGAATATTTATTTTTTAAGTCACTGAATAGAAATGTTATCATAGATTAGAGTCTAATTGAAATATCTAGATCTTGTCTAAAGGACACTAGTGAACCTTCAAATAGGGTTTTCTGTCTATAGACCATTCCTACCGGTGAAGACGTGTTGCACAACTAAGAAAGCTTTGGAATTTTATTCCAGGAGACGCATTTATCAAGACACTTCAATATATTAGAATTCATTGTATATTCCTCAAGTATGGCAAACATTTATTACTTGTGAATTGAAGTGTGATGGATCTTACTACTCAACAGCAAGAGTAATATCATACATTATAAATCGAAAAGACATTTAACATAACTGTTGAGTATTTCTCAGGGAACTAATCCTCTTATAAGAGTATGACAAATATCAAACTTTTTCATTGACATCTGTATTAAAATTAAACAGAATTAAAAACAAATCAAGGCCGTCTCGACCTAGATTATACATAGTAAAAATATCTTCATGAAATAGGCCAAAATTTCACGCCGCAGTCCAAAGAATTACAATAGTTAGAAAAATAATTTATATATGTATATCACGATTTTAACAATCAGTCATGGTTTAATTCTTTAACATGTACAGACTAACTCCGTTCAGTCATAACACTATATACCTGGATATTTACTCAATCACCTATAAAGTAATTTAAATAGGAAAAATACCAAATTGCTCAACCACCATTTGAGGTAGATATTGTGACAAGTGAGGTAGATTGTATTTTATTATTTATTCAACATACTATCACATCTTAGAATTAATTATAATGCAATCTACAAAAAAATAATTATTCAATAAACAAGTTAGATAATAGAAAAATTGATTATCAATTATGCACAAACCAGTGAATTAAGTAAGATATCAAAATATATATGACCGATACATTCCAGTGGAAAAAAGAAAGGTGCAATGAGTATTATATACACACAAGTAATACATTGAATACCCCCTACACTAAAGCATCCCTACAAGTACTGTTATGGCGGCATTGGGAGGCCACCGCTTGCATCCTACTGGGTAAAAAGACCCAACACTATTCTGCTAATCCCATAAGAAAATCCCTTATAGAACCTAATTCTGCTGTGGGGATTTTTCATTCTTATTTGGATTTGCAAGACTAATGGAAAAAGTTTTCATTTTTTTCCATAAACTTTTTATTTTTATTTTAAATCACTTTTATTAGTAAGAGTTGTAACCTCTACAGTCTGTCACTTAATGCTTAGAGACTATTAAGTATTATCCGAAGAGTTGATATAAACTCCAAAGATGTTGTCTTATTAATGGAATATGCTGGCAACTCTGCAAATAAGTAGACATTTGTGCAATTATTTTTTTCACTGCTGTGGGAATGATATCTTCCCTTGCTGGAGCCAGTTGCACATTAAAAGGAGAATGTCTTTTAACTTAATCTGCTGTCGGGATCTTTCATTGCTTTATACAGATTTCCTGCTGCTGTTCTTGGTGCATGTTTTCCTCATTTCTTTCTGACTTAAAGGAGATAAGCAGCTTACTTTTGTGTATATTATGTAGCAATATTATGGCCCTGTACTGTCCTTTTTTTAAAATTTTATATATATATGTATATATAAAAATATAAACTGTCCTGCAGCTTCTCCTAGGTTAGTTCTCCTGCAACATCTTTAATTCTCCCAAGTCTTACACTATTGTTTGAAAGATTCTGGTATAGAGCTTAGGTTTGTCCCCTTTAAAGGGTAAGATCCACCAGCTAATAATAAAGGCAAATACACTTTCTAGTCCCCTGTCACTATCATGCTGCAAGTACGGTATGGCTTTCTCCTCTGGGTGGCTCCCACATCACAGGTTGTGTTGATATGAGGAGCACATACTGCCTGGGTGCATGATTAGAGAAATGGTAATTGTTTAAATGCACTGTAAGACTTTAATACAAGGTTTTTGTTATCGGATTCTCCCTAACCATAATGGCGTGCACATCTACGCTCAAGTCGTGCTACCATACAGAGGATATGTAGCAATACGATGCAATTGTTAAAACTTTTACACATGTATTTTGCATAAGAGCAATGTCTGTTTTGGTGAAACTTTCACTTTAAGTTGGTGACAACCAAAGGTTTCATTTACCAGACTTAAGGTTTTGAAATGTGTTTAATTTGACTTATCCACCCTTTGTCTAAAACGTATTGATCTGTGTTCCTGTAATTCTTTCAATCTCTGCAGTTACAATGAAGTACCATGAATAATTTTACCTTTCTCTCTTGTAGTAGCATTATCGACTCCACAGAGTACAGCCAACCACCGGGTTTCAGTGGAAATTCCCAGGTAAGAGTGCTGTACCAGTAAGATTTTATTTTTGATTATATTTTGACATGCTGAAAAGATCCAAGTGGTTAAACAGACCAGGCACATAAATATGCTGGAATTATTAAAGTGTCTGGTGTGATTTTTTTTTTTTGCTTCAATATTTGAATATTCACCATGTAAATCTAAAGGACCATTATAAAGCAAGACGAGTTGGTTATTTTAATGATGTGCTGATCCTTAATAAAATCTGTTTAATCATTTATAATCGCAATATTACATTCATTACCAAAGAATTTTTTTCTTCACCCTGATGAGGTCATCAAGAGGTGGTGGGTTAGCTGACCGGTCTAATTAGTTTTTAAAAACAGATATAAAAGTAAACAATGATTCAAAAACTGCCCCCACAGCATAATCTTGTTGTCAAGGAAAGCCTCTTTAACACTACAAGTTCCCAGCCAATGAAGATCATTGTCTTGGTGATACAGTGTCTGCAAATTTAGCCGCTGCCTGCTAGGCAAAGCCACCTCTCGCTGGGTAAATACCGGGAACAGTTCTTGGAATCAAGTTTTATGTTTTTAATATCGCTTTGTTTAGGTTATTGAATACACATTTTTTTTAAATGACCAATGCTTAATTGATCCTTTAATTCTAAACTGACATTTGTATTTTGTGAAACCAGTTTGGATAATGCGCAAAGTAAAAAAAAAAAAAAAACTATATATATATATATATATATATATATATATATATATATATATATATATATATATATATATATATACACACACACATATATATATATATACTCCCATTCCTAGGGAAGTATTGGTTTTGGCAATAAATGCTAACTAGGGTTGACCTACAGCTGCTGACTTTATTGATCAGTTTGCTGCAGTTTACATCTTTCAAAGCAATACATTGTGAGAACCGTTCTTTTGTTTATCTGGAAAGCTGCTTATGACGTTTGTGAAAACAAAGACCCAACTCTCTTGAGTTTGATAGCGCATCTGCAGTTGTGTGTATTGATCATTATAGGCACACTGTAGTGATAACAAAGTCACAGCCATTTAAAGTTGCATCCAGCAAGCATAATGAAAGTCTTGTTAGCTCAATTTATTTATTTTTTCTACTTTTCAACTTTAGGAGTTTACCAACTTGACTTCTTGCACTCCTCTCAAATACAGTCTGGGAATGTCCATATTGCATCTTCTAATGCATGGAGCATGGCCAGCAGCTTCCTGTTGATCCTCACAGTAGGAAACCGCTTGATGTGATTCTTGCAATAGACGATGCAGTATGGAGACTGATGGTTTACTGCCTCACACACTGACTTGCTCTCAGGGAGGGGCAGTCAATAGTAGACATGGGTCCAAATCTTATGGTCCTCCTATCAAATGTATCGTATATCTCCGCTAAATCTTCCAGATGTAACTATCCTGCACATATTATTGTCTCATTTTCTGTCCTGTTTTAAACATAATTATAATAAAATATTTTGCTTTATTTAATATTTATAATTCTGTTCAGACTCCTTGGTGAATTTTGTAAAAATTATTGGCTACTCTGGCTGTAAGGGATGGGAGAGAGGAGATGCATTACCAGGCAGCCCCCTAGAGGTGAACAGAGGAAAAAAAAAAATAGGATTTTTCTTTTTTTTATTATTATTGGGCTATTAGATTTTTCATTATGCTAGCTTGTGTTGAAGGGGCTTATGCACTAAAGTGAAGCTGTTAGCTATATCATGTAAGGTCACCCAAGATGGGTAGGTCATAGCAGAGGGTCAGACAAATTGCTGTCCACTGGAGAAGGAACTGGCAACCTACTCAGTATCTATGACATATTGATTTCCTTCTTGATCCTTAAGCATGATAAAGTTCACTATAATCAACAAATCTTGAAACCCCTGCAGAGTTCCTCAGCAAAATAACAGCAGATGTGGTTTTGTTTAATAAAATATTAGCACATCATGAAGTAGTATTTTGGCTTCTGTGTGATCCCTTTCTTCAAACTGACCATGGCCCCAGCTCCCCGAATCTGTGTAAATTAAGACGTTTGTGCTTATTTTATAGTGTATGTAAGAAACGGGATGTACCGGTACTTGTTAGTTGTATGGGTGTTATGTACTCTATGAACTTGAACAGCACTACTGGGTCATGATAGAGGTACCAGTCAAGGATGTTTAAGCCAATCAAATAATATTTCACTTTTTCTGTCCAGTTTAACTGCTATCTTAAGTGGAAAAATTTCCATCCAACAAAGAAATTCCTAATTTAAAATATTAAGTGGATTTTTTTTCACTATTTCTGAACTTTTGAACTATGAATATCTAGGCCCATTTCTGGATAAAACAATATGAATTAGGTGAATGAACGCAGGGAATATCCTAATCTCTCATAAGAGATGTGAAGAAATGGGGGAAACCACAGTTGTGGAATCCAGACTGGGAATCCAGATGAGACAAAAATGTTGCAGCTCGTAAATTCAAAACCGTTCTACTTTAGCAGTATAATTAGATAAAATGTGCTGAACAATGTAAAATTGTAAAATTTTATTGCCTTTAAGGTACACTTTGCAGTTTTCAAAGTGTGATGTTTTTGTTTTGTTCTACAGTATTTCGCTGCCAGAACTTGTTGCTTTGTGATAATGTTTTATAGCTAGAAAGGAATATGATTTTCTTGTGCATCTCCGTTCTAAATTTGGATTCCACATCTTAGTTTTTTTTTTCTCTCTCCAATAATGGAAAATTTTCTTCACTTCTCTTTTGCAGCCTTTATTTCATAGTTTGCTCAAAGATTTGATAAAATGTGACCATGGCAAAAATATCCTCCCTTCCCCTTGGAAATGCATGCGACTTAGAAACATTACCATATAATAATAGTGGGCCTTTAATAAATCTGCAATACAATGTGTATTTCAAAAATGCATGAATAAAATAGCAAAATAACATTTCGCAAACATTAGGGTGATTTGGTTAATCTCTTGAGTATGCAAACAGTTGCTTTTGCTTAACACCCATGGATATGTCTGCTAAAATTAGCATAAAATGAATAATTCATTTTGGCCAATCACAGGCAGCTAATACATTTTAACAATCAGTGATGGAAGTTTGTGCTGTAAGGAATTATGATGTGTAGTACCCCTGTAAAAGGAAGCCAGATGAGCCACACACTGATCTGTAGATTTCTGGATTGAGCTGCTGCTGCCTTGGAGGTTAACAATTAATAACAAATAGTCCACATTTTAAAAAGATCAAGAGATCTAAAAACGTAGAACTTGATGGAGTACCTCTTTATTCATCCTCAAATACTATATTATTAATAATTAATACGCATATTGCAGATCAGAGGAGATCTTAAAAGGTTGAACTTGATGGACTGAAAGTCTTTTTTCAACCTCAATTACTATGTAACTATGTAAAGGGTTAAAATCTGTACATTTATCTGGACTGTGTGCTCACATTTGTTTCACATAACAATGCCGGTTTAGAAATTAAATGTTAACATGACATAGACCTAGACTTTCTTTACCAATTCTTTCACAAGCAGTAGCTGTTAAATACAACAGTTACTTTGTATGTGCAGCTTGGCAATATAAAATGACAATAGCTTTTGCTTCTTTCTCATTCAGACCAAAAAGCAGCCCTGGTACAACAGCACGCTGGCATCTCGACGGAAACGCCTCACAGCCCACTTTGAAGATTTGGAACAGTGTTACTTTTCTACTAGGATGGCACGTGTCTCAGGTAGGAACCAGATACAGTGTTGGGCATCCAGTGTGTATGTACTTCTGCAGTCTTAGAAAACCCAAAGTCCTCAATTTCAAGCAACTACATTTTTAATAGTGCATTAAACCGAGCTGGTTTTGAACAGGTGAAGATTTGTGGTTATTCCTCTGAGGAGATAAGTGATCTGAATTTTAGAAAAAACTACATTTCTCTTGCGTCAGGCAGAACCACAACTGGACTAGTGGGTGCAATTTTATCCAGCCATCTAGGACCAAACCGAGAGTGTCGCTGGCAATGGTGAAAGATTAAACAAGCCCAATAACTAACTTTTTTACACACATGGGAGAACAATATTCACATCCTATCGGAAATATACTTGCCGTAGCTTTAGCTTGGATTAGAATATGGTGATCCCAGATCTTTGTTTTTATGACCTTTTTATAGCTTAGCTTTTTACATTGCCAAGTAGTTGCTGTGGCCATGTAGTAAAATCTATATTTTAAAGGTGCCTTTGCCTGTTCCCATAAATTATAAATCTATCATGAACCATAAAGTGTGCTATAGATGATCAGCACAGAACCCCATTGTTCTATGGGGACTATGTGATTTGTTTATGGATCCTTTAGCTATTAAAGACAAATAGAGAAATGTTTCCCAAAAGGCCACTCCAAGCTCAAGCAAGTTCCTTACTTAATGAACTAAGAAATTACTCTAGAATGAAAATTAAAACTTTTTTTTTTTTAAACTTTGCTTCAATTAAAAAAAAAAAAAAAAAAAAAACATGCATAGAAATTCATTCCTGGTGTCAAACTGCCCTCTACTTCCATGTTTTTTGAGGTTTTATTGTTATTTGCCATTTCTGGAACTTTGCTTTGGTGAAGTGGCTGGTGTACTTTCAATAAAGCTGTGAGCTAAACCATGTAGGGTCATCCAAGAAGGGCAGGTCATAGCAGAGAGGTTAGACAAATCACGGTCCACTGGTGAAAGAACTTGCAACCCACTCCAGTATCTTTGCCAATAAAACCATATGGATAAGCTCAACCAGACACAAGATGTTCCTGGTGTGCTGCGGACCATAGGGTCATGGAGAGGAGGACACGACTGAATAGCTAAACGTCACATCCTTGTTAATGGCAGCATGTGATACAATTACTTGATTTACCTGACTCCTTTGAGATGGTGTTGTTTATACTACTCTCTTGGGTTTAATATGAGAACAAGCCTACGATTTCCAGTTTCTTACTGTCACCCTACAACACGTTGTAGTGTATAATATTATAGTTGCCTTTTAAAACATAGTATATTTGATCAACAGTACAGATTACACGACTTTCCTGGTCTTTGTTCTAGAAAGAAAACATAGGTTTGATGGCAGATGAGAATCAAAAAGTCCCATTTAGTGTGCCTGTTAAGTCTTTTTAATGGTTAGCTTAACTAAGCCTCAAGGTGGCCCTATTTTTATTGCAGGCATTCTTGAATTCATGGATTGGGGTTGACCCTTCCACTTGGAAAGCTATTCCTTATATATGCTACTATATCTGTAAAATAGTACTTTCTCATTTTACCCATAGATATTCCACATTACAACTTCAGATCAAGATCTCTTATTTTTGCAGTGCTCTCTTTCTTAAAGTTACTTGCATATTTGACCTCGGTGGTTATTAGTGCTGCATATGCATTTAATATAACTTACTGCTAGTTATATATTTGTTTCTGGCACCAGTGTTATGGATTTACTGCTCGTTTTATTTGATCCTCCACATCATAAAATAGGGAGCTAACTTAGAATCTTTTTTCCCCTCTTGTTTCTTCTGGACATTGTCTTCCTTTCCCATCTATTACTAATGATGCAGCTGCAAGAGGTGCCGGGACATGTAAAGTTGAAGCCGATCCCACAGCTATTAGCACCATTTAGTTAGAGCACACATCATACTTTGCAGATCCACGGCTAATCTTATCAGGAACTATAAAATAACAGAATAAGGACGTAGTTGCCTGGTTTCTGAACACAAACAGGTGTCTATCCTATCCTCTGCTTGGTCATTCCTATACTGATTTTTATCATGTCACTTCCCTGACTCCATTTATGGTTTAAATATTATGTTTAAATATCCAGCTGGACAAAGAATGATTTTGTACAAAGCTGTTACCGGCCCACAGCTGTGCTTCTGTATCTTGTGAAACCCGCTGGTTTGAACAGCAAGTATGTCTAGAAGAGACGTGTTGTACCTATGGTGATCGTGAACACGTGTCTATATCTTCACACAGGAATATAGGTGTCTCCAAAACAATAACTTAATTCTGCCAAGATGAATTTAAAGAATGAGTCCTAATTATGTTACATTCATATAAGTAAAACTATACAACAAAGTTAAATGAACAGGTACAATGAAAACAGTTTCCCTGGTGGTCCAGTGGTTAGGATTCGGTGGTTTCCCCGCTGCAATCTGTGTGTTGATTCCAGTCGGAACCAAGAGATCACACCTCGCTGAAGCCAAGCAGAGTTGGGCCTGGTCAGTACTTGGATGGGAAACCATCTAGGAATACCGTGGCCCACTGGAGAAGGAACTGGCAACCCACTACAGTATCTCTGCCATGAATACAGAGTGGATCAGCATGGTTTGTTGCAGTCCTTGAGGTCACGGAAAGTCGGACATGACTGACGCAACCAAAAATATACTATATATATAAATAAATAAACTTTGTGTCTAAGCACGATTAAGCAGGAAAGTTTCATAGTTTGTTTATAATTTGCAAAATAAATATTGATGCTTCTGCTAGACCCTCAGGGAATCTGGTACCCAAGTGCAAGTTGTGTGTGAGAGAGGAGTTTTTACATTCTGGAAAGCTGTAGTTGCATTTCCTGAAGCCAGGAATCTACTACTGGGGAAGTGAGGAGAAAGTGGTGTGATGTCCATTTCTGTTGTATCCATTTATCTTAAAACAGCCTCCCTTTTCTCTCCTTTCCCATCCTCTCTCCACACCCTCATGATCCACCCTTGTGAAAGTGATGTAATGAACACAAAATGGATTTCTATGATCATAAACCGAGTTAGTATATGCAGATATAATATATATATATATTTTTTTTATGTCCAAGTTTACACGGCTATTGTTGTTTGGTGCATACTTGACAAACAACTACCATTTTTCCTAAACTGATTTCCCTTGAATAGTTCAGATCAATTTGTTAATCCATAGAAACGAGAACAGATTTTGTTGATTGAATAGACCGAAAAGAACAAATAGGTCATCTATCTAATCTGCCCATGCTCTTCTCCACCAAAAAAATTTCAGGCACTATTAAAATAACCTCTGTAGTCCAAGATAAACTGCACTTTGTTTTTGCACGAAACCTGATTTTCTTGAAAATATTTGAGGATTCAATCTGGTCTGCCTTCAACTTTCCTGAAAGAAATGATAAGCCGCTGGATGACTTGTAAATTGACACAAACTGTCTTTCGCTGCATTTGACCACAAACTGGTAGCTTGCATCTCACATGCAACCTTCACCTAAGTATTGTGGATGCCTCCGGAGTCCAGTAAACACATCAACCTTTTTTCTTTTTTTTTCTTCCCCTAATTAAAAACTAGCTTTGTGATTAGCTACCTGCCGGATTAGTTTTAGTGAAACTTCAATTATTAAACACATATACTTCATTCAATTATACTTTATTTTAATTCTCAGTAGGGTTTTGTTTATGTACTGTTAAAGGGACAATGTAGTTTTCAGTTTAGCATTTATGTTTTACACAATAAAAAAAGGATATTTTTTTTTTTTTTTTTTTTTTATAGTTTAAAAATGATCTCTTAAAGTGATAGGGAATTATTTTTCTCCTTTTATTTTCTTTAACCTGTTTAATAGGCTGTTTGCTTTAAGTGTAAATTGATTTTGGCACAATTTTATAATTCTAATAAAGTGCATTCCCAAAATATTATTATTAAAGGGCATATTTTAAATCCGAGAAGAATAATTAATATTGCAATGAGAGTATTACTGTGCAATAAATTATTTTGTAAATGCACACTTGTAAGATGATCTGCAGCAAAACGAGTGGTGCAGTAAATTGCGATATTATGACTTTTCATTTTACCAAAAGTTAGGGTTACATTGGTTTAATTCTGCAAAATGTATTGAGGATGTCTGTAAAAAAAAAAGAAAAAAGAAAAATTAAAGCAATTTTCTATTTTGCATATAAGACGTGGAAGGATGTTGTTTTAACACAAGTTTCTTTCTCCTCTGTCTGCAGATGACAGCCGGACAGTGAGCCAGTTGGATGAGTTCCAGGAATGCCTGTCCAAATTCACCAGATATAATTCAGTGCGTCCCCTCGCCACACTCTCCTATGCCAGTGATCTTTATAATGGGTCCAGCATTGTGTCCAGGTGAGTACTGGTCTGTAAGATAACCACTTAAAAATAAAGGACCGCCATAGTCATATTTTAAACTATATAAATTATAATATTTTTTATGCCGTAGTGTAATACACAATTTTATTTCCTGCTGATCAACTTCCTGAGGTGGAAGGAGACTTTGAATGCACAGGAAATTTCTAAAATTTAAATAGTAATGTGGCGGCTACGACTGCCAGTGCTTTCAGCAGGGCTGCAGGGAAGATCAATTTGTTCATAAAGACACATGCTCCTGGGAAGTAGAGGGCACAGTCAAAACAAGAGAAGCTGGCTCCATACAGTACAGAAAAAAATTCAATTTAAAATATAAAAATGCTTTCTAAAATATTTTCCCATTTTCAAGTTAAGACAGAAGACAAAACAAGTGGTTCTTTTTATATCATACAGTACATTTAATTCCATTTCTAGTGCGCTACAAATAGTGGTGAAGGAGTTAACATTCCCCATTGCCCTAAAGCTATTTCAAATTAAATAAGCCACAAAATTCTATTTAAGCCCTTTTTATGCCTTAAGAGAGTTCAGTGCAGAGATTTGTCATTTGTAAGTCTGCAATGCACAGACAGGGTGACAGATTTATCACTGTTTGGACGCCATTGGGTTTATTTGTAGATTTATTAGCCCAGCATAGAAATTCTTCAAATATGATGTATATATTTTTCTCGAGCACCTAGTGTATTCATGCTATTCTGCATCTCAACACAAGATGGCAGCCTCTGCTTGTACTTATTATTGTGTTGGCGCCACAAGTAAGTGCCATAGAAGCAGCCTGTCCAAACTGACAACAGAATCCATCAACTATATACCACCAAGGTAGCAGTTAGATTTTTCCACCCACCTCTTTTGACTCACACTCTAGATTTAGTTTTTGTCAAATACATGTTTGCATTTCAGTGATTTTTATGCTATTCTGTAGAATGCATTTGTGACATAACGTAATGGTTCACTGTAAGAAAATACAGCACATAATATGAATACTCCCACTAAGGGTTATTGTCAAGTTTAAGTAATGAGCAACTTGCTACTGTTGGCAGATTATTATTTAGAGTGTTATTGTTACTGTAGAGGGATTTTCAAAAATGTGAATTCAAAGCAGTTCTGCTCTAAATTACAGAAATTAGATAAATTCTAAATTTCCTGCATCTAATCTTAAAGGGCAACTTAATTCAGCACAATCTGGACAACATCACGTAAAGATCTCCAAAATGTGTGAAATACTATATTGAATTCTCAGTGAAAAATGCACGTAATTGACACGCTACAGCTAAGTGTAGTGAGCAAAAGAAAAAATAGAGTTAAATCAATTTTGTGCCGAGCCTGACTGGAATTGCCTAAACAGGCCTGTTGTTGGTTAACTTTTAAATGTGTACTCCTGAGTTCAGGAAAACTGCTGTGAATCAGTGTCCACGCCCATGGCTGTTATTAATCATGAAACTGTTTACAAACAGTCTATCCTACCTACTGGCAGACTTAAAACTTTTAGATTTATATTTTTGTTTTTAGCTATTCGTGTAATTTAAAAAACAAAAATAGATCATTTTAACATACAATCTCACTATAAATACCACCATTATTATCAGACAATACTACAAGTGTATTAGGATATTTGAGGTTCACATTGCATAACAAATAGCAGGTTTTCAGAGTCATTTGCTGTAAAATTGTACCGCCAAAGCAATTCAATTCTTATTTTATATTTGCATACATTAATTAAATGGCAAATGAATTCCCAAGTTGTATGAGCATTGTTTTTTAAGAAAGCGCTTCAAAAGTTCTTACACTCCCCACGAAGAATGCCAGAGTTGTAATTTCGTAAATATACATTAAAGTTATTTTTGAGAGAATTGTTTGGCCCATCTACTGATCTTTTAAAGAGCATCTGTGCTTTCATATTTACAATAAAAAATTTTTTATTTTTATTTTATTTCACTTTTATTAAGACACTGAGAATACAAAATGTCCAGGTATATCGTTGAAGAACCAAAATTGATATAAGGAAAAAACAGATGTAGGAATTTAATTAAAACAGACTTAATATAATACCTATAAAATGCAATTATCCGTTGCTGTGGTTTGCCGCTGCCTTTTTATAAGCAACTTTTTTGGCTCTGACCTTTAATGGAAATGGCAGTCCTTTCAATAGGACTAATGAATGTGAAATTCCAAACTATAGGTGTAGATCAGCACAGATAAAAATGGTGGCTTTCACTGCAGTGTAATTTCATATTGTAATTCTGTAATTTTTATTACGTGCTAAAAAATTGTCCATTATCTAGGGTAGAGCTTCTAGAGAGCAGGTTGCAATAATGGCACTTCATTGGACTTTTCATTTTATACAGTTGCAGAAAGTTTTAGGAAATTTAAGATGGTTTAAATTATTACCTTCCCTTTTTTGATTACATACTCGCATTCATATAAAATAATTTGTGTTTCATTTAACATTTATAAACTTCAAAGCATTCATTTTGTCACACATGGTAACCTTGAAAAATTTGATTTTTGTATGAAGGAATATAAGACGCACTTGTAATGGGGGGGAAATTATACCTAATCTCTTCCCCTTGGCAACCTTTCAACAATGATTCTTGACATCCTGGACTCAAGCTTCAGCTCTAGATAAACTTGGCATATCTGTATTGCTTGAAGTCGGCCCTCTTCTTCCTTGATTGAAGATCCTTAATCCTCCTCCGCAATCCACGGAAAGGCCCTTCACCTAAAAATCCGTGCACTCTAGGAAAAAATATTAACTAAACAAACTCTCAACGACTTTCTAAAAAACAAAAAACAGTCTGAGGCCCTAAATCAGAGCTTGAAAGAAGCTTGATCCGATCCAAAATAACAGGCAATTCTACCCTGAACTGGAGGACCAGTAGAGCCTAGAAGTATGTTTGGCCTTTATTGGGTCTTATAACTTTAATATGCTATTGACCAAATAGCCGATTCGGGGGGGGATTCTTTGTCCCTAATTTACAGAATAATAACTAACTAAAGCCAAAACCACATGTTTTTGTGAAATTGTTTGTTTGTGTGTATTCTTTAAATTGGAGTTCTAAGAGTTCTATTGGATTAAGTAACACTTCTAATTTGCTCTGTTCACAAAGAGTAAGCTTTACTATTTGGACAACCGCAAATATTAATTGAACAAAGTAGATTGATTAATCCCTGCATTAATTAATTACTATTTCCTGCCATACTGAATACAGACATTTCCATGTTTTGTGCCCTATTTATCAAGCCCCCCCAACAATCATGTCCAAGGTCGCAGACAGTGCCTCCCTGCTGGATGGCAGATCTCGGACTGGTGTGCCTGGGGCCTCAGAACTTCATTAATCTCATTTGCTGGATCACATCCCAGGACATGACCCCCTGTTCTGGGTCAGTAGTCTCCTCCGTAGGCTTGGAGTCCTGTCTAGTTTAGAGATCATCTGGGAGAATTACATTGAAAGCTATTCTCTGCGTGTGACTTCCATAAGCGAGCTGAGAAATAAATGTTTCTCAACAGCTGTAGAAGGAAAGTGATCGATCCTGAAACCCTGAGCACAAGATTTGTGGATTTTAGCTCTGCTGAAATATCTATAGCATATGTCTTTAGGATCTTCGGTACTAAACACACATTATATAAATCAGTGCTTGCTAACCCATCACGCTTGTTATCTTAAGGTAGTGTTTCTGTGGCAGAGAATATGCAGATATTGTTGCTGGAGCACAAATTGTGACAGGCCCATTAGTAAGAATTTACTGTTAGAATTAATACTTACAGATGGGGAACTAAGTATTGGATATAATTGCGAATAGTAGCTTATTTTCGACAGTGATCATCAATCTGCATAATTTTGTGTAAAAGCAGAGACCGCCATACAACTAAAAAATAAAGTGTTTTTTTTTTTTTTTAGTTTTTTTTTTTTTCGTGGGGTGCAATTATTTGAGAGCTTTTGGATTAAGGTGTGTGTGTGTGTGTGTCATTCCATCTACCTGTAGCTTGAACGCAATGGTTATCCCACTAGGCCTTAGTCTTCCATGGAGTTTTATTGCCTACTGTGCTATAGAGCAATTTTCAGCATAACTGAAAGATCTTAGGAGTCAGCAGTTCCGCCAAGATATTTAATCCTTTTAGGAACAAAGACAAAATATTGTCATGAAAAGAAAATCGAATATAGTAGCTAACCCTTAAAAGGTTGGGGTTTGTGAATATAAATTATAACAAGATTTTTAATATTATGAAGCCAAAATCTTAAAAAGAATACGATAAATGACAATGAATCAGTGGTCCTTTAACATTTGAATCTGTTTATGGTGTTGTGTATCATCTGAATAAAGAGGACACATAACCAATTTAAAAGTATCTCATTTTAGATGCAACAAAGACAATTCTTTCTATGTCTTTTAAAGTAATTTTCAAAGGTACTCACATGCTGATGTCTGTGCCATGATCAACCATTCTGAAAATACAATTTCCTTTCTTAAATTCATTGTTTTCCTTTTATATATTAGCTTGTGCTGGCTTTGTATAATTAAGAGTCATAAAATCCATGGAGACTCATTTTTAACAACTTTGTGATGTTCTATCTTCAAGTTCCTTCTCGAAGTGGTTTATTGCTAAATTATAAAGGCTACCTTGAGATAGTCAAAGTAATTTGCTAATAGCCCATCCTTAGAATGTATATGTATACTGCCATACTGTGTGGGTCTCAGAGCTGGAAAAATGCTAATTACAGGCAAGATATCTCAATGAATTTTTTTTTTTTTTAACCTATCACTGTAAATCTTTTTACCTAGGCAAGATTTTAGTATTTGTGCAAAAGTAGAATTTAAAAGACCATTGTACTATGAAAAAAAAAAAATTGAAAAAGTCATAAAGCTAGTTTTTACTTAGAAATACATATTGATGTCAATGCTGAACCATGGAGGCATCCATGAATCTTTGCAGAAAGTTTGTGACAGAGGTGTTTTACATTCATGTAGAGTTGTGGTTTAATCTGATTTAAACTTCCTTTTTACGGGACTTGTAACAGGGATTGTGGTGTTGGTTTTAATCTGATCCAATAATCTAACAAAGGCTGTTGATCTCTTCCTGTTCCCTCTTCTTTCCGCTGATGAAACACTCATGTGATCCAGCTCTGAGAAGGTGATGTAACAAATATGAAATGGTGGTTCCTATATTTATAGTCTTTAAAACCGTATTTAATGTTCTTTTATTACGTATTTCAAGATCTCATGAATGTTATCTGTTACATATGCAGACTGCTTACATTTGGACCTTTAGTTTGTAAGTCTGCAAGTTTTCTTGTAAGGTGCTTTGTAATAAAGCCCCATGTACATAAGATTTTAAGCTCAGGCAAGGCGCTTCACTTTTTTGACATGTGTTAGTATTATGGTTTTCATTGTGTACTCTACCCCTGTATGTAATATTGTGTACTCTACCCCTAATACTTTCCCTTTTTGTAAAAGGCTAGGTTATCATTAGGATTTATCATGTGAAATGCAATCTAATATATGTGTAGATAGCTGTGCTGAGATTTTATTGTATTTGTGCTGCCGGTAGCACTCTTTGGAGTATCTGAAGCGTACAGCTTATTGTTGTCCTATGTACAGTCTCTGCAGCTCCTCCAGGGTTACCTTCGGTCTCTCTGCTACATCTTGCCCTCCTTGCCCGGTCTGTGAGTTTTGATGGGCGGCCGTATCTTAGCAGGTTTGCTGTTGTGCCATGTTCTTTCCATTTGGTTATGATAGATTTGATGGTGCTCCTGGGGTCATCAAAGATTTGGATATTTTATTATAACCTCACCCTGACTTGTACTTCTCAACAATATTGTCCCTTGTTTGGAGAGTTCCTTGGTCTTCGTGGCAGTGTTTGGTTAGTTGTGCCTTTTGCTTAGGTGTTGCAGCCTCTGGGCCTTTCAAAAAAGGTGTGTATATGTAATGACTGATCATGTGACACTTAGATTGCACACAGGTGGACATCATTTCACTAATTATGTGACTTCTGAAGATAATTTGTTGCACCAGAGCTTTTTATTGGCTTCATAACAAAGAGGGTGAATACATATGCACATGCCAATTTTCTGTTTTCTATTTCTAAAAAATAGTTTTATGTATATATTTTTCTCATTTCACTTCACCAACTTAGGACTATTGTGTTCTGATCCATCACATAAGATTCAGATTAACACAACATTGAACTTAAGGTAAAAAGTCAAGTGGGTGAATACTTTTGCAAGGCACTGTACCCGTTGGTGGGTGTTACAACAGGTTTTTTCATGCAAAGCCATCTTTTGTGAAAACCTTTAGCTAGCATTTCTAGATTGCAAATACATTGTTTGTATCATTCTATGGTAATTTAATTATATTATGACAATTGTTTTATGCAAATGTGCACTAGCTGAAACAATATCTGTTGCCTCTTTCTGCTTGGAACATTTTGGGTATTGTGATGCTGTCTATCAAATAGCTTGAACAGTAAATTCTGAAGGAACGGCCCCGGAATAGCTATAAACACCAGCTTTTACAGAAGATTTTAATTTTGGTATTTAAACATTCTGGTAGCATTGTTGTTGTCAATGGAGCTCAACAGTAATTAATATTATGTATGTTTCTTCTATACATGACTTACTGTACGTTTGCATACATATGCATAATTATCTGCTTGTTAAACTGTGATTTAAGCAGCGGTTTGTCTTTTGGTTTATTATGGGCATTTTAATATTGACTACGATCTTGGTGGACCACTCCAATGCTGCTGACAGTCTTTGGGCCATCTAATGTTTTTTTTCTGTCATCTTCTATATATATTGTGCTCTGTTATATTGGAATCTAACAAGTGGGCGTATGAACCCTACAATCTAGTATCTGTATTACTTCTGTAAGCAGTTTTCTTAATCTTGTTGCAGATTTATTTTATTTTTTTGCAATCCCAATTGTACTGTGGAAGACTTGACTGGAATTCACTGACCAGTGATGGTCCATAGACCACAGTTTAGGTGTAGAGTATTGCAATATATGAGGTGTTCAAATGGTAATAAACAGTCAAAAAATGAAGCGTATAAATTAATTTTGGTAAACCATTTAACGATTCACTTTATGCTTCAATAGGGATCATCTTTTTTTTTTTTTTTTTTTTACAAACAGGCTTAGTCACCGAGGAGGGACATTGTGTGCAGAGGAGGTGACTATTCAGTTCTGTTGTAGGTCACAACAATTTTTGTTAAACTTTATTTGATAAATTAAAAGCTCAACTTGCAGTACTACCACCCCATGAACCCCCCTCCCCCCCCCCTGCCAACCCAGGGAGGTCAATAAGTGCTTCTTTACATCTAAAATAGAAGACCCTAGACACAAACAGGCTGTTAAAATTAAGTTTGTCCAAACATGCTTTTAAGCTAACAATTTTGTTAGATTGTCACTTACTTCACTAACCTAAAATCGTATTAAGCTGCAATGGACCTACACAAACCTTAACATATGTTAATGCATTTTCTCTTAGACCTGAAGCATTAAGGCAAAATTATCTTAGGGATTTTACCTTATGACGCCACATTAAATATATATATTTCTTTCCAGTTATTAAAAAAATGCAGTTTGATTGGACTTATCTTTGTGGACAGTAATAAAACACACAATGGATTTTAATTATACATTATAATTGTCTTAATCAAATTAAGGGGGATATTATACTGTAGAAAGGTTGTCCAGTGTCCTATGTAATTGTCAATAAAAAGCTTTTTTTTTTTTTTTTTTATTAATCTTTCTTTAAAAAAAAATAAAAAATTGCCCAATATGCATTACAGCTTTTCACAGGAGCATATTGATCAGTTTTCAGGTTATGATGATCTAGAATATAGTTTATCTGAATCAGAAGAATTTGACAACATTCATTCAGAAGGCACCTCAGATGAGGAGAGCGAGATAGGAAAAACTAATGAATACATCCTCTGAGGTTGATAAGCTTATCAGGGCTAAGAGGCAAGTAACCATGATTGATGACTGCGTGCCGCATAAAAAAAGTAAACCGTAGAATGTTGTTAGGGCCAGAAAAAACAAATTCACTTGCCAGTGTATGAAATACTTTAAGTTTTTTGGGTGTCCGTTCCTTATTCCACCTTGCATTTCAAGACTTCTCAGGTCCTGACTGAGCCTTCTGAGATGGATTAATGTTATCATTTTTAACTTTTATTTATAACGTGCCAACATATTCCGTAGCGCCATACAGGGGAAAAGAACAAGGTAAAACACAATAATGGCTGCAAAAAATGGAGGGCCATTAGACTTTGGAAAAAGCACTTTCTATAAAGTTTGTACAACAAGATTGCAAACTTGCTACTTGCAATCTAAAGGGAATGGAAGAGGCTGAAACTTTACACTGCTGTGTGTGTGTGTGTGTGTGTGTGTGTGTGTGTGTGTGTGTGTGTGTGTGTGTGTGTGTGTGTGTGTGTGTGTGTGTGTGTGTGTGTGTGTGTGTGTGTGTGTGTGTGTGTGTGTGTGTGTACGACCTCCCGCCTATTAGCAATACAAGGCCTGTATTTCAGTTTTAGATGAAGCGTGGGAATAAGTTCAAACACCTAGATTACACACAATTTAAGTAAATTACAGAAATTATATAGCAGAAAATGCATGCTGATTGAAGAAATACACCTTGTAGGAATTCAGGAAACATAATGTTGCAGCAGGATAAAGGGGTGTTCTTGTAGAGAATCAGGAAAGATAACGCTGCAGCCGGATAAAGGGGAGATCTAACTGAAGTTTTTAATGTCAATACATTTTGTTTCTGCTGGGACCTCTTTTCTCTTTATATTCTGTTGGTGTGTAGAACAGATACCTTTAGTTATGGTTGGAGCTGCCTGTCATGCTAAAGACTTCATGATGCCCTTTGGTAATGCTCACACATAAAATGCCACAAAACAACAAACAATAATGCAAATGGAGGAGGAGATGGGAAAATGGAGATCGAAAGGGGGGACTGCTGGAGATAAATAGACAGAATCACTGTTCTCTCCACACTCCTAAGGAGATTCCGTTTTTTAAATGTATTTTTTGTAATATGATAGTTTGGAGATGACGATTATCAAAGGAAAATGTCCCCTTTTATCTTGTATTTTCCTATACTTTTTCCATATTCAGCTTTAATTTTTTATATTTAATCATACTGTATGATAATTAATTTTCTTTTTTTTTTCCCTGACAAGAATGAACACACTTCCAGACAAAATAAGATGCTTAGAAAACAATGTCGGTGTATTGTCTCTGAAAATCACTATGTTAATTCATCTTCTCTTTTAATTTAGAGGCGCAATCTTTTAGTACTCTGTATTTTGCTCTGTTATAATACACCCTTCATACATTTGGGATAAACACTTCAAGCTTTCAAAGCCTGTTTTAAGTAATAGTGCTATAAATAAAACAACCTTAAATGCTTGCATTGTTACCAATGAGATGACGGTTTACCATAGCAAGAAATTACATTTTTTTTTTTTTTTGTTATAAGCATTTTGCTTGTATATATTTTCTGTTTTTTTGTTTTAGCTCTTGACCTTTATGTCCAATTCACCTTGTTGAATGTGAGGTTCATCCTAGTTTAGTAGCCCACGATCTATGGTGACTTCCCGAAAGAAGCAAAATGTTCTATTTTTCTGCTCCAGGTTCATCAGCAATCATTCATTCTTCACCTGAATACATTAATGCTAAAGTGTGAACTTTTTGGCATATGTATTACTGTTGCAGTGATTTATAAAGTGTAAAGGAAAGGGCAACACTTATCTGTTGGATGCTGTGTCAGGAGACTCCTGGTTCCATGGTGAAAGTGCTTAATTAGCACTAAAACATTGAATCCCCCCCACCCCACCCCCATAAGCTTTTCTTTCCATTGTGTCTGATTGCTTTGCTGTGGCAGCAAAACATTTTTTTGTTCTGAAACATTTTAGTCCCCTATCAAGAAGTTGAGGAGCCGCAAAGTAGTATTTATTCTAGTTCCCTACTTTTTAAGTGAGTGTGATCTCCGTTTGTAAGCCGCTTAACTCCGAATTTTCGGGTTGCATCATTCAGGGTATTGGTGTATTTTGAAGAATCCCAAAAAGGATTACCTCCAAGGATTATAGGAGGGTTAGGTAGTATCGGCTGTTCCTGTACGTTGTTTGCATTGCTATCTATAGAGCAAGTAATATCACGTAATGTCAATATGTTCCAAGCTCAGTGTTGTGAGTACTTTGCATGGAAAGGTTTCCAGCTCACCACTAGCATAGGGACACTATCCATATAAATTATAGCTACAGCATTGTTTGTGTGTGGAAAATTGTTAATAGTTTACTAAAGGGTGCATTTAAGTGAACTCTGCAAATAAAGTGCTTCTGAATTGGAGAATGTAGTCCCATCAAATCCCATATAGGAAGCTGTGTATTTTAGTGTTCTTGTTGCTTTTACGTAAGCAGACTGGAAGGGTTGTTTTGCATTGTACACAAGCTGTGTGTGTGTGTGTGTGTGTGTGTGTGTGTGTGTACATACACAAAGTTCAACCTATTTTTATTTTGTTTGTAGATTTCCTCTGGTCCTTGTAATATGGCGATTAATTGACCCAGGGGAAGCCAAACAAAAATTATTTCCTGACCCCCAGATACTGTCAATAAATTTTCTCCCTGGATTAATACTCCCTTTCGCATTATCCAGGATAACCCTGAATGCCCTTTTTTATACAGTGCCTTGCAAAAGTATTCACCCCCTTGATTTTTTTTTACCTATCTTGTTACATTACTGCCTAAAGTTCAATGTTTTGTTAATCTGAATTTTATGTGATGGATCAGAACACAATAGTCCTAAGTTGGTGACGTGAAATTAGAAAAATATGTAGATGAAACTATTTTTTAGAAATAGAAAACAGAAAATTGGCATGTGCGTATGTATTCAGACCCTTTTTTATGAAGCCCATAAAAAGCTCTGGTGCAACCAATTACCTTCAGAAGTCACATAATTAGTGAAATGATGTCCACCTGTGTGCAATCTAAGTGTCATATGATCTGTCATTACATATACACACCTTTTTAAAAGGCCCCAGAGGCTGCAACACGTAAGCAAGAGGCACCACTAACCAAACACTGCCATGAAGACCAAAGAACTCGCCAAACAAGTAAGGGACAATGTTGTTGAGAAGTACAAGTCATGGTTAGGTTATAAAAAAAATATCCAAATCTTTGATGATCCCCAGGAGCACCATCAAATCTATCATAACCAAATGGAAAGAACATGGCACAACAGCAAACCTGCCAAGATATGGCCGCCCATCAAAACTCACAGACCGGGCAAGGAGGGCAAGATGTAGCAGAGAGACCTAAGGTAACCCTGGAGGAGCTGCAGAGACTGGAGTATCTGTACATAGGACGACAATAAGCTGTATGCTTTATAGAGTTGGGCTTTATGGCCGAGTGGCCAGAAGAAAGCCATTACTTTCAGCAAAAAACACAACGTCACGTTTTTGAGTTTGCGAAAAGGCATGTGGGAGCCTCCCAAAATGTATGGAGGAAGGTGCCCTGGTCTGAGGAGACTAAAATTGAACTTTTCGGCCATCAAAGAAAATGCTATGAATACTTTTGCAAGGCACTGTATATCCAATCCCTTTTTTAAGTGATCAAATCTACTGTCACATCCTCCAATGGTAGGTAGAGAATTCCAGTGTAACCACCCTTACTCTTAAGAACCCTATTTTTTTCCCTTCAAGATCTAATTTTTTTTTTTCTTATGTCAAGGAATGTCTTCTAGTCAGTTAAACTTGGTACAAAAAGTTCACTTAAATAAGCTTTATATTGACCCTGTATGTATTTATATAAGGTAATCAAATCCCTTCTTAGATGCCTCTCTTGTCCTTTTTATGAAGTGGTGCCCAAAATTGTACTACCATATTCCATATTAGGGCATACTAGGGATTTGTATAGTGGCAGAATTATATTTGCTTCTCTTGCTTCTATACCCTTCTTAATACATGCTAATATTTTACTTGCCTTCGCAGATGCTGCTTGGCATTGAGGACTGTTACCTAGGTGGTTTTCCACAAGTACTCCCAAATCCCTTTCAATACCGGATACCCCTATATTTGCTCCATTTTTAAGTTTATAAATTACACTATCTTTCATTCCCAGATGCATAACTGCGTTTATTCGTATTAAATCTCATCTGCCATTTACTCACCCATTTCTCTACTTTATGCAAATCCCTTTAAAAGGGAAAGTACATTATCAGATTTAATTACCTTGCACAACATAGTGTCATCAGCAAAAATGTAGACAATATTTTTCAGCCCTATTTCTAAGTGATTAATAAAGCTATTAAAAAGGAGGGAACCTAATACTGAACCCTTAGGAACCCCACTTACCACATTAGTGCAATCTGAATATTTTCCTTTTATAACAACCCTTTTCCTTCCTGTCTTCTAGCCATCTCTAAATCCATGAGCAGATATTTACTGCAATTCCTGTATCTTAGGTTATACAATAGTCTTCCATATGGCACTGTATGAAAAACTTTGCAAAATCCAAATAGACTACATCCACTGAGTTGCCTTGATCCAAGTTCCTACTAACCTCCTCATAGAAACGAGTTAGATTTGTTTTACATGACATATCCCTCATAAATCCACGTTGACTCCTATTTATAATCCTGTTTGAATAGATATATTCTTGTATATTATCCCTTATTAACCCTTCTAAAAGCTTCCCACTACAGAAGTGAGACTCACTGGTCTATAATTCCCCGGTTTTGCTGTTGCTCACTTCTTAAATATAGGTATCACATCTGCTTTTCTCCAGTCATCTGGTAGAGACCCTGTGTTGAGTGAATCTTGAAAAATTAGATATAATGGTTTGGCTATTACAGAACCCAGTTCACTCCGTACCCTTGGATGTATTCCACCACCTGGAGCTTTATTAACATTTATTTTTTCCAATCTCTTCTGGATTTCTTCCTGCGTTAACTAATTATTTGGTGAAGGTAGTTTAGCCCCATTACATGAAGTGTCCCAACCACTGGTACTTCCCTTATGTATATCGAAGAAAATAACTAAGTGACCAGGAAAAGGCAGATGACTAAATAATTATCAGATAGCCTGTTTCCCATTGTAATTTTCCTGTAGCTTTCTTCCTGGCCTTCTTCCTATTCATTTAGTTAAAACATTTTTATCGTTAATCTTACTCTCCTTTGCAGTTAACTTTTTTACCATTTTCTATTTTAGGCATTTTGATAGCGCTTTTGCAAGCCTTGTTGATTTCCTTGTACTCAAGTAGCAGTATCTGTTGTGTAATCTAAATACCTGTTACATCATAGCTTGATATTTAAATCCTTGTGTAGCCACATTGGATGTGTTACAACTTTTACTTTTATGTCTACATGCTATATGGTGATAAGTATGTATATTTAATACAGATTTGAATGTTGTCTCTTAATGTTCAGTATTTTTACCTGTCAGTTCTTTGTCCCAGTCTATACTTTATTTCCTGCCCTTAGACCATTAGAACGTGGTCTTTTAAAATTAAGACTTTTTGTTCTCCCCTTAAAACTTTTGTTAGTGATCATAACACTATTTTAAGATGAGTTTCACAATTTCCCAAAGGTTTCACAACATCATTATTTAAGACATTCCAGTGTAAGTGCTGCAACTAAAATGGAATAGAGTTCTGCAATTCTCAATGTGAATGTGAACCCCACTTGCATTCAGTGAGGAGGAGCAAGTAACTGGGCTTAAGTTCCTCACAAGGTAGAATTGGGTGAATTTACAACATTTTAATATCAATTTTTGTTTACCTGTTTGTTTTTTAATGCTGTTACTGATCTGACAGAGAACATTACAAAGTCTCTTTAAAGTAACAAACAAAGCTTTCAATATCCCAAAGGATTCTTTTTCATGCATTGAAAAGTGCAAATCAAACCTCTGCAGTATTACCTTTTTTAAGGAAAGTGACACCTCTAAACATTAGTTGAAAACCTAATTTTAAACAGTGGTTTGTGCTTTGAATGTCTTCTAAAGTAATGTCTCTTATGAATACATTTTTTTATTTGGTTCTTACTTCTCCCACCGGCCACTGACTCATGGGTGACAACTATGGGCCACTGTGTTGCATTTTAATGAGGTGGAGAGCAATTTTTGTTTTTCAATTCAATCTCAAATGAATCACTATTTCCCAAAGGTTCCCCTATTTCAACATTTGATATAATATCAATAATATTCATGGTGACTAATTCCAAGATATCATCATTTCTAGTAGGTTCTTGTGTAACCTGGGCCAGATAACGATCCCTGACTGTACACAAGAACCCTGCTGGTCTCATCCATCCGGTGTATTTCTGGGTAGTTAAAATCTCTCTTAATTAGAACTTGCTCATGCTTAGCTGCATTTCCAACCTGTAACAATAATTGCAAACACTCACATTCATTTATATTTTGGGGGTTATAGCATATTCATACTAATATTCTTTTGGATTTGTTCCTCCACTGTTTAAGTTAACCCACAAGTATTCAACTTTATCGTTTGTTCCATCATACATATCTTCTCTGACTATAGGCTGAAAATCCTGCTTAACATACAGACAAAGCCCTTCTCCACTTCTGCCATTTCCCCTATCTTTCCTAAATAGATTATAACCATCTATATTAACAGTCCAGTTATGAGATTCATCCCACCATGTTTCAGTAATGCCTTTCAAATCCCATTTCTCATATACTGCTAATACCCCTCTACACTTTCTACAAGATTAAGTCAATATAGCCCCCCAACCTACTAGTTTAAAAACACCCCCAGCTGTTCCACCATCCTTTCCTTTAGCACACAAGCTCCCTCTTCATTAAAGTTTAATGGATCCCTGCTATAGAGTTTGTGAGATCCGCCCAGTGCTCCAAAAACACAAACCCTTCTTAGTGCAGCACTAATTGAATGTGTTCTCACAAAGTTGCACTAAATATCTGTATGTGCAATGTAAGCTGGCATTGCTGTATTTGGGACATTCTTCTGCTTGACAATACAGGTACAACGTTATTTGTAATGATGGAGGCGTTAAAGTGGTTTTGATTGACTGTAGGTCAGCATGCACATGAATGGTTATTTAAGCTTTAGATAGTGGTTAACTTATTGGAATGGTCTAAAACCATTTAGACCTCCACACAGACCCTTTCCCCTACCCTTGGTGATCATGAGGATTGAGGACCACTAGAGGCTAAAAAAAAAATGTAGTTTTATTTTTTTATTATCTGAATATGGCATTTTTTTTCACAGCATTACACGGGTCATTTAAAGGACCACTGCAGTTCAAGAAAGTCACGTGTTTATGTATGTACCAACTATCAATATTAGAAGCTGCATAAACCATGGACATAAAACATGTGGTTCTGAGAAACTTAATTCTTGAAGAATCAGGTTGTAAGAACCCATCATGGATTCTTGTACGCCTTAATAAAGTTTGGGCTGGGTGGTTGTATTGACTATAGTCCATGGACAGAGGAGGGAACAGGCAAATCTAGAGCCATTGTTTGATCATGGGATAAAACTGTAATTGACACCACACCCCTTCCCTCACTTTCTGGCTGAGAGAGGGGTGTTTGCATCAGACATGTAAACCTTCCTTTCACACACAAACAACTCCCACCAATGTGCAATAGATTCCTCCAAGTTCTAGTAGAAGGATCAAAATAAATGTATTTTTTTAATTAGAAATTAGCTGTATGACTTTTTGCTCCTTAATTACACTTAGTCCGACTCAAAGTTTTCAAACAAATATATTTTTTCACTAGTCCTTTAACATTTTGTTTGATGGATTAGTTTTGTAACCTTGCACTGGAACCTTAGTTTTATTCTCTGTTTTTTGTCTTGCTGCTTGTCTGGGTACATGACCATTAGCTGCTTATCATCCACTTTACTTTGAACAAGGAAACGTACACGTTTATTATCCCTCTAAAAAGAATTATTGCTATGGAAATTGCTAAAGACTTGTACCAGCACAGTCTTAAGCAAGATTTCATGTTACTTTTTAAGCCTGTCCATCCTCCCCCTTTCTTCATTGTCATTATTCTTTCTCACACCCAGAGCTAGTAGTAAATCAGCCTCACTGCAATGATGTGTCATGGCAGCTAATGGAGCATTTCAGTGAGGGCACTGGGGGAGGGGGAAATGTTACATAAAAATAAAGACTGAGCAAGATAGCGAACAGACAATTATGTTGTGTAGCACTGACCTTCAGGGAACTTCCACACCCCCTCCCTCAGCCTTAATGTTTTGAAGTGCCTGCCATAACATCGGATTGAGGTGGCACTTCTGTAAAATCATTTCTGCAGCAAGAGGTCTGTGTCACTAGTTGGCTGCAGTAATATAGTAATATATTATCTCTGGGTTGGTTGTCCAGTGCGGTAGATGGTTAGGCGATGTGGATCAAAACTCCTATCGACTTCAACATTTATTTCCCTGTAGTATTTGAGTATCTTTTGTACATATTCCGTAGCCCTGAACAAGGGTCAAGTATGAAGCAAAACAAAAACTGATACGTTGCAAAGAACGGAGAGCGCCGTCTGAGTTTAGAATCTAGTGTACGCTGAGTTTTCGCTGAAGCACCTTTAGAAGATTGAAAACTTGTAAACTTACGATACAATACATTTATTTTGATTTGAAAAAGAAAGAGGTCCATCTCTCTCTGAAGCTGGTCACTAAACAAAATAAAATGTCCAGTAAAAAAAGGTGTCGAGATATATTGCAATTCTTTATTTTATTCTGTAAATGTTGTATTGCTCTTCAGTGTTTTAAAGTGAAAAATAACAATGCATATGTATTGATAAAATATTAATGGTACCTCTTCATAATGACAAAGGGAGAGGAAAACTAATTTTAGCAAACCACACAAACCCTTAATCCGAATGCAAGCCAGGTAGGGTTGCTCGTGCTATGGTACACCTTAGTGTAAGCATACACTTTAAGGAACTTCCTTTTTTATTACTGTAATTTGTGTACAAAAAAAAACATCCAATATTTGAGGTTCAATACATACATTTTCTTAGCATTTGGTGCAATAAATATACAGATTGTTAAAAAAAATTGCCAGAAATCACAAATTTTACCTTGAACTTTTTTTTAACCTTTTTTTTTCTTTCTTTTTTTAGAAAAAAGTTTGATATTTATACAAAGCAAAGAAAAATGATATATTGACACAAATATCCCCTGTACAAGGAGCATGTCACTGCCCTAGTAATATGTTGCAGTGCTCAGGGGCATGGTGGATAAATAGTTGGTGCAGCTTTGTAGAATGAGGAGATGACTTGTGCCATAGCAGATCATAGGGAACGGTTAGGTAGTGTTGAGCTTAATGCTAGAAAATTTAGGAAGGCAGTGAAGGGATTGGCGGAGTGGGAAAGCGGATGAGAAATGACAGATAAGTCAAGAAGAAACATTTAATATAGACTGCAGGGGAGAGTCTTAAAAGGGAAGGCCCATTAAGAGTGAGTTGCAGTACTTTTGCGTAGAAAGTAATCCATCGATATAAAGCACAATACAGGGACGGCTGAGGCGGAAATAGATGAGGTAATTGGAACAATGAACATGAGCTTGAGGGATCTGAGGGGCAATGCCTGGCAGATGTGCCTGGTGTGCCGCGGTCCATAGTATAACGAAAAGTTGAACACGACTAAAGGACTTAACCACAATAATACATGTTTTAATTTTGAAGCTGATCTGTCTTGATTTGAACCTCCCACCCTTTTCTTTAACAGCAAATACAAAATGTTCCCTGAGCTATTTACTACAGACACATTTTGGTACAGTCAATCTGGCAACAAGATATGTTTCTGCTCAAATGTTAACTTTTGCTGAGGTGATGATCGCAGTCTCAAATTATTTTGTCTTCAAAAGAAAATGTCTGGTAATATAATTATTGGCAGAATGATGCTGGCTGTCTAGAGGAGTATTTAGAAATATGGAGGAGGGTGCAGTATTAAAGAAATATATTAAAGTCAATTATTGTTAGTAGTAAATGAATTTTTGCTGACAATTATTTGCTAGGCTCTTACGGTGTGTATTCTCTCTCTCTCCGCAGCATAGAGTTTGACCGGGATTGTGACTACTTTGCGATTGCTGGTGTGACAAAGAAGATAAAAGTATACGAGTATGGCACCGTTATCCAGGATGCTGTCGACATCCACTATCCTGAAAATGAAATGACCTGCAATTCCAAAATTAGGTAAGCTATTGAAATTTAACACATCACATCTCTCTACCCTGCAGTGATACTGTGTTAGAAATGGATGTTACCAAAGCTCAAATAGCATTTCAGTAATTCTGAGTGGTGTGTTTAAAATTATGAACCTAAATCACTGCTTATGTTTTAGACAAATCTCCCTTTTTGCTTGGTTCAATCTATTAAAAAGTAGTCTGTGTCCAATAATTCAACACCTTCAACACCTTCAGTGTTATAAGTCTCTTATTCTAAGATTTAGGCCCTATGATGAAGTACCATGTGGAGGCATAAAACCTGTCTGGCTATACCTGCGAGCATCCAACATACCTTGTGCCTTTTTGCACTTTGGTGGCAGCTTTCTTGTTTCATGTTTAGCATCTCCTAGGTTTGAGCTCTGGGAACATACTCAAAACAAGCTACTCTTTTTTTTTTTTTTAAGATGACCCAGTTATATGGACTCTTACCACAGGTTAGTCCGGAAGGGTGAGGCAAGACTTTGTTTGTTTCGGAGGATCCTCCGTAAAGGATATTTCTCAGATTCTTGGTCTTTATTAGATCTAGAAAAAATTGTTCTGTTAGAATTTTCTTTTCTTCACTTAGCTAGCAAAAGGACAAATAAACTGAAACATCTACTTGGCACAAGCCATCCAGTCTTTAGCTGGTGAAGTTCTGCCCAGAGGGGGGAGATTAATTTCAGACTCCATAAATATGTGGAGTTGGCAATAAAATGTAAAGGTAGAAACTCTCTTGAATTTTTTTTTTTTTTTAACCGCTTTCATTTGAATATATGCCCAATACATAATGTAATAGACTATAGTAATTCCTATGTACATACAAAGATTTTTTTTTATTCTTTTTTATTTAAGATTTGATGTATCCATCTTGAATTCTCATACGGTTTAGAATGTGTAATATTATAGATCCGCCGTCATGCCAGCCTACATTTCTCACTAATTTGCTATTGCAATGTGGCAGTCTGTGAAAGTCTTGATGCACCCACTTTAGGATATTCTTGAAATGTAAAAACATTTAAAATGTCATACCGTATTGGTCCAAATATAAGCCGCACCTTTTTTCCGTTTTTTTTTTTTTTTTTTTTTTTTTTTTTTTTTTTGAGCTTTCGAGTTAAGGGTGCTGCTTATATTCGCGACCGCCCAAAAAATCATTGCCGATTTGCAAACTTTGCTTGTAACGCGTACGACTTCTATTCACGAATGCAAAATTACTGCTGATTTGCGCGATTGCGTATTGTATAGCGATTTACGGTTTTAGTGATTCTAACATCCTGTAAAGCCTGTAACCTGCAAAAAAAGCCTGTTTCTTGCAATGGCTGATCACTTTGAGAGTCTTTTTCTCTCCAATTTTACGGGTGCGGCTTATATTTGAGTACTATCTTTTTTCCCCTTGAACTTTACGGGAGCGGCTTATATGCGGGTGCGGCTTATTTTCAGACCAATACGGTATATTCCTTGTCTAGATATTATTCTTGTTCGGTCTGAACTCACATTCTGCAGCCATTCAAGCTGCGTCTTCTTGATATCTGTGCCTGGTGCTCAGGCAATACCATACTACATTCTCCTAGCGCTTATCTGTTATGCCAGCTGTGTCCCACTGCCCTGACTGCCTTTTCTGTACCAGCTATATATTTGGAGCAGAGCCATACACCATCTGGATCAGCTATTCGTCTCACCTGCTTCCTAAACGCATTCATTCTCTGTCCTTTTTTACAATCTCGATTCTCAGCAAGACTACTTGGGAAACTGATATTATAATTTTGTGATTTTGCTTCTGTCTTTTTACCAACTTTGACAAATTCCCAGCTACAAATTGTTAGACTGTCCAAACACCGATTAGTGACAACTGTTAGGAACCAATCTTTATGTTCTCTTCTACATAAATATACTAAATTTGGCAGTATATATTACAATAATTTGGATAACTGCCCTTGTATAACACAATGCTTCTTTTAACTTTGTAATTAGAGGGCAGTGTTCATGTCTGTCATGGATTTTGAAAGCAGTTCACTTATTTTTACAGTTGATCAGCTTCCTTATTTCGTTCAGGGACAGGGCAGATGCTCTTACTTTAATAGATCTTTGGACAGACACCAGCAGCTGTTAAAGGATTTATTGAACCTTTGCTAAAGAAAGGTAAGGAATAATTACAATGGAGCACACTGCAAACCTGTACGTCTAGCTACTAAATATTTTCCACCGCCTTAACTAGGATGAACACAATTTTTTTTTTTTTTATATATTCTCCAAGATCCTTTTTTTTTTTTTTCTTTTTTTGACTATAATAAATATGGTACGCTCGGACACCCTGTTTGCTGAATTCAGCCGAATGGAACTACCCCACAAAGAACTGATGTAACACGCAACATGATATACATTATTAGTAACTCATTTTGTCTTTAAGATCTCGAAAATACTCTGCAGTCTTGCTTGTAGGTTGCTATTCTCTGTGGCAGTTTCTTTGACTTTGTAGTTGTCTGCTCAGAAAGCAGTGCCTGCGGTGAGTTGTCTGCATGTTGCGTGTGGAAATCGCTGCCTTTCAGAAATATATCACATTTAAAGGGTCGTACAATATAATTATAACATTCTGTGGTGGTGATGTTGCCAACTGGCTCAGACTTTATATCGAATGCCATGCAGGTTAATCAAGGCAAATCTGGGTACTCGTAATATATAATAAACAGACTCCAAGCTTTGTACTTCTTTACTAGGTAGATTTCATGTTTCTTGTGTCTTGATTTAATTTTGCAACTTGATATAACCATATAAAATAAACCAATAGAGGTTGTTCCAAATAATACAAAGACTGGCCAAATGTTCAGACTGAAAGAACACAGTGAATCTAAGGAAGATGAAATTATATATTTAAGAACATATATTTACATGAGACTATATAAACTTCTAATATATGTCTATGCTAAGCACTTTTTATCTGTGCTCTGAAGATGTGGAATAATCAGACCCAGCCTGTGGTGCAGAGGACTGGAAGTAAATTACTGCCATAGCACTAGTACTTTTCTGCTTCTTAGAACCAAATTCCTCACATTGTTCAGCATACAAAAAAACTGTGCGCAATATGCAGTGATAAATTAATCCAAGCGTAGGATAAGATAATCAAGTCAGTCGGGAGTGTAGCTGTTACTGGCTTGCTTTATATAGTGCAGAAATCAATTATTTTACAATAAATGGGAACCCCCTGTCAGACTTCAATATAGCAGTGTTCTTGCTCTGAAGGGGAAAGCTGCATTCATCTGCTTGAATACGTTCCATGCTGAAAGAGCCACAATATGTTGCATTAAGTTGGTGTTTAGTCTCTAATAATATTACAGTTGCATATAAAATATGTTCTAAAATAATATACATTTTATTTAATTTTTTTTTTTGTATTGACAGCTGTATAAGTTGGAGCAGTTATCACAAGAACCTGCTTGCTAGCAGTGACTATGAAGGGACAGTCATTCTGTGGGATGGTTTCACAGGGCAGAGATCCAAGGTGTACCAGGTACGATACGATATGTGAGCATGTTTAGCCAAATACAATGTCACCAAGTGTACAACATTACCAGTATTACATTGCACACACAAAGTGTTGACAAGTTTATATCCTCTAATAACAAGACCTATTTTCCAGGTGCTGAACACCAATAACTACCGTATATAATCGAGTATAAGCCGAGGCACCTATTTTACCACAAAATACTGGGTAAAATGAGTGACTCGAGTATAAGCCGAGGGTGGGAAATGTGCTGCCCCCTGTGTCTCGTGTCTCTTCTCCCATCTCCCTTATCACCTCCTCAACCCCACAGGGGGGGGGAGGGTTAGAGAGACACGGCGGGAGGGTTGGAGAGACACGGCGGGAGGGTTGGAGAGACACGGCGGGAGGGTTGGAGAGACACGGCGGGAGGGTTGGAGAGACACGGCGGGAGGGTTGGAGAGACACGGCGGGAGGGTTGGAGAGACACGGCGGGAGGGTTGGAGAGACACGGCGGGAGGGTTGGAGAGACACGGCGGGAGGGTTGGAGAGACACGGCGGGAGGGTTGGAGAGACACTAGGTGGAGTGACTCGAGTATTTAAAAAAAGGGCTGAAAAACTCTGCTATATACGGTATATATTATTGAAAACACGCCATTTTAAAATTGATATATAAATAAAGAGGAATGCTCACTTGTACACAAATAGAAACAATACGTATGCTCCTTAAAGATAGTCCTCCTAAAACCCTAAAACTGGACTGCTACACTCTTATGTTAGCCCTAAAAGCTTGCGAGTGGCCCTATATATAACAAAATACCCATGGATCAATTAGAGGCTATCTCTCCAGTAAAGGATGCATAAATAATTGGTTATATTGTTAACAGGTATATTGTTTTGTTTTTTTAAATAATCTACTTCATCCAATAAAGCTAATGCTTATTATATAAATCATGTCCACATTCTGTATTTTGAAATTCATTTGAGCATCTGCAACATTTAGTTTTTTAAATATTAAAATGACTTAATTTGGCCCCATAAGGGCAGGCTCTGCCACACTAAGGCAGTTTCACCATAAGGACTGCTTTGTTAAAGGCCTAAAGTATAAATAGGTGCTTCTCAGTATGTGTGTATAGAGCAACTTAAAACCAACCAGGTCTACTTCTGGGTTTGCAGAGCGCTGCATTACAAAAATAAAATGTAGTTCCCCACTCATTTACATACATAATTAAAAAGGCAAGAAGACTCTGCAATTAACTATAAATTTGCTGTCCATTATGAATATATGTTGATACAGCACAAAACCGTTTAAGTGTATGAAAAGTTGCATATGTCCAGCTAATTTTGTTATTTGTTATAACATTATTCAAGGCTTGAGAAATCTGATGCCACAAAACCATTGATTGGGTAATTTTACTTAGTCTAAGCCTTCCATTACATACCATTGGTATGTATATATGTAGAATCACCAGGCATTCAGTTCGAGTGCTCGGAGAACTAGAGTTAAAAGTTCACTGTGGTCATATGGTTTTTATTTGGTATTTTTTTTTAAATATAGTATTTAGAAGAACTACATTTGATAAATAGGGGAAATGGTTTTTGTAAGGAAAATAAAATGCATCATTGAAGGTTTTAAATTTTCTATGTAATTTTGCTGCTTTGGTATCTACAAATATTTTTATTTTTTTTCTCTGCCATGCCCCATGGGAATGTGACATCTACAACTGCCACAGTATTCATTTTTTTAAGGAATGCTTTGTGTTTTGAGTAACCACCCTTTTGTGAAACTAGCAGAGAGGATCTAGGTTCTTTACCTTTCCACCTGCGGGAGTGCTGTGCGCCGACGTGAGCATGCACACTGCAGCACCACCTACCGATTGCTTATGCAAAACTACACTTAGTTTAAAATAGATTGCTCTAGGGGAGCAATCTATTTTAAACTGGATTGATGTAGGTGTTAGTCATAGGGTTGGAATTAGCCTACCGTTAGGGTCCTTATGTTTATTTTTAGATTTCTAGAGTGTAGTACACCACAGGCGCGCTCACAGCGTTTGTGGAGATGTGGCACAGCCAAAGAGGGAAAGATCTATCAAAAGAATATTAATCCCTTTGGTAAAGAATCCATTAGTATAAAAAGATACAAATATAAAGGTTTTTTTTCAGCATACATACTGAAATGTTCAAGCTTCGTTATTCATGGGAATATGTAGAAAAAACAGACCGCGATCCTCTAAATTGTGACTCTCTGGCACTAGATTTTTCTCTGTTTTCTGCGCAGAACACCCAACCCCACCCCCTAAAAGCATCAAAACGCAGGTTATTGTATGTACTGTCAACATTCCTGTTTGTGCTTTAAAATGTGTCATATTCTTACCTCCAACTTGCTTTTTTCTCTTTTCTATAATAAAACACAGGAGCATGAAAAAAGATGTTGGAGTGTGGATTTTAACCTTATGGACCCGAAACTCCTGGCTTCTGGCTCAGACGATGCCAAAGGTTTGTGACCTCTTTATGATGGGGCTTTTTAGTGGGAAGTCAGATCAGAGCGGATATAATCCATACAGTGTGGAAACATGTTAATTAGTTTATACAAATAGAACATATTGACTAGCAATATTAAAGTTCTTTATTTTGTTGGTGGACTAATTTGCTGTCTACCAAAGATTAATAAGGCAATTATAAGCAAATCTGTATCAGAAATATTGATAAGTGAGCGGTCTGCTGGTTTCTTTCCTGAGTCGATAGGTAAAGTGCTCTTTGACACAAGTTAATGAGCAAGTAGTTCTTGTTTGGGTCATTGACTTCTAGGGGCAGTGCTCTCTGTATGTTTCCTGAATGAAGGATAATGGACCCAATCTTTACAGGATCTTGAACTGGAAATAGGCACAGCTCTGGCAATTGAGTTGGTGTCATGGAATTTGTAAATGCTGCTGTAAATCATTAAACAGGGCATAGAAATAAATATAAATTGTGCTTGCATTTCCACTTAATTGCCTTTTCACATCAGATCTACATTGAATTAACAGGCTCATTATGATACTATTTATTCTTCCCCTAAATATACTTTTAAGGAAAAAGCAGCAACAAAAAAAACTATTAAAGGGCCACTTAATTCAGTACAATGGGGAGCACACCAACGTAAAGATCCCTACACAGCAGGTTTTAAAAAACTGTTGTTGTTTTTTTTTGTTTTTTAAATCCGTTCTTTTTTTTACTGATATTTATTGATTAAATGTATGTTTCATGTATCACTGGCAAGCTGACAGACCGACAGCAAGCTTCAGAGCAGAGGAAACTACAGATAACCCTTTATAAATTCATCTGTGCATAGAAAGCAGTGTTAGAATCTTTGAAATGCGTTACTTGTGGGTTAACTGCTACGCTGTAGGTTTCCTGAATGCCAAGAAAAACACATAACTCATTCTCTGCACAGGAGCTACAACAGGGTTGTTGTGGCAGATGTTGTAAATCATGGAATTGTAAACAGACCTAAAACTTTTGTTTTTAACTGGTTTAATTGTAAAGAAAATAAAAAGGTTCTTGAAGGACCAAAAATCACAATGCACCCAAATTAATTTCCAAACCAAAAAATATAAGCTTTTCCTTTTTAGATATTCTAATCTCAGAGGAAAATGTGAAATGTACCATTACAGTGGAAATAATAAACATTTAGCAAGAGTTTGTAATTTTGTCCTTTCAGGACCTCATATAATGCCATGTTAAACTCAATAAATCCTGAAGCGAAACTTAATATAAAAAATAAAAAAAAGTTGGGTAAAACCATAAAATGAGCTTCAAATGAAAGTAAGTTTTTACACTTTCTTTTTTTCTGCATGATGGTGACATTTTTTTAATGACTTTTGTGGCCTTTTTTTAAAATAGTTTTTCCTTTTACTTTCCTAAGAAGCAAAAATGTACTCCATGGCGAAGACTCTCCATGTCAGCCTTTCTCACAAAACTATTTCTTGTAATTGCGATCTGTCAAGACATTACACAGAACAGAATGCTTTAGTGTGCAGGTTTAAATAATAAACAGCTGCACAATGCTGAGCTCTAGACTTTTGCACTTCAATATCTACTGGCCTTCATTTTTTCGACCATGTCTTTCTTTGTACTTGGAGTGAAAATGTCTCCATGCCAGCAAGTCATTACAGCCAGTGGTGCGTATTACAGCTGTTGCTTTTTCCTCTTTTGAAACTTGGGCATTTTTTTGCTCACATCTACCATCTAAGCTCATCCTGCTAATAGGTTTTGATTGTTAAGACACAACTGTATAGGTCGCAATTACATTTCCATGGCAGCCTTTCTATTTAGATCAACATCAGTTCTCTTGCTCTGACATTGTTATTCAGTTTGCTACATTGACGCTTTCAGACCTTTTGTAAGAAGACATTAAAACACATTTCTACCAGTTAATATACACCTAACTAGTCATTTGCCAGTCATAAATGATAGTATGTTTCATGTCTCATCCCCCCTCCCCTGTGTGCCTGTGTCGCTCTCTCTTTCGCGCTCGCTCTGTGTCTCTGTGTCGCGCTCGCTCTGTGTCTCTGTGTCGCGCTCGCTCTGTGTCTCTGTGTCGCGCTCGCTCTGTGTCTGTGTCGCGCTCGCTTTGTGTCTGTGTCGCGCTCGCTCTGTGTCTGTGTCTCTGTCGCTCTGTGTCTCTGTCGCTCTGTGTCTCTGTCGCTCTGTGTCTCTGTCGCTCTGTGTCTCTGTCGCTCTGTGTCTCTGGCGCTCTGTGTCTCTGGCGCTCTGTGTCTCTGGCGCTCTGTGTCTCTGGCGCTCTGTGTCTCTGGCGCTCTGTGTCTCTGGCGCTCTGTGTCTCTGGCGCTCTGTGTCTCTGGCGCTCTGTGTCTCTGGCGCTCTGTGTCTCTGGCGCTCTGTGTCGCGCGCGCTCTGTGTCGCGCGCGCTCTGTGTCTCTTATTAGTTAAGTTAAAGGTTGTTTTAATTTTTTTTATGTTTTTTACTTATTGAAAAATGTTGTCCATTTATTAAGTCAAGCTCTTCAAAGCAGCAACACATCGAGTCAACCGTTGTCGTCCTTTGAGATATAGGGTAGTGTTTCCCAAATGTTGATTGATGGGCCACCTAAGAGCAGACCAGGGTCTTGGTTGACTACTTGAATATTGCTGTGGGTCTTTGCAAACCACCTAATATGTGTCCACCTCTTAATGTTCTTTATGCTGTAATATGAATTGTGCAATTATAGACCATAAAACCTAATGTCTACATACACCTGCCCTTGTTTTAATGCATTTTTATTCATTTTATAATTACAATTTTTTTGCATTGTGGTCATCCTGAATAGAGCATTGCTGGACCACAATTTGCAAACCTCTGATCTAAGGGGTAGAAATCTTCAAGAAGTGTTAAATCAAATGTGACCTTCAACTTTATTCGCTGTGATTACAAAATGTTGTGCATTCTGGACTAGCATTTCTTCTGGGCTAGCATTTTTTTAGACTCTTACAGCAGTGCCCCTCCACGTACTCCCAAGTGGCCACTAAGACTCGTTTGTCATTCACAAGTCAAAAATGCTAGAATAGAGTTTTAAAAAGCACTATAAACCATTAAGCACATAATGAGTTATTTATTGCATCAGATCAGTAAAAGCTATAAAAGTGACAATATAAAATTTTACACTTCATCCTATTAATGTAGCGTCAGGACGGGGATATTTCTCTGCTATGAGTAACAAGTGAGGTTTTTTTTTTTAGCAGAGATACCATGGTAAATGGTAACCTGTATCCCTCCTGTGCCATTATAAAGAAAATTATTTTAATTGTCTTAAATTGGCTAGTTATTCACCTGCCAATATCTGTAGAATGATTTAAAAGCTACGTAAAGGACCACTCAAAAACCAGAAGACACACTGGGGGAAAAAAAAAATTAACTTCATAGAATTAAAAAATATATATATATACTTTCATTTATTAATATTATGTTACTTATACGGTTATAAGGCAACCACTGGAGTGCTTTCAATACAAGAAATTGAAACTTTATCTGGATCCAAGGTCTCCTCACCATTGGCTTGGCAATGCAGTGATAACGATCACATTTAAAGCTTAATTGTAAAAAAAAAAAAAAAAAAATCAATATGCAAGATTTTCTTTGTATTAACCCCTGTACAGAGCTACAGAATATGTTGGTGCTTTACAAAAAAACTGTAATAATAGTTCGCACAACCAGAGGCATGACAATAGAAGTACCTGGCATACTGCAGTCCATAGGTCACTGAGAGTTGGACACAATTGAACGACACAACAACAACAATAATAATTGCTCTTTCAGAGACCTATGGTAAACTTCAGAGGACCACTGTAGATTTGGAAAGACTTTATATGGTTATAATAGATTAACGTTCGGTTTTGTGTCTACGGAATAAAACGATTTTACCTAAAATCTTTATAAGCCCAAAGCTTAGACACTTCTTGATGTCAAATTTGTGTCTTCCACACTTCAAGGCTTGCTTCTGCTGCCCTGTTCCATTATTGGCAACTTTCGTGCTCTAGCAGAGTCTGTAAAAATGAAGATTTTATGTGGAAAAGCTTGTATGCCCATGGATTATACAGCTCCTAATGTTCGTTTCACAAATGCAAAGGTTTTCCTAATCTACAGTAGACCATTTAAATGGCGGTGATGACAAATGTTTTCATGTGAAATTAGTTCTCACCCTGTTTAAAAGTTGTACAAAACTTTCCCAAATCGGTACAAATCTGCTTTTGCTATGTTTTGTGGGCTTTCTAACAGCCCCATCTCCTTTACATTAAATGAATTATACTATGCTGCATTGCTGCTCTGTATTATAATCATCTTTGTGAGGCATTGAGACACTGTAGGTGGGAGAGGCAAATTAATGCCATGTACTGAATCCCATTCAGATGCTTCTAAGAAAAGGGATGGTCTGCAATTCAGGCTAATTTAGATCTTGTATACCTTCATGAAGTTGCACTGAAAATAATTTGTTGATGAGTTATGTGATGGTTATATTCAGGATAATCAGCCAGTTCTTTTGTCCACTAAACAAAAGATAAAAATATGGATGTGAACGATCACTCTAGGATTCTCAATCTGCAGTACGTTCTTAAAGATACTTAGTGGATGTTCCACATACAGTATAACATATTGCCTATATAGTTGTGCATCTTGCGGTATTGGTGATGATTGCGATGTTGGTAGCGCCCTCGCTTCGCAAGCCAGCGGCGCCATCACACATGCAAGCCTAGCGAAGCAGCCGCAAAGGCGCTAATTGCAGCCAGTGGCGCAGTCGCACTTGCGAGCCCCGCAAAGCAAGGTGAGGCAGCGGCACCGTACATGGTCATTGCAGCCAGTGGTGCAGTACTTAGGCGAGCCTTGCGAAGCACTGTTCAAGCTTGTTACTCTAAAAAAAAAAAAACACCAAAAATATGAAATAATCTACAAAAAATGATAGCAGTTAGCACAGGGGTAGACACAGGAAGCCTGGGAGTGAGGTTGCAAGCGAATTACACCCATATTTGGCGATTTTTTTTGAGTGGCGAAAAACACCAAAGCGAGGGGAAAATGGTGAACGAAAATCGCAAAACTTCTGAAACCGCATGAAAATGAGGTTCAGCAACTCCAGGCTCGCAAAACTTACAAAATGCACAACGCTTAAGACAGTAACATTTACACGAACGTGGGGAGGCTTGCAATGAGCGCCCAAGGTGCTCGGCGTAGGGCTCATGACGAGCGCCCAAGGTGATTAGTGCAAAGCAGCAAACTTGAAGGACACGGGGGGAGAGGCTAGCAATAAGCGCCGAAGGTGCTCAGAGGTCCAAAAGCCTCCCATTGTGTGGCAAACAGCATTGCCAGCCTTACAATTTTAATTCCGTCATTTTTGACAGGCAAGTTCCTAGTATGTAATAACAAGTAATCTCTCTAGTATGTAATAACAAGTAATCTCTCAACTTAATGTTTTTAAAAATATATTGCATTGAAGTTTGTAGTTTTTAGCTGTTGGTCAGCCCTTCTGATTTACCCACTGGGGATTCGTCTAATGGGGTCATGATAGCCAGATGTTAAAGGGCCACTTAATTCAGTACAATGTGCAGCACGCCAATGTAAAGATCTCCTAACGGCAGGTTTAAAAACATTTTCAATTTGTGAAATTTGTTCTTTTTTCACAGAGATATTTATTGACTAAATCTGTTTACATGTGTCACTGGCAAGCTGCCAGACAGACCGACCACTCGCTCCAGAGCAAAGGAAGCTACAGATAACCCTTTATAAATTCATCTGTGCATAGAAAGGAGTGTTAGAATCTTTGAAATAAGTTATTTGTGGGTTAACTGCTGGGTTGTAGGATTCCTGAATGCCTATAAAAACACATAAATCATTCTCTGCACCAAAGCTACAACGGACGGCCATTGTCGGCAGATGAAATTAATCATAGAATAGTCAGTGTGTTTGTAAACAGACCTAAAACTTTCGTTTTTTTATTTTAACAGTTGTAATTAAAGTTAAAAAAAATAGATCATGTTGACATAAAATCTTGTGCTCTTTCACACCATGAAGAGAACTTATTGGGAGGTAACTGGCCCTTTAATGATTATCATTTGGATTGCGGAACCCATTGTCTTAAGTGTAAATCTTATGTAAAACAATAGGCTGGCCATGCTTAGAGTCCAGAGTAAGTAGACTGATCAGATAAAATACTCTTTAAATTAAACTCTTACATTTCATATATTGTATTACGCTTGAAATAATGAAGCCCCAGGGTTGTAAACTGTAATTAGGGGCCATCATGGTCCCGTTAAAGGCTAGACTGAAATGTATTTTTGATAAAGCTGCTGATATGAAACAAAACGTCCGGCAGGCATAAATGGAGGCCAGTCACCTGAAGTTGTTCACTAAAAAGAACTGCTTTTATTAGTTGTGAGGTTCCTATTTACTCTGACATGAAGTGGTTTATAGCCTTTAACTTTTATTACAACGGCAGTGGAGCATTCATGATGAGGCCCATTTTGCTCCTACAAAAACATTTGTACTTGATATCATTGTACTTGATAGATATATATATTACTTAGTCTTAATTATGCCTCTTCTACATAGATCAAGATGAATGTCATTGGCCTCCAAGTATATAGCATTTTTAGCCGTTATACCAATGTTAAATTGTTTTAATGTAATTTAAATATTTTTGTCGCTTATTGGGCTTGATGGAGATAATCATTCATTGCAACACAATTTTTTTTATGAGACAGGATGATTGGCTGCTAAAAAAAAATCAGATTTTGGTGTAGGCTTGCTGTAAGAAAATGCATATTTAAATACCATTGTTCATAATGTACTTCCTTTATTTTACATACCACCATCTTTGGAACCTGTAATGTCATTTTAATACTCCCAAATAATGAGCTCTCATTATTAAAGGTCCTGGTAGCTCTACCCCATGTCTGACAAACCCACGCCCAGTAGCCCCTTAGGATACCTCTGAGGCACTCTGAGCATAAATCAAATAGTTTAATACTTTTATTATTCTCATATATTGAAGCAGACTTGTAGAGCAGAGTGAAAATGTGTCATTGCAAGAGCTTGTTTTTCTCAGAGGGATAATTATACATGCTTCATAATCACAATGTCTCCTACTTCACACAGTGCATAAATATTACAAAATGATGAGTTCATTTGATTGTACAGGATTTAATCAAATACCACGCATTGTATAGTCTAAACCAAAGTCTTATTACCTGTAAGTGAGCTGTAATGACTCTTGTATTTGTATTTTCCACAGATTTATTTTTAATCTACTAATGAAGCTTAGTTCTCTGGGAATGAGCAGCATTGTGGGAAGATTAATATACAAATGTCTCCATATGATATTTATTTCTAGTTATGTACTGTGTATATTTAAATGGTTTCTCGGATCTATCGATGTATATAAGCTTGTATAGGAAAATAGGAAGCAAATTAAAACATTGCATTTTTATGCAAGAAATGTTGTTTGTTAAATATTGATTTTGTTTTTTGTATTTTTTTTGTTTTGTTTGTTGGTTTTATTTAAAGCCCACTCATTTTCACCAGCTTATTGCTTAGAAATCCTACTAATATGTACCTGTTATGCAGTGGAAATATTTTTTAGTACTAACTGGAAAGAAACCTTAGAGATAAATAAATTATATTAAAAAAAAAGTCAGTGGTTCCCAAACCTCTCCTCAGGGCTCCCCAGACAGGTTGGGATTTCAAAGTAACAGTATGTGAACAACATAGGTGAGAAAATTATCACTATTTTTTTTTAATAAAAAGTCAAAAGATGAACTTTGGTTAAATGTAAAAAAAAAAAAATATAAAGTTCAGTGATCCTTTTGGAGGGAGACGGTGATGGAAATTTGCAAATGATGTTTTTTGTTTTTGTTTGTTTTTTTGTTGTTTTTTTTATGATTTTTTAGCTTACTTATTCATTCCTTATAATTTCAAGTGTAAGCAAAATAAGCTTCCATGGCTTTGTATTGCATCTGTGATTAATTGTGATTAGCTGACAAGTTGGCCATGTAATTAGGGGTTTAAATAGTTATAGTAATTAAGGCTGGAAAAAGACTTTTAGTTCATAAAGTTCAACCTTTTTAGTTCTTTTTTTTTTTAGAACTGTAATGCAATAAATACAGCTTTTGCAAGTGTTTTTTTTTTTGTATTCCAATAAAAAAAATCATGTTTTAGGATGTACATTATGTTTTTTTACCTGTCAACATATTCTGTAGCGCTGTACAGGGGTTAAGTTCACGGCAAAACCAATTTTAACACATTGCAAAGAATGGCCCTGTCTTTAAGCTTAGAATCTAGTGTGCATAGAGCTTTCTCTAAAGCACCTTGCAAGATTTAAAATTTACAATCTAAATGCTTTGGATGTTGTGCAGGAGGGCGATGGATACATAGCACATCTTAAGGTGGAACGTGATAGGCTTCTTTAAACTAATAAAAAAAAATGTAGGGAGAAGTTGAGGTGGGAAGATAGTCTAGTTGAGCGAGGCAAGGAGTTCTATAGAGTAGGGGCAACACAAGAAGTCCTGAAGGCAGAGTTTGAGTAGGTGATGAGGAAGGAAGAAGGTCATTAGGAGAATGAAGAGTGTGGGTGGGGGAGTATTTTGAGACCAGAGCAGAAATATAAGGGGGTTCACTGTTGAGGGCGTTGTAAGTTCGGGTCAAGATTTTGTATTTTATTCTGGAGGACATGGGAAGCCAGTGGACTGACAGAAGCTGAACGTTGTGTAAGGTAGATGAGTCTAGTGGAGGCGCCAATTATGGATTGAGGTAGAGACATGTAAAGGGCAGGCCAGCAAGGAGCGAGTTGTAGTATTTGAGACGAGAGATAAGAGAGTATATTAGAGAATTCTCATATGATTTCAACTTGAAGGGTTTCAAACTTGGACGAATTAATTACATTTACATAGTACTACACAAGTTGTTCTAAACTAGGCAGAAACCGTTCCTGAGCTATCAACGTATGCAACCTGAGCCATAAATAATATAATGCTGTACATAAAAACATATATAATGGTATTATATAAATGTAATGTGCATACATATGTAATTTATATTGCATTGTGAGATTGTAAGTCTGCGAGTTTTCAATCGTGCATGGTACTTTGGGGAAAGCACTATGGGCACTGGGTTCAGAGCTCAAAGACATTGTGTTAATATTGTTTTGCCTTGGTCGCAGTGTATGTATAGCGTTACGGAATATGTTTGCGCGTTACAAATAATAAACAATCATAATATTGCTTCAGGGTTTGTTAAACTTACACATTTTTTTTTTTCTTCTAATGGATTCTAATGGATTTACCGGGGTTTACTGTATTCATCTACATTATGTGACTGTTCTTTCTGTCATTTTTAGTAAAACTGTGGTCCACAAACCTGGATAATTCTGTTGCAAGCATTGAAGCCAAAGCCAATGTATGCTGTGTGAAGTTCAGTCCCTCCTCCCGTTATCACCTGGCATTCGGATGTGCAGGTAGGTGTCCTAGAAACACATTATTAAAAATATGTACTTCCCTAGAAGATGTATCATGGGGAGTTGATCGGAGTCCTATATCTCAGCAGGTAGTAGGTACTGTGACTCAATCTGCCTGAGTTTATGGAAGGCTATGTCTGTTTGTCTGTGTTTTGAGTACATTATTAACACAAGCTTTTTAATTATAAATTGTTTTGAAAGCTGTTCAGGAGAATATTTTTGTTCTAATGCATTTGAACAGTGGGAAATGTCTAACCCCAAAACCATATTAAAACTGCTAGAGATATTATGTGTTTATGTATATTATTGCCAACCCTTGCTGTGGTTGCATTGCTCCATTTTGGGCCTACATTAATCTGGCAAGTTTGGAACGTGGACATCATTACACATTTTCCACAGAAGCTTTATTAAGTCTGTTCGGTCTATGATGCAAAACATTTTGTTGCTAAACTAACTTCAAATCATTCATTTTTTTTTATAATACAATTTGTGATATTTGCAACCTTTTGCAGCTTATTCTTAATAAGCCAAAGCAGGGCTAATTTTCATCCGTACTCAAGTGTCTCTAACATGACTGCATTTCTCTGGTTAAACAGCTTCTGTAGTGGTCATACAATAAGGTTCATTTCTTTTAGATAACGGATTAGCAATAAAAACGTTATTTGAAGAAAATACATTCAATGTAGCATCTAAAATTACATTCAGACTTGGCATTATTGCTGGAAGTTGTCTATTTTGTGGGCATGATACCAGTCCTTTAAATTAAAATGCAAGGTTTCCAGATTTGAATATTAAAATAAATTGCTCAAGTCTTTGTACCATAAGATTCATAATTCTGTATAGCCATGCCCCCAGCCAGAGTGTCTCCCATTTCTTTGTGAGAGAAATATATGTTATAAATGATTGTTGTGGTGAACTACCTACTCATAAGATCCACAACACAAGCTGAGATCCCACTCCATACTGCTGATAGCCAGTAAGCTTGAAACAGCTGTACATGGATTGGATACTTAGCCTGTGTTTATTCCAACCTTGGCTTTGCATTAAAGCTGTGTAATAATACAGCATGCATAAGCTTAAAGGAAGCCATGTTTGATAATGGCTATGGATTGAAGAGCAAAGCATTTGTGGGCAAATTTGCATGTCCCAGCTCAGCTTCCCAGAATGCAGTGTAATAACGGTTTCTTGGAAGTCTGAGCTGGAAGCATGTTTTTTTTTAAACTTGTTTTACATATTCCAATTCGAACACAGATGTACTATTTATTTACTGTGTGTGTGTGTGTACATTTCAGTGACTAACTTAAAACATCAAGCTCCTCTTATGACTTAACAGACTTCTGTAATTTAGGCAAAATTCCATTTGATCACATTTTCAATGGTTCAGGGCTGTCCAAACTCGGCCCTGGAGGGCCACACACAGGCCTGGATTTGATCATATCCCTGCTGCGCACAGGCGAGTCAATCATTTCTTCAGTCATCCATATTTTTATCCAGGCCTGGGTGCGGCCCTCCAGCACAGAGTTTGGACACCCCTGGTTTAAGTGATGACAATATCCTTCCTTTCCAATGCATTAGTGCACGGCAAGCAGAATTTCCCAAACTCCAGTGGCCTTTTTTATTGCCATTGGTATTCATGCTGAAGGCCATACTGATGATTTTAGCTGGCACTGTTAGTCCATTTTTGTGACAGCCTGTCTGCTGTATAATGTACCTTTTTGCTGACACACTCTTTTAGGAAAGTTAGCAGTTCATTGTAGTCTGAAGAATATAATTTTTCCCCTTGAATCGATTTATTAAATTTGGGTCACGAGTGAAACCTTTAACTATAAACTAAACGGAAAATACATGGACAAACGGCGAATATAAACATTGAGTTTGAATTTCAGTTTGTGCGACGGCAGGAGACCTACGTAACAAAGAGAAACATGAATAGACTTTAAAGAGGGTTTGTCTTTCAATGTATGGCGGGGTTAGTATCAGTCCGTTTTTTTTTAAATAAATCCAAGAGCATATTCTGTAATGAAGAGTGGCAAGTTTGGCTTCTTAGTGTCTTTTGTTCAACTGATCCTTATGTACATAAGAAAGCTCTCCAGCAAGAATCCTCTCTTTACTGTCCATGTAATGCCTTGCCTTTACCTGGCTCAGCCACCACTGTATAAGAGTTAAGCTCTTTGCTCTGTCAGCTGAAGCTGTCTAAATCCACTGGATGACAGAATAGCTGTAATCACTGCCAGCGACCAGAGGCAGGTGTTTAAGATTGGGAAAAAAAATACATATATAAAAAGAGCTTGTAACATGCTCTGCTGAGATTAGTGAGATAAATCAAGTCTGAAGCTGTGCCCGTGTGCCAGATACACAAGCCGTGCTTTTCTGTCTTATACTTAAATCTGTTTGTTTATACCCGACTGCCGAGGAGCTGAATGCAGCAAGTAGAACGTGTGGGAGACTGCACCCTTCAGGAAAGAGGAGTAATACAGCGCAAGACTGCAAAGAGAAAACGTGTAGGATGCGCGATAAAGACAGAAAATATTGGCAAATGAACAGATTAGCATCTTGTTGGCAGTCAGAAATATATCTCTGCCCGGGTTTGGATACATATCCAGGCTGCTCCCTGTTTTATTTTTATTTTTGTGCTTTATTTCCCCCTCTGTGAACGCTGCTGCTTTTTCATTGACATTTTTATCGCCTGCTGTGTCAAAAGCTTTTGACAATACAATTAAAAAAGCAAAGGGAGCGTGCACCCCCTCCCCCATCGCTTGGTGTCAAGCCCATTATCCAGAGCTGGCTGAATGTCATCTATAACCTCCAGCCATCGGCTAGGGCCTGTCAAGAGAGAAGGTTACAAAGCGAGGGCAGGACACACACTGTGCTCAACACAATCATTATGATGTGCTCTCCAGCCCCATGCAACCACTTCCTTCTCCAGTGTCTGTCATCCGAGCACATCCTTGGAGAATGAGCATCTTGGGCCCCTAATGAGGTGCTTTTTGGATTTAGTAGGGAATATCCCTTTTGCGCTGCTTAACTCCATAGATGTGAAGTCTTAGCATTAAAAGCACAAACTTTGCTCAAATTTTGTATTTTTGTCACATTCATTCTTAGATTGCTTAAAGGGTTTTAGCGCATCATTCATTTTTGACACGGTAACCTAACCCAAGGCTATGTTTTGAAGGCTGCTTAAGAGCAGCACACATAAATACAACCAATGTTAAGTGGCTTAAGAGTTATATCACTGTTGTGCCTTTAGATTTGAGCACCATTACTATCCAGGTGATCAGAGACAGTGGAAACGCTGTATACAAAGTCATTCCGTGGGGGGATAGGTAGATTTATTTCTTATCATACTGCAAATATAGTGAATGGTATTGCAATGGCCTTTCTTACTTGGACAAAATGGAACCCTTAATATTAGATTGTTGGAGTAAAAAGGAAAGGTAAATGGATGAAAACATTGCTCAAGTCAAATTCACAACGTGTGCTTTTGAATAACTAGACTTCATGATGGGTATAATGTTTTCTTTTTTTTTTTCTCCATATGTGCCCTTAGTATCCTTGTCTGGCAAAACAAGCTGCACAGAAACTGGTTAAATTTTATTGTAGGTCAGATTGCTGCTGTTTAGTCATTTAGTCTTGGCCGATTCTCTGTGACTCAATGGAGGGCAGCAGACCAGGCACATTGTGTATAGTTGTGCCAATCAACAAGGTTTGCCTTTCTTGGGTGACCCTACATGGTATAGCTCACAGCTTCATTAAAGTACACAAGGTAGCGATCCAGAAGTGAGTAGGCCACATGCCTAATGATGATTATTATTTCTTGAGCATTTACATATTCTAAAAATATGTGGCACTCAAGAAATATCTTCACGTGAGCCTGACACTTTTTTTTCATTGTAAAGTGTTTGGGTTGAACAGAGACTGAGCAAGAAATTCACCCTGACTTGATCTTTGAAAGATCATGCTCATGATTTCTCCACTGCAGAGTTTGAATCTGTAGCTCCCTGAAGCAGTTAGTTGCAGCTTCAGGCCCCAAGTAAGGCTGCTTTGGAGGTGTTGTCATCTTATAGGGTTATCTTCGTATAAATACACCTGGTGGTTTTCAGACCTAGACCTTTTTTGATGAAAAAAAGTCTACACACCCCTGTTAAAATGTCAGGTTTCTGTGCTGTAAAAAAATTAGACAAAGATCAATCATTTCAGAACTTTTTGCACCTTTTAATGTGACCTATAAACTGTACAACTAAATTGAAAATCAAACTGAAATCTTTTAGGTAGGGGGAAGAAAAAATATAAAAATAAAATATGGTTGCATAAGTATGCACACCCTTAAACTAATACTTTGTTGAAGCACCTTTTAATTTTATTACAGCACTCAGTCTTTTGGGGTATGAGTCTATCCGCATGGCACATTTTGACTTGGCAAGATTTGCCCACTCTTCTTTGCAAAAACACTCCAAATCTGTCAGATTGCGAGGGCATCTCCTGTGCACAGCCCTCTTCAGATCACCCCACAGATTTTCAATGGGATTCAGGTCTGGGCTCTGGCTGGGCCATTCCAAAACTTTAATCTTCTTCTGGTGAAGCCATTCCTATGTTGATTTGGATGTATGCTTTGGGTCGTTGTCATGCTGAAAGATGAAGTTCCTCTTCATGTTCATCTTTCTAGCAGAAGCCTGAAGGTTTTGTGCCAATATTGACTGGTATTTGGAACTGTTCATAATTCCCTCTATCTTAGCTAAGGCCCCAGTTCCAGCTGAAGAAAAACAGCCCCAAAGCATGATGCTGCCACCACCATGCTTCACTGTGGGTATGGTGTTCTTTTGGTTATGTGCAGTGTTGTTTTTGCGCCAAACATATCTTTTGGAATTATGGCCATAAAGTTCAACCTTAGTTTCATCAGATCATAACACCTTTTCCCACATGCTTTTGGGAGACTTCAGATGTGTTTTTGCAAAATGTAGCCTGGCTTGGATGTTTTTCTTTGTAAGAAAAGGCTTTTCTTCTTGCCCCTCTACCCCATAGGTCAGACATATGAAGAATACGGGAGATTGTTGTCACATGTACCACACAGCCAGATATTCCTGCAGCTCCTTTAATGTTGCTGTAGGCCTCTTGGTAGCCTCCCAGACCAGTTTTCTTCTTGTCTTTTCATAAATTTGGAGGGAGCTCCAGTTCTTGGTAATGTCACTGTTGTGCCATATTTTCTCCACTTGATGATGACTGTCTTCACTGTGTTCCATTGTATATCTAATGCCTTGGAAATTATTTTGTACCCTTCTCCTGACTGATACCTTTTAACAATGAGATCCTTCTGATGCTTTGGAAGCTCTCTGTGGACCATGGCTTTTGCTGTGGGATGCGACTAAGAACATTTCAGGAAAGACGAACTAGAGCAGCTGAACTTTATTTGGGGTTAATCAGAGGCACTTTAAATGATGGCAGCTGTATGCTGACTCCTATTTTACACGATTTGGAATATGATTGCTTAATTCTATACACAGCTACATCCCCAGTTATAAGAGGGTGTGCAGACTTAGGCAACCACATTATTTTTATTTTATTTTTTTCTTTCCTCCACCTAAAATATTTCAGGTTGTTTTTCAATTGAGTAGTACAGTTTATAGGTCACATTAAAGGTGGAAAAAGTTCTGAAATGATTTATCTTTGTCATTTTTTTACAGCACAGAAACCTGATATTTTAACAGGGGTGTGTAGACTTTTTATATCCACTGTATATATTTCTCAATGTAAACACTTCAATTTGCAAGCAAACCACTATAGTTTGGTTAAAGCTTACAGTGTGAAGTATATAACGAAATAACATAAGCAGCTATGCAAGAGAGGTAAATAAAATAGAGAGAAAATCTTGTATTTACACGACTGATTGTGTCATGTGGAATTCCAACTTGGGCTGCTAGTCTTTTTTGTAGTTTGGGGGAATGGGTTATCATGTGGAGCCTTACTTTTCCATCCTATTTCATTGTCAAGTAGGTGTTGAAAAAAAAAAAAAAAAAAATCAGCCAAAAAAAAGATTTCAAACAGCAGTGAATACAGATCACATCTCCATTAACTGTTATTTCCACTCTGCCCAGGTTTCTAATCCTCTAGGAAGCAGGCTAAATGTCCATTTTCATTCAACCACATTTGAATGCAATAATTAGTTAAAAACTAAAGACCGTAATCATTTTAAATTGTGTAAAAATGTTAAAGGACCACTACAGTATCACACAGTTTTTTTTAGCACTTTACTTGATAACAATCTATTTATAAACCCTGTATACCTGAAGTGAGTTTGCAAAAAGCTACGAATTACAATTTTTCCTTAATTTAGTAGTGCTCAATACCAGAACACTGTAATAAATATCCTTTCAAGGATTTAAAGGGATAGTTTTACCAACGTGCCTTTTTAAGATGGTCTCTATATCCTTAGAAAACAACATTTTTCAAGAGAAGTAAAATGATCTACATTATTTCAATCATTACCGAAAGCAGAGAGACACCCAACAGCTCCACCTCCATTCACATTACAAAACCTACTTTAATATGTGTGGTTCTCCCCACCCACCTAAATTCAACAGTCTCACTCCTGCCATCGTGCCCCCACCTTCAACCATTTAGATCCTAACGTATACACCTTTGTGTTCAATACTTGGCAAATTCAAATCTAGTTTGATACTGGAGTCACTGCCAGAACAAAGATTTTAACAAATTGCTTTCTAGAAGTGGCTTAAGACACTTTGAATGCAGGTGATGATCAACTTTTATTTCAGTGTGGTCTTATAAATGTTCTTATACACCCTTTGTGCTAGATATTGCTGTGGTTCTTTTGGCTTTCGAGACATTTTTATCACAAACAACCAAAAAGAGGTGTAATTTTAAAAACTTTTTAAGTATTCTCCTCCATTAAAATCTTTGCTGAAAAATGTATTCCACCTGTGTGATAAGGTTGAATTACTGAGTGTCTTGTAAGAATAGCAATACAAGGATGTGAGTGGATGTCTGATGGTGCCATCTCTCCACTGTTTACTAAAAGGTTTCTTAAATAGTACATGTATCATCTTTCAGTGTCCTCTTCAACATTGGTACTGGAGGTCTCTCTGTATAAAGTATAAACAGAGACCACCAATACTATATTTACTTTTTTCTAAACCCAAGTGCTGTATCTGTTATGTGGATGCTTTATCAACCACTTTGATCTGAAACCATATGTTTCATGCTTAGCCTTTTCTTTAGCTATGAGATTCATTGAATGGGCATGTCATTTCATAATAAGGGGGCTGTATTTTTTTCCTAATACTCAGTTCCACAATCCACCAATCTTACAAACATTGATCTGTTTTTTGTTTTGTGTTTGTCAGTAAGAACACACCCTGCTTAAGATTTCTCTACCACCAATAAACGTAGCGTTTCAAGCCCCTATTTAAAAAGGTGTTGACTCTTCCTCACTTAGTATGCAAGAATTTAGAATTCTCAAGTATGCAAGAGTCGTGTCCTGAGGGGGCCAATGAACAAAGGACACCTCTGTGTATAGCTATGAGGACAAAAGGCTAGGTGGGGTGGGTCAGTCCTTCCCAACTGACCAATTATCTCCATACATTTGTGGTACGGGGGGAGGTGAGACATCCAAAAGCAGGCCTAAACCTAGGATAAATCTTAGAAGACTCATTTCAGAGGATGACCATGAAGAAAATACCAGGCCAAAGAAGCTCTGCTCATAGTTCTGAGAATCTCCTGAAAGTGCCTAGGATGACTCCTTATTGGAGGAGGCTCTGTCCTCTGGTAAATATCCTACAAACTGTACCTTATCCACCAGTAATTTGCTTTCAATGTCTACGTTTTTTTTTTTAAACCAAAAAGCAAGGGGTGTTTTTTTTTTTTTTTTTTTTTTTTTATATATACAGTCTACTTTTCTATCACTGGTTTGATAGTCTTAACATTAGTTTAATTTTTGTGGTCTGTATTTTTTAAACAATTTGTGTACTTCTTTACCCGGCATATCTTAAAAAAAAAAAAAAAAAATGTGTAAGGTGGTATTTTTGGTTACTGTAACTTGGAGAAGTGGCGATACATTATTTTAGTGTCTCTGGGTATTTGTAATCCAGTTAGTAACCGATTAAAAAGTAATAATAATCTTGCTTGAGTACAGTGTAAAGCAATCTTTGCATAGTCTTCTGGTCTGACCATGTGCTCAAACAGGGGGAGGGGTGTCTTTGGAAACAAAGAGACTCTTGATGAATAGCGTCTATGCCTTAGTCTGCCATTTTCTACTTTAGAGGGGCCCATAGTTTAAAAATATTCTTATAAATAGCCAACAATGCATTGCTTCTATACTGGGTTTTCTAATATTATGATTATTGAATATTTAAATACTTTATCCATATTTAGCCTTATATTGTTGTCTTTGGTTCCTAATTGGTTTCTGGGAATGTTGGGGGATAAGTGTTATAGTCTGAAATACTATAGAATGCTGACATACCAAACCATGGCATGTACTTCATAAATATGGCTTAAACCAATTAGAAAATGTATTTTCTCATAGTCAGATCATTCTAATACCGGAAGAACAAATTAGATTAAACTGCAGAGATGTCCGTTGTGCATATAGAGGTTGTAATCCAGAAGTTGTTTGATTCTCTGTTGTCTCATGTTGCAGGGATGATGAGCCTTGTCCAGAAGCTTTTTAGGCCTTTTTAATTATTTTGCTTAATTGATTGAATATAGTCTGTGTTTTTAGTTAGTTTAGGTTTTTATGTAATTTTAGTCGGTTGTTCATAGAATCATTGTATTGGTGCTTTTTGTTCTATCAAGATAAATGGTTCAATCATAACTTGTTATTGGGGGAGGCATGTATTCTGGATATTAGTCTGATTCTAATGCAACATTTTAGACTAACAAAGAATCTTTGGCAATCGCTATGGTATTTCCTCTGTGTCCCCTAATCACCTTGCAGTAGCCATTGAGGCCCAACTGATTGAGTACAGATAAAGTCCCTTCTTTGCTTAGACAGAGGTTCCTACATTGAGTCAGATTGTGGCAGCTAGTTTATTGCAAAGCAAAATGTAAAAAAATCAAGGCAGACAGAGACAAAATATAGGATGCCATTGCTTTTACTACCAAAGTTAATGCAGGCTCAGGCAGATACCTATATCCTACTCAAGAGCCATCAATCTATGAAGATTCTGCCAAACTTTTTTTTTTTTTTTGTTGAAGCCAGCAAATAGTGTTTTTAAAAAAAGTAGAATAATTTTACTTCACTCCCTGGATTTGTTGAGCCTGTCTGCAACATATCATTGTAGATTAGTCCATTGGATGCACTACAGAATCATCTGATACATATGCAGATTGCCTTTTGTTGAACTACAGTAGACCTGTAAAAGCACAATACCACTTGTTTTTCAAGTACGTACCAAACTTTTAGCAGCTTTGTAGACCATAGCAAAGAAATATATTGGGGTCAAATCTACATTTTTGAAGACTGTGTGTACAAGAATCCATTTTTTTGTTTGCTTCATATACGGAGGGCTGGATCATGAGGGCATGTTTTGTAGCCATTGGATGGACGGAATGAGGTGAGAAGTAACACAGAGAAGTCCAGTGTCATTGTTAGACAATGGGCTATTCTTAAAATTGACACCATAAAGCTTTCCCCTCACAGGCCCAGAAGCAGGAAGTTACCTGTAGCTCTATAGAAATGTAAACGCTCCTCTCTCACACAGCTTCCATTAAGTATCCTGGATTCCTCCAGGGTCCTATAGTGGTGCAAATTAAAAAAAAAAACGGATAATTTTTTCCTGCTTAATTTATGCTTTTAGACTCAAAGATTTTGTCTTGGGGTGGCATGAAGAAACCAGTGCGTAACACAGCAGAGCAGCTGAGTGAGCACATCTGCCCGACATCTGCCGCTCAAGCCGATCAGCGTTCCAAAACGCGTGTGCAGGGTGCCAGTCCAAAACCAGCTGGGAGGACACTGCCTCTTTTGTTGCCGTGCGTGAATCCATGATATGTAGGTGTAAGTCATGTTTGAGAGAGAGGTGTTTACATTTCAGGTAGAGCTGTAGTTGCATTTCCTTAAGCAAGGTGTCCGCTTCTGAGCTATTGCAAAATAAACCATATTTACACATAACCAGTCAGTGAAAGGTCTGTTTAAACTTGATTAAGCTTGTTTAGTCTCCCAGTCAGTTGCCCCAACCCTTCACTACCAAATTAAAACACACTGCCCCGGTTAGGTTGTTAACTATATTTTATTATAATTGCTTGTTTCTCCTGGTATGTAACCTGATTCCATATCTTATAAGGTAGAATCCCTATGTTCCTATTTTAATTGACTTTTTACTGTCAGTGTTTTTGCCACTTCTTAAAGCGAGGATTCCCAGTATGCGGAGGGTTTGTTTTGACATTGGAACACTAGATTTCTCTATTCTTGTCCCAACCATATTGTTTACCTGCTCTTCACTATAAAATCTATAATGTGTGTTGTCTGTTATCACAAGTGACTCATCCACTTAAAATAGTCAGGTCTATTCCCCAGTACTTCTTTATAATGAGAATGAAAGGGTAGTTTACAGCTGTAATAATTGAAGTAAATTCCCTAAAGCATTTACAGTCCAATTCGGAGGAAGCCGCCACTTGCGTATTGGTTGTCTGTCTGTAGATTCTGGGCTCGAACGTTAATATTATTATTTTAGAAAGACTGCCTTCAGTGACTCCTCACTGTTAAATGCTTGGCATCTTTCACACTTTTCGTCTTCACCTTATTCATGTTTCTTGCTTCCAACCCAGATGGCTTTTTTCATTCCTTTAATCTTCTTGTGAGAAAGTCCATATGGCAAGGAAGTAACGCTGTCTCTTTAAAGCTGGGCCAGCTGTTCCCCTGCCTTTCCGATTAATGCTTACAACTGGCATTCGGCTTTATTCATTGGATGTGGAGGGGGGAACAAATGTGCACTAAAGACTGCTAGAGTTGGTGTAGGTGGGAAGGAAAAAAAAATTGGAGCGAGGAGAAACAAAACTCGTGACCGTTGCACACTCTCTGTGCTGGAGCAATCAATTAATAATTAAGAGACTAATTTTAGCAAGCCAAGGAACTGTGCCGAAGGCATGGGCAACAATTTAGGGTTCAGCACATGGGCGCATTGTGTCCAAGCTGATTATCAGTAGGCAAAAGCTTATAAATCACATTTCTTTTTTTTTACATGAAAAGGGAACACAGAGGTGCAACCTATCAATTTGTTCATCTTTATCTAATTTATATCTAGCAGGTTGGAGTGGGCATCTGTTAACGCAACCAGCATGACTTAAAGGACCACTGTAGCTTGGTAAAAACTTCACCTGTTTCTCCATGCATAACATAACATTAGCAGGTAGGAACATAAAAACATTAGGGAAATATGTATATTTAAATGGCATAAGGTAGTTTTTGATGTATCGAATGGTTATTCTAGACTAGCCTACTCTTCTATTGAGCGCTTGTGTCAAGAGTGTGCTTTTAAAACAAAAAAATCAACCAAAGTCTTATCTGAATCCACAGGTCTTCCCACTCATCCCAGGTTCCTAAATCTTTATGGTGCCAAGGCAAAATATAATTCAAGTAAATAAGTATAATTGTGCATTTACTCTGAACATAGCAATGTTTGCACTATGTATATACATGACAGTGTCCGTCTATTCCTGTGTATACACATTAAATTCCTGTGTTAATGTTTGTTCCAGTTCTACTAATGGCTTCTTCGTTTTAATACATCATTCCCTGGTGAAAGATGTTGTTGCTGGCTTTAAACCTGGTGTTTTATTGCAGCTCTCTGTGCTGCGATGGGGGAAATCAATATGTATTTTGAACGCCGAGTGGTGCAGATTGTTCATGTGTGAGCTCTGCAAGCTGTAATATGGCACATTTAACTGTTCCTACAACCTTTACAAATTACAAGGTGCGCTTTGGTTGGGTACTCCTAGTCTAAAGAAAATGTCTCCCCACACTTCAACTGGATGGGAGACATGGGACTTGGGTTAAATTGCCATGGAGTTGGTATGAAGCAATCTAGAGATCTCTGGTTGAAAATTAACAATTCTTGATAGAAATGCAAAAGAGCAGTGGTTCCCAAATTCCTCCTCAAGACCCACCAGACAAGCCATGATTTAGGTCTGCGTGAATACACAGATGAAGGGGTTACACCACCTGTTGTATACTAGTTGCCTCCCCTTTTGTTCACACAGTGTTTGACCTAAATCATGGTCTGTCTGGTGGATCTTGAGGAGGGGTTTGGTAACCACTGTAAGAGTGTTTATGCCAAATATCTGACCTGTCAGATATTTACATTTTGCTTTAAATGATATAATGGAGGTTCAAAATATGGTATAATGTAAAACTATAGTTAATAACAAGTACTTTATCCATTGAATTTTATTAGAAATTAGTTTTCCATTGACGTTTGAAATATTTGGTTGTCAATCAACCTTTCTGATCCACCCCCAAATAAAAACGCTAATCTTTCATTGATATCATTGTTAATTACTAATTAATTAGTTCTAGGCATGCTCAGACTCAGTTGAGCAAGCGTCAATTTTAGTTTTTCGGTGGAAAATGATTTTTTTAATAACATGTTATTGATAAAATATTTTTTACTTGTAGTTTTAAATCATACCTTAATTGGAACCACTGCTGTTTTTTGTTTTTTTGTTTTTGTGGGGCAGAGGAATGGGGTGTTTAAAAGATACGAACTCTTCAAAAAAAAAACTTGGTTCATTTTTAGGTCTCCTGGCTTGCAGCTCTCCTTTCTTCGGAGCGTTTATTAGAACAAAACCTGGATGGTTATGTCAGCAAGCTTTAGTTCAGGGTGGCTTTATGTCATTTATTTATATATTTAACTGCTTCTGGTCAACGGAGTCAGACTATGATGGTTAGTTGAAGTTCATTCAATGTTTATTTTTATTTTTTTTATGTATTTGCTACCCTCATTGTGGTTTCTGTCAGTAATAAAATAGAAAACGAGAACAGGAAATATCCAAATTGTTGCACTTTAAAACACATATTTTCTTAGGAGAGAGGCAGTGATATTTTTTATTTTTTTTAAAGCCATATTTAGTCATGCCATTCAAATTAAGTGCTCAAAACTTTACGCCAAAGTCCAACAACTCGTCATTGCTGTAAAACTTGCTCCTCCACACCTTAAGACTTTGTCATTTGATTTATTTTGTTCTCCAACCTATAGATCACTGTGTCCACTATTATGACCTCCGGAACACGAAGCAGCCGATAATGGTTTTCAAAGGGCATCGCAAAGCAGTCTCCTACGCCAAGTTCGTAAATGGTGACGAGATTGTCTCTGCGTAAGTATCAAGTCTCCCAGGGGTGAAATATGGATCCTTACTGGAGAAGTTGGGGAATTCTAGATTTTGAAAGTTTATAAGTTCCATTAATTTGTTGTAATACGGAACATAGTTGAATTAATAAGAGACAGCCAGGTTTTGTCACTAAGACCCTGCACTGTGTCCTGTAGTATTTTGGGGTTGCTCCAGTGCACCAGAAATGCAATTGTTTGTCAAAAGAACTGTGGAAGTGTCTTATAAATTGATGTGGAAGTTTTATGTACATAGAACCACCTTATGAAGTAATAACCTTTGTGATCATTTTTAAAATAAACTTTTTTTTAACAAACTACCCTTGAAAATATGCAAGAATGTTTTATTAGAATGGAAAATAAAATACATCCCCTAATGTTTGTTCTATTTTGAGTTGGGAAGTGGCATTACATATGCAGGAAGTTTCTATCTTTTCAGGGGCAATGTGGCCTCTAAATACCGAGTGCATTCATTAAAGGAATATGAAAGTTTTCTGTATTTTACTAGGTATATAATATACCTGTGTAAATTCTTAATTTTATTTTAATTAGAAGTGCTTGTAAACTCAGTTTTTACTTCTTAAAATAAAAAAATAGTTTCTGTATGGGTCTGCCCACCGCAGCACATGCAAACACACTTATAGGGAAGGATGTGTAGTGTCTTAGCCTATCAGGGACCATGTCTCTACAGAATTTTTCTGAGATGGTCACTGATTGTAGTACTAGCTGTGCCTCATACTAACCAGAGGTTGTCTACATGAGCTGCAGAGGGCAGACTCTAGCAGGTAATATTTGTTTAATTTTATGCAGTAAAAACTGAGCTTTTAAGCACTTCCTAATAAAGTAAAGTATATAAAAGTAAATGGCTACAAAGGTGTATTATACCTTGTGAAATCCAGAAACCGTCCATATCTTTGTCCTTGTAAACTAATGAGCTTTCTATTAGACAAACTCTCCTGAAAAACTAACTGGAGTATTTGGGGGTACAGGAAAATGGATGCCTTTAAAATAATGATTTGGGAATAGAAAAATACAAATGTGAAGGCAGACCATGTTTTTTCTTTTCTTTTTTTACGGTCTAAAAACTTTTGCCTATTATCATGTTTAGTTATTAAAATAATGGTCTAGAAAAAAATATGATATGCTTGATGCTGTACTAACCATTCAAAAAATAGTTCCTCAAAGTTGTACCTGTGCTATTTCTTTCAGTAGTCTTATAACTTCTCCGTTCTAGTTGGCTTTAATTTGTCGGTTCTGCTTGATATTAAAGGAGAGATTTCTACATTTTTATTTATTTTTAGGTCAACAGACAGCCAGCTGAAGCTGTGGAACGTGTCAAGGCCGCATTGCTTACGTTCCTTTAAGGGTCATATTAACGAGAAGAATTTTGTTGGTTTGGCTTCTAATGGAGACTACATTGCCTGTGGTAAGCCTTTTAAGATCTGATCTTCAGTTTTAAGACAGTTGACTTTGTAAAAACATTAACGTTAAATTCAAATAAGGCAGTGCTTTGTCTCTAATATACAGTATTAAAGCAGCCTTTCCATTCAGTGTGCAAGTGACGTTGGGCTAGTATATTGATATGTTTATGCTTGCATTTCGCTGATAATCTTGGTTTGGAACATCAGATTCGGAAAACACTGAATACTTTTCATATTACAGCTGTTTATAGAACAAATAACAAAACCGTTCTGGATGTGTTCCATAGACAGTTGATTATTTTAATATAAATATGTTGTGTGTATGGAATACATTTTCTTGACTCATTCATCATGTTTGTTATAGCTTCAGAAATGTAATATACATGTATTAGCCATAGACATCCTCTTAAGCTATATTTAATCTCATTAGGCAACACTGGTAAAATGCGTGGTGGGTCGTGTCAAATGTCTTAGGATATGATTTAATTCATTTTGTTTTCACCATCACAGGAAGTGAAAACAACTCGCTCTACCTGTATTATAAGGGCCTGTCAAAGACGCTGCTCACTTTCAAATTTGACACGGTAAAGAGTGTTCTGGACAAGGACAAGAAAGAAGACGACACCAATGAGTTTGTAAGCGCTGTGTGCTGGAGAGCTCTTCCTGATGGGGTAAGACTCAAATTATTTGGAAAATAGTAATAAAATTTGATATTTGTGTCATGACCATTACTGGTCACATGTTCAGACAAATCACTTTCTTTGTAAGAGCCCTTAAAAGTTGCTAGTATATTGCACTATTTTTTTTTTTACTGTAATTTGAGATGTACACCTTCATTTACGTAGGACATTTGTAGAAAGTGTATACAGTTTGTAAGCGCTGCTGAGATCGCACACCATTACCAAGTTTAAAAAATTACCCTAACCCTACAGCTATGATATCCGCAGCACAATCTTGGCTGCAACATCTAGTGGATGCTCACTGCCACTGCTGCAGCCTCCTCTGGTGGTGTGCTGGAGTACTCATAAGAGAAAAGGACTGAAAATTGTGTACAGTTCTGGTTATCTACATTATTATTTTCTAATACAAGACCCTTGTGTGAGTAGGTTTCTTGACAAATAGGTATGAACCTTGAGAGCTCATGCTAGCTTATTGCCAGTTAGTTAATTATTTGCTCTTTTATACCACAGTGGGTTTGAATTGAACTGCTAGACATGCTGGTCTTTATTTTGGCCACTATAAAGTCAGTCCAGCAGACTACAATCATAATTGGCACATCAAACAAGCTAATTAATATATGCGCACTGCTCATTTGCATATATGAATAACCTGAAAGCCACTACTTGATTTTTGATGACCGTTCCTTTTTAAGATTATTGTGTTTTCCCAATGATTGGGTCCGAATTATCAAGAGCATTCATTCAAATTACTAGGTCTAAAGTATGTAACCTATCCGTTCTTATTCTTAATCATTGAACATGAGCAGAAAGATAACACATCCTACTTGCCAGATAGGAAGCTTGAAAAAGATATTTTTTTTTGCATTCATCCCATTTTCTGCTACATTGACCTTCAGTTGAATCTTCTGTTGCTACAAGAAGCTGTCAAAAGAATAAAGAATGCTATTAAACAAATGAATTGTAGTCTGGCTTAACCATTCGGGTGCCAAGGGTATGTGAGCTGTGCTTCAGGGGGGCGAAAGGAAAGAACTCTGTCACTTGGTCCAGTTGACATTGGTTTGTAATGTTGCGTCTTACAGCAGTGACATCTTACATAATTGGAATGTCTCTGGATCAATATAAATTCCTGTAATTGATCTTGCCCCACCTCAAAAAGGACAATCCTCGTAAAGGACCACTGTGTTTTTATTTTTAAGTACTAGATTTGATAATGTGCAAAACCTTTTTAGTATATAGCAATAAAGTAATTTGTTTAGCGATTTAGCCATTTGTTATACCTTACTGCATTACGTTCTTGAGTTCCGTGGCAGAGCTGTCTTCTGATCAAGGCAAGATCTTATAGATTGTTTCGGTTTGTGTTCATAGTGTTGCCACATTTTAATGATAGTAATATAATGTTTTTTTTTTATTAAATGGCATTTACCATTTGTAGAAGCAGCCCAACAAGCTAAAGAATTACTCTTGTAGAGAATAATTTCATATCACTATTAAAAAATGCATATTATCAAGTAAAAAAACAAAAAAATCTTATAATATATGACCACCGCAGTTGCATTTCTAAGTAAAGCAGGTCTCTTGTGGCATATGTAAAGTATAACCGTGTCACAATCTACTAGTGATATCTGTAAATATAGCAATTACTTTTCTATATTGAGAATTAAAGATGGGTTCTCCAGATCAAAGAGTTCACTTTCTCTCTTACATCTGTTAAACATGGCAATTTCTACATTAAGTCCAAGTTTACTTAAAACCATGGAATAATGTATGACTAAATCTAGAAATGGGGGCTTCATTTTGGAGTAGTTGCATATTTCACTTCATATAGATAAGTGCCATTTGTCTCCAATCCTGAGGCTATTCAGGAAGTTATGGCTTTCCAAGTTGAGCAGAGATTTGCGAATTTTCTTGGGATTAACTACATTTGCTTTCTTAAAGTATTTTTTTTTTGTCCAAAATTGCCACATTATCCCAAGACATGCAGATTTATCCGACTTTGTGAAAGCAAAACAAGCTTCATAATCGGTTTCTGTGCATATTCATCCGAGCAGGGACTTACCCAGTGGAAGATTTTTGTTATGAATGAATAGCTCCGGCTATTGCTGTTCTTGGAACAATACAAAAGGTGTTCCTAAGCTGTGCGGAATATGATTCTGCATATTAATTCCCAGAGTCCATCATAATCGTTAGGAAGAAGCCATGTAATTTGCTAGCTGTTTGTCTGAGAGAGTTCATTACTGCAGATAAGGGAAGAAATTGGGAGGGGGAAGGAAGGCATAGCAAGTGCTGAAAGTACTGCAGAAGTAATATCTGCGTTATGATCAACCAGTAGATTCAGATAAAGAAGCGCCAAGCAGAAAATTAGCTTAGGTAAAGGTTAAAATGACTGGAGATAGAGGGAGGCATTGTTTAATAAATTGCGGCTTTTGAATTTCCTAGCTTTGCCATGTGCAAGAAAGGGAACATTTATTTTCATTTTCAGGTTTCATTAAAACAAGAATACTTTGTCCTCAAAACACTTTGGATTTAATTTGCTGCAGTTAGTGTGTGAATAGAAGTTGCCTGTACGTATCCAATAACTGCAGATGCACACAGGCGTTCGAGTACAGCCGAGTTGACCACTTTGCACCTCTGTCTCTCTGGCACGTTGTTTAATAACCTGCTGTATATGATGTAGGTAAAAGTCCATGCTTTCCACTTTTTTGCCAATTTATTTCGTAATATCTATGTAGATGCATTAACATTTAAAATAAGATGATCGGCACATTCTCATATTTTCCTTAAAGAAAATAAAGATTAGATTTTTTGAGAAAATGTAGCTGGCTCTGCTTGCCTCAGACCAGATTGTATCTCCATGCTGGTGGGTTATGTTCTGGGGCATACTCTGCTAATGACTTCTGTTGGCAAGTGTGTTATTTAGAGGGACTGTTTTCAACTGAAGTAAATGGCGATCTTACTTAAACCCACAGTTTCCACACTCTTACCAGGTTTCAGATTGTACCTATCATTATTAAAGCAAAGCTGAATGCAATATTTAGAAATTAAAGGTTCGTACTTAAAATGTTTTACATAGTTTGAAATAAGTCAAAGTCCTTTAATGTTAATAGATTATTCTTGTAGTGGAATTCCACAGTGCCAACAGCACCCACAGACTAAAAATCCCAATCTTAGAGAAACACTAGGACAACAAACACAGCAAGTAGATACTTGTAATTATCCTTTTCATCGCCATTGCTGGGTTCAGTCAGGTAAAAGATTGTGTACTCGGACAACATTATTTTGATGTTCTCTTGCCTCCTGTGCCCATGTCACAGATGGTGAGCCAGCAGTTGGTAGTATATGAAACCGCTATCATATAGCTTAATTCATGAACATAACCAAGCTACAGGAACATAAAGCCGTGCCCTGTACATCAGCCAGAATATCCTTCCTGTATCTGTGCAGACCAGGTTTGGAAGGCACACAAAGGTCCTTTTGAAGTTTTAATTTATAACAAAACCGGCACAAAGCAAATTAAAGGTAATTTATTAGTAATCAACATTTTGGTCCCCAACAGGGATGTAACAGAGTACAGCAGGCAACCAGTTGACATTTACAGTAGAGCAGCATTTGCAGTTTTACATTTAATAGAGTTTTTTTTTTGGTTCCTGCTTAGGAAACCTCTCTTTTGCAGTTATGCTGCGTACACATTCTCTGCAGTTTTTATGGCGAATGGATGAAAAAAGTTTTAAGTAGTTACTGCACCTCTGACACTAGTTTCATGGTCCTCTGTAGACTGGCCAAGCATACTTCATAAAAGGCATTGGTTTCAGGATAATGTAACTAGGATTAAGTTGTCCCCCACATGATTCATAAAGTGTTTATCACCATCAGGAGTGGATAAACTTGTATTAATCTTAGGAGCCAGACAATTTATTATAGATGCTAGACAGCTGTGGTTCCTGGGATATGTCCAGTCCTAATTGCCACAATAAAGTGCCCAGTCTTAACATAACCAGGGAGAGAAATCACTCTGTGGTTGAAGTCCACTTTTAGAAAAATGCAAACGGTCATCCCCCCCCCCCAATCAAATGGCTTATTTACCAGTGGAGGTGGTAACCAAGACTATAAATGTCATGTTTCGGGTCCAGAAGTCACATTACTCAGATGTTTCCAGCTACTTAATATGTATGCCAATGATGGCAGTGGACTGCATGTTCTGCACTTTCTTAATTCAAGATTGGCCAGTAAACATCCAACATAGCCTGATAAAAGCCTGAGATTTATCCCAAAATGTAAATCTTTGTGCATCTCCCCATTGGTAAGACCTCAGTTTTAAAGTTTAGTTTGTTCGTTTTAAAAACATCCCATTATCTGAGTAACCTCCTCCCACATAGTATTTGCTCAACCTCATCTCTTCATTGGTAAAACACAGATCTTACATTTGATATGTAGACATTTCCAAGGTAGATTGTATGTCCTTGAGATCCATGACTCCTTTTCTTCATGCATGCAATTCACCAATGACCCTAGAGTGGAAATTCTTCGAGGAATGGTCTCTTTGCTCATTGGTACCTTAATAGGCTTTAGTATTTATTTTAAATTTATGTACCTAATACATTGTACCAGAAATTAACTTCTGTAATCCAACAGAGTGGTAGATAAAACTATTTGCGATTAATCAGAATATTTAGGGTTATTTTTTTAAACCATTTTCTTTGACCAGACTAATATAATTTTTATTTCCGGCACCAAAGAGGCTCCCGGGACATTTCTGCCCCCATACATAACAATTTTGAGTAAAGATAAATTATTATGGAGCACTTCAATTTAAAATGATGTTTATGCTTTCCCAACAGTGGTCAGAAGGGAAACAAACCAGCATCGTCAAGGCAGGTTTGTCCTTCCAAACATGTCATCTAATTCAATTATAGAGACTGCTCTGTTTAATGAGATCCGTAGCTTATACATATCTGATCAATGGCCGGCAGACTCTCTGGTCCAAGAATTTTATCCATGATTGATTTATTCCTGTGTTACAGAGGGAGACTTTCTTCCACCTCCTCTCACTTGCACAAAGCTTTGCCTCAGTAGACATGATCCAAGGAACGAGCAATAGAATTTGAACCCACTATTCATTTGGGTATATTAAAGAACAGAGCATTTGAGAACCACTGTGTTTAACTATGCTTAGCTTTAATCCATTTAAGGGCTGATCACATGCAGAGTGTTCCTAATTACTGCTGAAGTGAGACGCCTCAATGCATTTGTCAGGCATTGACGATTTTTGCCTTCTTATATACTTCTGAGCTATTGATACAAGAATGATTGCACCACTTGCGTAACTATGCGAAATGAAGCTTACAAATTCCTGCACTGAGCCCAAGAAGTGGTTAACACCAGTGTTCCCCACTCACTCCCTAGGATGGTTATTGAAGGTTGCTGAAGTGCTGTTGTCCATCTTTTTTATAGCCGACACCTGGAGAGAATGATTAACAGCATTTCTGGGAGAGAGCGGTGTAATTTATTTATTGGAATATTGCAAGACAACAGAGAAAGCAAAGGAGATACAATGTTAAAGATGTGCTTTGGCATGAAGGTGGCTGAGCACAATGTGGATAGAAACCGAACCTCAGGAGGGTAGCTATATATCACCAAGTGATCATGGTGGCACGGTCCATCTTGCTACATTCTGCTATATAACATTACGATTGGGCTTTGGCAGAATTGGGAGGGCCAGTGTATGCACACTTAATGTTAAACCTTGTTCACCATGAATTAACATTGAAAAAACATCTGTAATTAGCAATAAAAGTAAGTCTTTAGCAGTAACATATAATTCAAAAGAAGTTTGCCTCACCCTGGAAGATTTCAACTGTGATAACATTGATTAGGCTATCTTGGTAAGGCTTGAATCACGTTGCAGTTAAAATCTTCTTCCTTTCGGTGGTGATTAGGATGAGAGATATACAGAGGGGTACTGCAGTGGCCATTAATGAGGTAAACGCTGTTTTTAATTACATTTTCTGGTTAAAGATTTGATTTGCTGCTGATTGCACATGTATTTTTAATGTTAATTAATGGGGAACTTAAAATAGGTTTAACGCGAAGTGTGCATTCATTGGACCTGTAATTACTTCTCTTGCAAGAAATAAAAATATCCTTGCACTTGGACACATCTTTAACATTGTATGTCCTTCTCTTTCTCTCTTGTCTTGCAATATTCTTTTAATAACTGTATAAACTGCTTTTGGAACAAATTCACAAGCTCTTTCTGCACTCTGAGTTCTGTAACTCTGCACCATTTACCTTAACTTCAGTTGAAAAATGCAGCTGTTTATTTATTTATTTAATTTTTTTTCATTGTGCCGTGGTCCTTTAAATGCACCTTCAAAGGCTTATAAAGCCCTACCTAAATAATCTTTAGAGACTACTAAATTGGTCCTGCACTACAATGGTGGGCAACTTGGCCCTACAAGGGTAGTCAACATTACAGGGTATCATCAGAATGAATGAAACGGAGTAATTCATTTGGATTCAGTGACAGATCCTGAATGCACAAGCGGAGGGATATTCAATCTGTTGGAGGCCCTGGTTATGCCAAGCTGCCCACCATTGCTTTACTATATACAACCTGTATAGGGGGTCTGGAAGCTGCAATACTCGTGCGTGCAGTGCAAGTGTCTGTACGTTGTAGCAGCCTTCCTATAGTAATACTGGAGATCTCTGCCTTGCTCTGTGGAGAATGGACAGAGCCAGATCGTTCCTCTCCATACACGCCTCAAGCTGTTATGCTTTTATGGTCACATTTATTTCGTTCAAGAAAGAAGTACAGATCAATGTGCCAACAAGAAGGTTAGGACACATGTTGTGTTCCATTTAATGGTGCATTACCAATTACTTGTTCCATCCTTTTTTTTTTTTTATTTGCTGCATTTTAAGTGCTGATACAGAATGCTGATGATCTGTGGCTCATTGACCGCAGAGAACAGTATATATTTTCTCGCTCCGTCCATTCCTATGTTTTTTTTTTCTTCTTCTTACTTCTAACCTTACTTTGCCTCTTTCTCTCGGCTGTGCACTCAAACCCCTTGGTTACCTTATACTGTGTTCCTACCATTCAGCTTATTTACTTGATCTCCTCTCCCTTCTTATTGTATGTAACCCCCTGCTCCGTGTCCGTTTTTCAGCCTCTACCCTCTTCCAGAACACCCTGCTTGCTACCTTCCTGCCGTGTTTTCAATCTTCCCTCTTCTTGCTGGGTCAATTTTCATTTGTCTTAGTGTCACAGCTGAAGTTCCACATCCATTATAGTTTAAAATTGTAGGCAATAACAATACTTTATCAATTTAATGGTATTTTAGAAATTGTATTTTCAAACCGAATTCTTATTTTGAATTGTTTGGTCACTTAACCTTTCTGGTCCACTGACAAAGATTTTAGTCTTTTGTTAATTCGAGATCGAAGCCATTAATATAGATGTCCCTGAGCTGTTGGGTCCATTGTTTTCTTATAAAGAACTCTCTAAAGAATAGGTAGGATGTGATGAGAAGAAAAAACAACTTCATTCAGGGGTAGTGAGATTCGGAACTTGGCCTTGGGGTTACTGAAAATTAGTAACGATTTCTATAAATGCCCAGTACAGTTTTATTACAGGTTTTTATTCTTCTTATCATGCCTTACCTTCCATAGAGACAGCTTGATAAAACCACTAAAGTGGTCTTTTAATCGAACCTACTCCTTGTACATGTGACTGCACAAAAGACAACTGAGCCAGTTCATCAAGGATTTATCCGTGATTAATGCTACTGATCTCACTAATGGAACTTATCTCTTATTATTCTTGAATAACATTCAATCGTTAAAGTATTTATTACATAAGTTTTTACACACAGGCCTGGATTTGTAGATATCCTTGCTGCAAGTAGGTGAGACTATTTATTCAGTCATCCCGATTGACTGACCTGTGCAGAAAGGAAATCCTCAAATCCAGGCCTGTGTGCGGCCCACCAGGACCGAGTTTGGACACCCCTGATCTAGGCATTAAAACTTGCCTGTATTGTCTTTTTGACTTTAGATTCAAAGCACATTTTGAGTCTTTCTTCTTCAACCTTTTCCCATTTTGAGGTGGACTTCTTACTCTTCTGACTTCTACCCTTTTGCATTCACGTAGTGGAACCAATGAATTAGTACGGACCCTGGCGTCACATCGCAGCTGCATAACTCTGATCATAAATGTAAAATATCCTCTTGAAGAACTACACTTCAAAAAATAGTTATCATGTTTATAGGATGTAAAATAATTATAACACATCCTCAAATATTATCTTTATATGCAATTATGCTGCTGTGGATTTGTTTGTTTCTGGAAGCTTTTATCTGCACAATGGGAATGTGGTAGCTACAATTGCCATTGCTTTTATTAGGTTAACACAAAGCACATTATTTTACTAGGGCTCTGTTGAGACATAAACTGCAATTAGCAGTTTGGTAATGAAAACAAAACCCTACAATAATGCACATGTGCATATAAAAGTTAAAATTGAAAGGCTATTTTCAAGAATGTAACAAACTAAAACATTAGGAGTTGTGTAGGCCGAGGACATTAAAGGACCGTAAAGGAATCCATTTGGTGCTTTAGATCAGATTGCTGGATCCTGAGTGTGCTTTTATAGCATTCAGTGGTGGGGAGGAGGGAATAAGGAGATTTCCAGAGACTTTGTCATGTAAATGATCGGGTGGATATTGACACCGCACCCTTTCTCACTCACAGGCCATCATATTTTTTCTAATTAAATAAAGGATTAATTACTTTTCCTTGGTTAATGGACCATTTTAGTTTTTAATAATTTGTTTTTATTATTAGACTACCTATCTTTAGATAGTCTATTATAAGAACACTAAAAAGGTCCATTAACTGTTTACTTTTATATTTAAAGAGCAAATTACTGTATGACCGTGTGAGCTCTTTATCCCTACACTTCATGAATGAGTGGCTCCCCACTCCAGAGACAATACATCAGAGGAGAAACAGACATGCCGTACTTACAATATAATAGTGGGAGATGACTGGAAAGTGTGTTTGTGTATCTTGCTAGCTGCTCATGTTACACAACTGCCTGCAACAAATGTATTTTGTGGTCTCAAAATGTTTTCATTTTGGTACTTCCCTCTGGGTGACTCCCACTCCAGTCACAAGAAATCATCCAGAGGGTGTAGAGATCTGGAGTTTATGCAATCTGGGTATGATTTTGTTGTACAGTGACCCTTTACCTGCTCTTTAATTCCTCTTCTCTACTTGCCCCCATCTCCCCCTTACTGTTCTGAGCCCTTGCTTCTAATGTTTTTTCACCCTTCCACCAGTACTCCTTTTTTTTTTTTTTTTACCTACTGTTCCTTTTTATTAACTATATAACTGTAATCAAACTGAAATGTTTTCTTTCTGATGATGAAGAAACCTGAACATGAAATATGATTAGTACCTTTCAAAGAGATACTTATCTAGCTGTCGTTTTATTTTGTTTTGTGCTCCAGGGATTTTAGCTTTAGCACACTCCAGGGGTCAATTTCAATTGCAATTTCAAAGATGTCCTTACAGTAACTCTACCCCTCCAATCCTTTGTACCAGGGCCTCCTCCATGATGGTTTTAAAACTTAAAAGTGTAAGACATTTAAAACTTTAAGACATTGCAAAGGATTTCATACATTTCATAAAAAACTCTATATAAATAACACTATATAAATTCAGATGCATGTTTTGAATTGGTTTTTTTAACATAACCATTTCTGAATAAAACATAATAAAAATTACCAGAACCATCATAAGGAATGTAATAGAATAAAAATACATTTAGTAATTTTGTTACATATTTATATCATACTTTTTATTAACTACCCAGTGATTGATCCCTATAATAGATTTGAAAATAAGTTAATGATGCCTTTGTGTAATTTTTTTTTTTTTTTTTTTTGATTTATTGCTTATGATTACCAATTAATGATATATTATTTAAGCGATTACTATTGCGGTACCATTCGGGATCGCTACTCTGTCGTGGCGAAGGGGCTTGTGTAACTCGCTTAAGCTTTGAACTATACCATTTAGGATCAACCAAGATGGGCAAGTTGTAGCATAGAAGTCAGGCAAATCACGGCGCACAGGAGAAGAAATGGGCAACCCACTCAAGTATCTTTGCCAAGAAAACATTATAGATGAGCACAATTAGAGATGTACACCAAAAGATGAACCCCTCCGGTCAGAACGTGCATACCACTTTATGGGGGAAGAGCAGAGAGCAAGTACAAGTACAAGTAATACCAGATCGGCTGAAGTGCTTGGGCCAAAGTTAAGATGGCGCCCTACTGCAGAGGTGCCTGGAGGGCAAAGGAAGGTGTGCTGCTGCAAAGGACAATTCAGCATAAGAACCTGGTATCGTAATATTTATAGATAGTCGTTGCAATTATTTCCTTGTAAGGTGACGACTCGCCTCTTTGTCAGAGATGTTATGAAAATAATAAGGTGTTGCTTCTTTTAGTTTACAGTGAAGGTTTGATTGTTGCGTTGCCAAGTAACAGACAGATATATATGAATTATGTTGAGAAATGTTCATATAAGTTTCCAGAGGGTAGAGGAATGGAGTGGGGTTTGTATGCAGAGGGAGATAGATGGAGAGTTACCAGGGGGAGAGAGGCAGGGAGATGGGATGTATGTGTCTTTGGTTATAGACACAGTTCTAGGAGTGTAACAATACACTGATTAGCATTAATCAATAACCATGGAAAGGCACAGTACTTGGTAGAAAACAAGTACTTAAAACCACTCTAAACAATGTTTCACAAGATGTCTTGGATATTCAAAATTATTCATAAACAAGAAAGGGTTTTGTTTGACCAGAAATTGCTGATTACAGCCATGGCACACATCAAAACACTGCTCTTATCTTTTAGGAAATCACTTGCATAGTTAAACCTTTAAGATTCTAAAATCCTTGCAAATGCACCATCTTTTCAGGTATAAATAGATATAATAGAAACACCCAGAGATATTGCATATTTTGGCTACTATGCTGGTCCACACCTTGGAACATTGGAACTATGAACCAAGGCAAACTGGATGTTGTGTAACATGAGATGACCAGATTAAACATTCATATTCTCTATATACGCAAATGGACTGGAACTGTGCACTTGATATCAGACGACCTGCCAAGAATCTAGCAGCAGAAATGGGGAAGCCTTCATAATCAACAGATGGCCAAAGTAGTGCTTGGTTATAACCCAATAAATGATGAAAGGATTTCAATATGAGTTCTCAAGGTAAGCCATTTAACATCACAGTGATCAAAATGTGTGCTCCAGTCAAGGTTGCTGAAGAGGCCTAATGAGAAGGGTGAAAGAGAATGCCATTATCTTTTGTTTTTTCACAAAGATAATGTTTTGCTAACAGCAATCTCTGTTCTTGGCAAATAGATGGGGAAGAAGTGGAGGCAGGGGCAGGTTTTATTTTCCTACAAGATCTCTGCAGATGATGACTGCAGCCATGAAATTAAGATGTTTGCTTCTTGGGAGGAAAGCTATGGAAAGTGTTGAAAGTGCAATATCTTTACTTTTTAATAGAAAGGTCTGCATTGCTAGAACTGTATCTTTGCCAAGAAAACCATATGGATAAACACAACCAGAAATGGACAGATGTGTCTGGCGTGCTGCATACATATGGTCACAGAGGGTCAGACATGACTGAAGATCTGAGCAACAACCACAATTCCCAGTAGTAACATATTGGAAGTAAAAGCTGGGCCATAAAAAAGGTTGAGCACCATGATATTGTGGCTCTGGAGAAAACTGTTTTTAGATTCCCTTGGACCGCAAGATCCCATAAAACAAAGCATTCACCAACCTTACTGCCCCCTCCTGAGTACAAGTGGAGACTGGGCCACCATAGCTTTTACTTTTCTCCTGCTTAATTATGTTAGTCCTACTCAAACCATTCAAACATTTATTTTTATTTTATGGTACAGTTTTTATCCAATCATATATGCACTTCTTGAATATTATGTTGTTGGTCCTTTGAAATCCTATTAACCCATTGTCACATTACAAGCTAGAGTACTACACATTTTCTTGACTAAGTAATAGAATGCTTTTTTGAAACTTTTTGTTGAAGTATGAAGAAAATAGTTTTTTAGAGCAATATAATTCTGCAAAAGAAAAGCTCTCTGGTGGTCTGCAGCATGTTATTTGTATTAGAGACATGAATGGAAATAGTTGTGCGTCTGAACCTAAAGCAATTCACCATGAAAATGCTTGAACATGTATATGGGCACCTTATTGTATAAGGCAACAAGAACTTGTGAAATGGAAATAGCCAATTTAAAGGGGCTACAAAGATCATGAAAAGCAGATAATTTATGTTATTTTACAGTGCACTTCTTCTGTTACAATTTACTTCAGGCTTACAAATCTTCCATTAGCCTGAGATCTTTTAACACCAATCTATTTAATCACGCCTTTGCTTCTGAAAAAGGAACGAACACGAATGGAGTGACTCTGTGCAGCACTTTAGACCGAAGGCACTCTAGCCAGATTTAGCAACTAATTGCATTATTGCAAAAATAGAAAATGACACACATTAAACAATTAACAAAATTGCATAGTTGCCTAGTAACCATGCTCAAGGGTGTGTTTATGTTTGTTGTTTTTTGTTTTGTTCTTATATTTCCTGATTGCTTTCTTACTTTTTATTAGCCGACAAATCGCTCAACACAATCATGTCCTCTTTTTAGACATTTTTCACTTTTCTAAAATATTTAGTTTTGGGTGCACCTCATGGATAGTATCCCTGCAGTAGCAAGTTATACATTTTGTCGGGTGAATGCTGTTATTTTTTTATGCTTTTGTTTCCAAATATAATTCATATAATTTTATGAACCCTGTATATTTTTAAAGTATAAGGATGTTGTCCTGTCCAATGAACATTTATATGCTTCCACTTATCTTGTATGTTTGGTTGTGCTTATCCATAAGGTTTTTTCGACGCACGCACGATAAGTGGAAGCATGTAAAGCTTTCTAGACGGATACCGTAACGGGCCGCCAGTTCCTTCTCCAGTGGACCTTAATTTGTTTGACCACACTCTATGACCTGCCCATCTTGTGTAACCCTACTTTGTATAGGTCACAGCTTCATTGAGGTACACAAGCCCCTTCACAACAAAATGGTGATCCAGGAATGGAGATGGATATATGATGTGTGTGTGTGTGTGTATATATATATATATATATATATATATATATATATATATATATATATATATATATATATATATATATATATATATATATATATATATATATATATGTGTGTATATATATATATATATATATATATATATATATATATATATATATATATATAATTAGAATTCCTTATGCTTTTAGCTGGTGGTACTAGGCCCTAAATGTAATTGCTTTGCAACCACTTCAACTCGCTGAAGCCCCCTAAGATCTCCATCCATGTAGTCTTCTCAAGGCAAATATTTAGGTGTACTGTATTTGTAGAATCCATCAGGCTTTTCCTACACTTTCAAATAACTGTGCGGCGCAGAGGGAGAGCGCGCAGAAGGATGGAAAAAACCCATTACACACTCAGCTAGTGCAAGATATTTATGGCCCTGTATTTCCTTTTGTCATGTGGGTGGTTGTAACTCTTTCGATGCCCTGTGTATTTGAGACATGTGGAGGGCCACTGTACTCGAATAAAATATATATTACATGAGAAAACAAGCAAGATGTAAAAAAAAAAAAAAACAGCCTTGAATTTATTATCTTTTATAGGTAAGTGCTGCTCCATATCTACCATTTTTGATTTTGTTACTTGTGGTAGAGGAGACCTTGACTGGACAGGATTTTTTTAGAAGAAATTTTATAAGCACAATGGGAATGTGACATCTGTGACTCTTGCATTAACATTTTTATCTAAACGTTCGTAATGCATTTCTTGTTTAGTCATTTAGTTGTGTCAGACTCTCCATGACCCTATGGTCTGCAGCATGTCAGGCACATATTGTCTGGTTGTGCTTATCCCTAAGGTTTTCTTGGAAAAAAATACTGGAGTGGCTTGACAGTTCCTTCGTTAGTGGACTGAGATTTGTCTGACATATGACCTGCCCATCTTGGATGACCCTACATGGTATAGCTCACAGCTTTATTGAAGTGCACCACAACAAGACACTGATCAAGAAGGGGAGTAATGTATAGCTTGGGTTTATTATTATTTTATTTTTGGGGGTTTCTAAAATATTTTTTGCTCATTATCAGTTTTAGTTAATCAACAGGCCAGATAGGAAAAAAAAAATGACCAAAGTGGCTATTTAAAAGCAGACTGCAAAGTCTGACCATGCAGGTGTTAATAACCAGGATGCCTCTGAGTGCTTCTGGGTAACGTCTGCTAATCATAGTCCAAGAAAGCAAGATGTGTATAATGAGAAACTGCAAGTCTGTTCCATATTGTCGCTCTTTCACCTGGGAGCATGATCCAGTCACTGCTGTTGGAGAGGAAAGACAAACTCGCACTTGCCTTTTGTAATGAGAAAGTCGAGCTTTAATATCATCCATCCGCAGGCCTGTATTGCTCCGACTTTAAATGTTAACGGAGGCCTGGTAGATCATAAATTGGCAAGGTCTTTCATGAACACCACGTAGACCTGGTTTTTCCAAGGTCTCTCTACATCTGTATTAACGAATTTGCATTTAATTAAGCCAGTTATTATTCACAGTAGATTAGCTTACATTAGGAATTATTCATGAAATATCAGCATATGTATGGCTCTTGGAGTTTAACATGTTCAGCTTTGAACTTGAAAAAGACGTGCCGTATATTCTACGGCAACAATTGTAGCTGCAGGGCTGAATTTAGTAGTTGGCCAAAGTATTAGGAGCTGCCACAGGCAGGTTTGATTTCAGCACTCTTTCAGTAGGAGATGCCCCCCTGGGGGACCCATGTGGGCATCCTGCTCCGCAGTCCGCCTTTCTGTTCTAGCAAGAATTGAGGTGCATTGCCCATTTTGTGTATAAAGGGCGGAGGAGGGGGGCTCAGAGCAGGGATTGCAGGTGAAATTGCTGGCAGGATTGCATTGCTGTATCTGAGCTCTGGAAGTTGGCAGGGTGTCCGTACAGGAAGAGCAGGAGATGCTTTGGGCGGAATTGCTTTGTAATGACTTACATGTTTCAAAAGCGTTCAGCACTACAGCTAGTGTGATGCAAAAGTTCATTAGCGGAATTTGGCTTCTAATGTAAACAAAAATTGTGTTTGTTTTTTTTTTGTTTGTTTTTTTTAGGACATTTTTCTGGCGCTTTCTTTATAATGCACAAAAATTGCTGTACAGAGTCCATAGAATGTCTTAATGGGTAAAAATCTGTTACTGAAGACATGGACTCTTACTAATGTCTATTAGTGTTTGCTTTATGAATTGCAGAGGAGGTAAATGGCATTGCTAACATTGTGTACTTAAAGGGCAAGTTGCTCTTTTACGTAAATATTTGCACTTTTTATAACTGCACTCTCATATAAGTGTTAGCACTTGACTTATTGCTGCAAGACTTTGGCTTGTTAAATTAATTTTCTCTGCTCTTTAGCTGCTCAAATGATATAACAGCCACAACCTTGGACACTTTTGATTGGTCCCTGAACGTACCCATGAACTTATAACCCAATCAGATTCTAAACTTTAACTCCGCTTATAGATCTTCAAAGATCATATAGAAGCAAAATGGACCAAAGTAGTCCTTTCAAAGCATAACATCTGTTTGCATTTCCTGAAGTCTCAAGGAAGTATAAAGAGCTCACTTTTAGTCTATAGATCCCTTTAGCTGGCAGAGGGCAAGTTATACAGTAGACTCTCAGTTAACCGGCACCCATTGGGATTGGTAGATGCCGGGTTAAATGTTTCTGGTTGCTTGAGTCACTGTTAAGAGGCTTAGATTAGCTGAACATAGGATGCTCTGTTAAGTATATTTGTCAGTGAGGGCTGTTCTAGCAGCAGCAGCTTTCACTCCTCACTTACACACAGGTACATTCGGCTGGAGGGTGTGATGCTGGACCCAGGGAATGTAACCCCGACACTGCACTGGCTCAGTCACTCATGCCTATCTGCTTCCAGGTAAAACTTGAATAAGAGACGTAAACTGGATGCAATCTAGGTGCCTGTAAGCATTTTGTGTCGTGACAACCTGGCTCCTGGCATTTGTTGACCCCTTTAAATAAAAATGTAAATTTAAAGTACAGTATTCAAGCTTTTTTTCTGGTTGCTTGTGTTCTGGATAACGGAGTCTACTGTGTGTTCTATCAGAGGTATTTGATAATGCACAAAAACAAAGAAAAAATATTTCCATGTTCATTTTTAAGGATATTCCTCCTTAAGCAACAATGGGTTAATATCATCTGATTCACCTGTACTCAGAGATATCCTAGTATGCTTTCGCCTAAGGTGCAATACAATACACCACTATCTAAGAACAAGACCTAATGATGGCTAATGTCAGCTGTTTGCCTGGAAGGTCAATTTGTGAAACATCGAGGAAGTAAAAAGCAATAAAAGCTGCCGTGTGTTTTATTGATCACTCTTTGACATCTCACCTTGTAAGACTATATTTATATAATGGTGAAACAAAGTAGGTGTAAATCAGATAAATCTGTTGTGCTGAATTTACTTTAAAGGACTACTGTATTCTTATGGATTTAGTATACTCTTTTTGAGGAACTACACTTAAAATTGGATAAATGTTTTTTGTTTTAATTTAAAAGTTCAATTTCGGTGGTACATTTTAGTTTTTTCATTTTATTTCAGTAGCAGACGGAATAATGATCAGATGTTTTTATATTAAGACCATTTGATGCGTAGATGTGGTGATTAACACTATAAAGACTTCCTTCTATTTGTTATGGCACTTCATATATTCATATAGGTTGTGCATTGCAGTTCCCACCCCAGCAGCCAAGTGGTGAAGTGCTACCACTCCCACTATATTACAACGGAGCACAGACCTATAACCTCTTAATTATCTTCCTGTAATTTAGTCCATTAATATACTCAACCTCCTATTTTTTTTATTAGACCTTTCGGCTCAGCTTTCAATTTTATTTACAAGGCCAATACAATACCTTCATCTGTGAGCCTTTTACAACCCACCATCTGATGCGGCAAAATATTACACTAACAATAGAAACAATAATCTTTCACGATCAGGAGCGTGCCAAGGCTTCAGCGCCGTTCCAATCACACGGAGGCGGGGTGGCAGCATCCGAATACACTCTTCATTTGCTGCAACAGAACGCTGCTCACACAGTCACCTATTGGCAGATGAGAACCTAGAATTAAAGGGCCACTGCATAATGAAATCAAGTATATGTGTTTGAAAACGATGACACTGTTTAATAGCCTATTTAACTAGGGAAGCATGTAAAGCTGGTTTAATATATATATATATATATATATATATATATATATATATATATATATATATATATATATATATATACATATACACACACACACATACACACACACAAAGACCAGTGTTTGTATGTATTGATACAAACTGCGTGCTTCTGGGCATAAAGGGTTAAATGGTGTCTTTTTCAATCGGGTCAAATTAAAAAAAAAAAAAAAAAAAAAAAAAAAAAACAACCTCCCTTCCCCAGCTCTGACATGCATCAAAGACAAGATGGAATCCAATACTCATAAACAATCTTCGAAAAATCCTGTCTTTCTCTAAAAATATTCATTCTTCACAAACAAGTGGCATTTTTCTTGAACATCCCTTTATATGAATGGGATGCCAGCTGCTAGGCTAATGTCAGATAATATAGGAAGGGCAGTTAGTGGGTCAGCATGTTACACATCTGGCGGGTTGGTGATCTTAGCAGCTTTGGAGCTGTATTTTGCAAGCTCATCAGAGTAGTTTCTTACGATCAGCATTCTGTTTGGATAAAAAAAATAGTTCCCCCCTCTGTACATAAAATGCAAACCGTTCCAAACAGGGAAACTATTCTTGGGACACATGCAAATAAGGCTAGAGCTTCTATTAAAGCAACTACATTTGGTTTTAGCTTGTAGTAAAGCAGAGCTGACCGATTTGGAGAGAGCTTAAAAAATCATGCAAATGTAATATTTCTACTCCTACAGTCATTCTCTGGGCAATTAAGTATGTAGGGAATGTGTTTTGTTGGAGTTCTGGCCTTCATGTTTTTGAGCGTTACAAGAAAAATTGACCCTTTTTAGGAGGGATTAAATGGAAATTGCAACAGATGTTGTTTTGAACCCGACTAATGATACAATATCATAGAATAATGTTTGCCCCAACCAGTTAAACATTTATTTTTAATGTTCATTTGTTATCTCTATGGGTTGTCCATTTCCAGTGCCTCTACTGGCTTTATTCTCTCCCTTTCTAATGTTCTGTAATCTGCTGCACTGTTTACTTGTGGCAGGTGGATTTCTTACACACAAGCTTTGGAAGCCTTAATTACACAAGAAACACTAGATAATTTACCTCCATAAGTAACCAGTAGATTGTGACACTAAAATGAATGAGAATGAAATGGGCAGAAACACTGAAAATGGATTATCCATGAAAGCAAGCAAACCGACAATAAAAATGTGAATAAAACTTTTCTCATAAAATCTACTGCACAAGCTACCGATGAGAGGCAGTGTAATAACTGTATCTCTAGCTGTTTATCAAGCCTTTTTTTTTCCCACTTCAGCAATATAGTCAATGATTGTGTTTAATCTGCTTTTGTGTCCATCTGAGTATCTGTATGGAACTGGAATCTCAGTGAGTGTCCTGCCCTGGCAACTGCTGTCTATATAGTGTAATGAAACTGTCTACAGTGATAGGAACACAGCAGTGTCCTTGATGTCCTGATGTGGGCATATCTCTCCTGTGACAGCCCTGGGAGGGAAATGTGCTTATGTTGAGGAAAATGGGTAAGGCTGCATTTATGTACAAATGTCAACATGCACACGGGCCAGTGCTCCTAAAATGTGTATTGTTGGCTGCTAAGTATTTTTCCAACGGAAGTTTTCTAATGAAAAAAGTTGACTTGTTGTCTAAGGGTGTAAATTTTGTACCAACCATGCATTTTAATATATTTGATACAATTTTGGATTTGAAAAGACTTGTGAGATTTTTGCCACTTAAATATTTTGCAGTTTGTTGAAGTTTCTGTAATTAATCTACATTATGATATTGAAAATATCCCAGGTGGCTCAAGTCCAAGGTTTGATTTTGGAGTCTAGTGGTCCATTGACTTAGAAATATTGCATAATACCAATTTTTTTGTAAAAAAAATAAAAAATAAATAAAAAAATAAAAAAAAAAAATAAAAAAAAAAAAAATATATATATATATATATATATATATATATATATATATATATATATATCTCCATATCTCCATCCTATATGGTTAATATCCCTGGTGCATACTATTTATTGGGATATAATTAAAACTGGAAAAACACTCCGCTTGGTGATAAACTAAAAAAGTGCCAAAACGAATATTGTTTGTCTATATTATTGTTGGGGGGAAAAAGAAGACTAGTAATATTTTTATAGAGGTTTATAATCAATCCTCATATGCAATGCCATATTGCCAAACCAATACAATACATGGATATGTTTCACTGCTTAATCCCAGGATTAACAAAAAGAATAACCATATATATAGCACTTAATTAAAAACACTAAAAACAAATGAGCCAGAATACACCTTTTAAATCATGAAAGGCAAAAATAGACAGATTCAACTTTGCACATCAATCATCAATGCAATATACTTGCGTTCCTTGTGCTGGTAATATAACCTGACATTTGTATGGCTAAATAGCCATTATCTACTGTCCTGTAGCCATTGTGCAGATTGCCAGGTGTTCTTGACCAACTGTTTGCCAACGGGCCGTTTCGTTCTCTGTCAGAACTTTTTCTGAGGCTTGTATGAGGTGTATTCTGGCTTATTTATTTTTAGATATATAGGGTAGATGTATTTCAGAAGACTGTTGAGGCTAAGCCAAATTTCAAATTGGATTAAATGTAGGGCACATAACTTGTCTAGGAAGGAGTAGGAAGCACTTTTTCATTCCAACAAAGAAATAGGGATTAGGGTGGATCAGTGGTTGTGTTAAACAGTATTAAATATAGAAACAAAACACTTAAACATCACATATCTACCAGTGTCTTCCAGCTGTCTGTTCTTCCTGAAACTGGCAACAGGGAATTGAGAAGGTTCTTGCTACATCCTTTGCCAATTTCTTATTTGTGTAATAAAAAAAATGTAACCACAAATTTTCATCATCTCCCTAAAGTGCATAAATCACTTATAGATCCACCTGGGAGGCCCATTTGATCAGGTTTTGAGTGTTTGGTGGAAGATCAAGAGCCTATCTGGATACTTAAGAGATGCCAAATGATTTGGAGGGACACATTTGGACTGGGTGTATAAGCGGCTTACATTGAATATCGCCTCTTTATTTGTATATACCACATCATTTGGATTTGAAAGCCATTTGTTTTTTGTTTGTTTTTTTAAAGCTTTTCTTAATGTTTAAATAATTTTGTAGAATTTATGTTGGCTGCTGAAGTTTTATTAAGCCATAATTTATTATATTTTTAACAATTGTTCTCTCCAGACCTCTGTAGTGCTCATTTGCTCCCTCTTATGCCAATCTGTTTTTAGGATGGTGAAGGGGGCACAAATCTTTGGAGTGGATAATCCATATTGAGCGAATATTTGTTAATTTCTGTTCTATATAGATTATTTGCTCTTGAACTGGAGGGACTACACCCAATCTTTGAAAGTTACCTTAATTCTTCTGTCTGAGATTTTACATTAGCTTGAGATGCAGGGGGTTCACATGAGATCAGATAAATCATTTGAACTAATCAGGGTGGCTCATGATTAACATGAATGATTGAAACAGGGATATTTAGTAAGTTAGTTGCAATTCTTATCCCAGATACTTTCCAGGCTCCTAGAAAACAGCCTGTCTGGCACCTAAACACCTTCCTGACTCTTAGGTTTTGGATATTTTTGTCCAGTTACCTATAGATATATGATGCTACTAGATCCTGTTGTGCAAGGGTTGTCCTGGGCCTTGTAGGAGGAAAGGGTGATGTCAATTTCAATTAGAACCGGTTATCTAAAAAATATATATATATATATTTTTTTTTTTGTTTTGTTTGCTTATTTGGTTTTTTTTGTCCGTGGGTTACACAGCTGCTAATGGCATTAGATTGTTCGACACTTTAACCATAAGTGGTCCTTTACCTGCCTACCTCCAGGTACATATTTAGAATGATTGTCCTTCCCAGAGAAACACGCCATTTCATGCACTCTTGTAGCATAATTTTATGAATTACATATAAAAAAAAAAATTGTGTACTCTGAAACAAGTTGATCGAAATTGGCTTATTGCAGACAGAAATACTAGGAAACCATAATGAAATGGGCTTTGCGCAAATGTATTACTAAGAGCAGGGCGAATGGGTTAGGTCATAATGAGAAATTGTGCTGTCTGATAGTGATGGAACATGAGTAATAACTGCTCTCTGTCCCTTCTCTCGTAGGAGTCAAATGTACTTATTGCTGCTAACAGTCAGGGCACGATCAAGGTAAGTTCAAATGTTCAACCCCAGCACTTGGCTGCTTTGTATTGAGAATGAAGCTTAGCTGATCCCTTGTAAATCATTCCATCAGGGATGTGATCTCTCTGCATTCAAAGACCACATGTTCAGAACTGTAAAAAATATTAGAATATCTGCTTCTGCCTAAAAATATCACATTCCTTACTTGTAGATTTTATGCAACAATTTAACTTATTTCACTATTTACAGCATAATCATTATTACCAGAAATGCAGATCTATTCAAAATTGGTAAACATTAATGTGAAACTAACCCACGTTTTGTGGCTCTAAGCTGAAGTCACCAAACTTGGATCATATGTTTGTTGTAACCCATACTATATGTGCTTAAAGTAAGTGATTGAATTGTAAATTTGAAAACTTACTTTAAAGTGGAAGTTACACCTAAACAAACGTTTTACTTCCTGCTCTTTATTTGTAGAAGTCCTCTTTATGTTCGTGTTCTGTGTTATTCTTGAGTTTACACTAATGTAACTCGAGCTTTGATTGGCGCTTGAGCTGGCCCTTGGAACTTTTTGACCCAATTTGCTCAGTTTCCTAGTGGCAGCAACACAGATTAAATGTAAAATGAGGAGTAACTTGCAAAATTTAAGTTTTTTTTTTATATTTTACATAGATAATTAATCTTGTGTAAAAGTGATTTTTAATGTATAAAAAAAAGTTTAGTCTTTACTTAAAGTGAAATAGGTTTGAACAGTTTGCTTCTATTCTTATTGTGTCCTTTTACAAATGATGGTATCGGTAACTCATCAGAAGTATATCTACATTCCTTGTAAGATTGCCATCTGCCTTAATGATCATCTGGCTAAGCAAACAGCTGATCGACAAGCCTTCTTCCTTAGTCTTTTAGCAGGTTGTAATAGAATCAAACCCTGATCCTTAGCCTGTTTTGTTCTTCATTTGTGTTCAAAATCACTATTTTCATAAGCCATTAGCCCTGTTAAAAGATGCTCTACTTGATAGTATTATAGATTAAGTGTTTGGGACAACCATGCCCTGTAAAGGAACTCAAAGTTCTTCATGGGTTATAATTTAAAACTATCAGTAAGAAGTTTTATCAAATTAATGTTTATTTCTTACAGTACATTTTCATTGAAGTTTGCAGTTTTTAGCTATCATTCTTTGGAACAACCCACTATGGACAGACTGATCTTACCAATGATACATACCCTCATTAAGAAGCAATAATTGCTAATCACCCCTGGGTGCTACATCTATTGTCCTCCATGTCAAGATGAGACTGGGCATGCTCAGACTCAAGGGGTAGCAGGACTAATTACTTACTGGGGTCTTAACATGCCCTATTTTACACCGAATACAGTAAAGTCAGAGCAATTTGCAGTGATTTGCTTTTAGTAATGTGTTGTCGGTTTTTAGTGAATCTGAAAGACTTGGAGGTAAAAACTGCACATTTCAATGTAAGATTGCAAAGGAAAATTATTTTGACCACAGCATTTAACTGTTAAAGAATGGACCACGTATAAATTTAAAATGTGTACTTTTCAAACCTTTGCTGTGTCACTCACATATGCACTCTCATTGCACTGTGCTGTTGGGTAGTATGTCATTCTGCCAAGAGAGAGCTCCATCATTTAGCTTGTAGAAACCCAGATCTAATTCTATTGTTTCTTACCAAGATAATCATGTTTTTTTCTTTCCTCTCTTTCTTTAAAGGTACTGGAGCTGGTATGAAATATGGACTTTCCACATAGTAAAGCGAGGGGCCACCCAACTAGCGTCTCCTAGGACAGAAACGACCTGCAGAAAAAAAATGCTCAGTACTCTCTAATGGACATTGTTGAAGCATTTTCCTTAATTTTCTTCTGGACTGTCTGAATACTTTTGATGGTGAGGGCTCAAACAGACTGGATGGAAAAGTTCTTTGACAAATCTGAAGAGGCCACGTGTGACCGTCAAATGTTCTCCTCCACTGTGTAACTGTCTTCTGTTGATGGATTCCTTCCTACGTAGAAGAAATACCCCAGGAGATATAATTGCTTCATTTTTCTCTGAGAAAGCCAAAACATTAAACCTAAATCATGCAAAAGCAAAAATAAAGATTTAAATGTTTCTCAAGACAGGTTGTATTTGTGACTTTCGGGTGAGAAATCCTGATTACAGGCAATTAATGCAGGAAATACATTTTCTGGTTGATCATGGCAGCACCATAAAGAGCATTTCACTCGCAGGTGTAGTGAAAAATGTGTTTTGCTTTAAAACAAAAATCTAAATAAACCAATAAACCCAATATTTTAATTTTTACAAGTAATTTCTGATGGATTTCTACACTGCTTAATTAGTACATATTCAAGTTTTTGGGAGGTATATTAAAATGGCCCTGTCTCATTAACATGTTTTTTTTTTATTTTTTCTTAGTTTTAAAAACTGGATATACATTGTACTAGCAGCTTTTTTTGGTTAAAGTGAAATATTCCTGAGTTATACAGATTTTTGTGTTGCATTATGCTAATGGGTAGCTCAATATGCAAATGTTTGACTTATTCTGATTAATATAAGGATGGGCCCTAACTACATGGGGGGGGGGGGGGTAGGTTGTGCTTCCTTGTTTGAGTCTGCAAACAAGGGGGGAAACAGTGTCGCCGATTTATCACATCAAAGCAACTAATTAATATTCAATAGCCACACATTTGTATAATAATGCAGCACAAACCACCATGATAAATTTTGTAGCAGTGGATTACTTTTAAAAACAAATTGCTAGTACAATGTATCAACTGTTTCTCTGGCTATTTAACAAAAAATAAACCTACTTGTATTTAGTTTGGCATTCCCTTTACAGATGTTAGAGTAACGCATTTTATTCCATTATATTTATAAGTTCTAAAGGGGCAGTCACATTTATATTTAATGAAAATGTATGCATTAATCACATTTTTGTGTCCTTCAAAATTAAATAAAATGTTTTTCTTGGACTTTAAACTATAGTAGGGACTTTCATGCGCGATTGATAGAGATGGAGTCCCCTCTCATGCTTCCTAATTGAGCAAGACATGCTCTGCTACATGATACTAGGCAGTAACCATTCCAGCATTATGATTACAGTAATATTTCAAGACTTCAATTATCTACTATTTATAAGAACATCCTCCTAATCTACCTTTCTAAGAACAGCATTATATTTATTTTGAGGCTGGGAATTACTCTGACTTTAGAGGTAGGCTAACACTTTTGGGAAAGGCTTGGTGAAAGGAGAGTGTTTGTGTTGCTGATTATCTATCTGGCAGTAGTGGCCGCCATCTTGTTATGACACTTTAGCTCAGTCCCATGATTTAGCTCCGCTAAATGTACGTGCTTTGAAACTTTGTCCAAGGCGGTCTCTGCTGCTTTGCCATTGTAAATACCCCATAGACTTTACTTTTATATTGCAATAAAAATGACTGCAATGTGATTTTATTTTCTTTTTGTTTCTTTAAATATAGAACTTTATAGCAATGGTTTCCAAACTTCGCCTCAAGGCTCCCCAGACAGGTCAGGATTTCAATGTGACACTGTGTGAACACAGATGAGACAATTTGCATTCAACAGGCAATGGAGCCTCTGTTTTCCTCCCCTGTGTTCACACAGTGTTGCATTGAAATCCTGACCTGTCTGGTGAGCCTCGAGGAGAGGTTTGGGAACCATTGCTTATCTCAATGTTGCATCAAGTTTTGGAAACATTATCTCCAGAAAGACACAATTTACACTGTTCAACTGGGGACCAGGTGCATGTTTTAACCAAATGCTTTTCCATAACACTCTCCAACCTTAAATAACAAGCAGCGTGTCTCTTTAAGCAAATTCAAAACTATTTTAAGAACTGATTTTCTCTATTATAAATTGTTCTGATATACTCAGCCTTGTTTGTGCAGCTCATTATGCTATTGTATGTCTTACTGTGTTTTGATAAATGTCTGGAATGATTAAATGTAGGACCAACACTGCCTACCTATAGACTCCAGCCTTTAAACTGAAATGTAAAGGAAATCAGGATTGCTTCTCGTATGTAGCAATGTTTTAGAATATACAACAGGAAGACTGGATGGGGTCCTATTGACTCTTTTTGTTTAGTCTTTCATTTGTATATGACTCTCTGTGACCCTATGGACTATAGCGCGCCAGGCACAATCGTCATGCCAATCCATAAGGTTTTCTTGGCAAAAATACTGGAGTGGGTTGCCAGTTTCTTCTCCAGTGACTCTTTCCAACTGTTAAAATATAAAATGAGCCATGCCTAGCAAAGCTTGAGTTCTTCCTTACTACCAGCTGCTGACTTTACCCCACCCTTTCATTCTTTAGCCTGGCGTTTGGGGATGTAGATTTGTGTTTTGTTGCTCCTTATGGAGCACAGACGTACCCTGTACACAATGTACTGCAGCGGCATGGGTTTTCTCATCAAGCACGTCGCCTGAGCAGGTTTCCTGCGGCTAGCAACTCCTCTGGCTTTAAAGACTAATTTATTATTAACCACCTTGTTTATTACCAGGATTTATTATTTGCAGCCTCAGAGAAAGAAAAAAAAAAGTAAAAGCATCTGGCTACATTTCAATAAACAGTGCTTGGATCTTGCTGCCTATACCCGTTCTATATCTCACATCCCAGTTATGGCTCTACATTAAACTTTAAAAAAAACGGCTTTCCGGCTAAAATATTTTTTCTGAATAAGTCTGTGCTGCTGTAATAGCAAAGAGCCTTATATGTTTAACCGATAAAAGTGCTGCCCTTAAATGAATAATCTTGAATGTGAGAAGGATCAGTTACTGCATATGTCAGGCGTAAGCGCAATGCTGCTGAATTAATTCCGCTTCGGAGGCCGTGAAAATACAATGGCATTTAGTACAGTTAGTGGAAGTGTTGACTGTTTTGGTGGTTTACATTATTCAGTTTCAGTTATCGGAGAGCTTTGCACATCACAAATATAAACGGTAAGCTGATGAATATTTTATTCAAGGCACATACAATGTATAAAGCTTACTATGGTTATGTTTGAAGGGATTTGAAAATCATATTTTAACTCAGGGGCAAGTAAAATGAAATATATTTAGTAATATTAAACTGTGTATCTGGTTTTGGTGTTAAAGGTGGTCTAGAGCTGGAGCACTACTAGTTACTCTGAACTGCCACCAGGATTCATCCATTACACTAACTGGCTGGGGCAGATGCCAACATCTCAGGATCTAGGGGAATATGGTAGACCCTTACACATGAAGGGAGACCGCTTGGATTTGTCACTCCAACTACTCTTCATTGGATTGTATGGTTTCTGTACAGTGAAATCAAGCATTCCTATAGCCCAAGCCAATCAAGAGCCCACAGGTAGTGTCATTGGCCCTCCACATGGATCCGTTAATTAGGATATGTAAATGTCTCTTCCCACAGACCCTATCAAATAACATGTACTTCCCTTCTTATAGATCCAAACAATTTATTGTAAAACATGGTCTATCCCGGACGCAAGGAGGTGGATTAATACACCCCTAGGAACACATATGGCTACACAAAAAGGATAATTAATTTCCAAACCGTTTTTAACACGCCTCAAACCGGTATAGTTTCTACAAAATATGGCATAGTATTTAAAAAAATTAAGAAAATGAATAAAAAATAAATAAAACGCAAGCCCGTTTTATTCAGATTTTCGATCCCAGAGAATATCCTTCTTATCTTCCCAGTAGCACTCTGGGAAACCATGCAGATCCAGCAGTGCCTGTATTAAAACACACGCAGCCTTATTAAATTGCAATTCGGCCAATTGAATAGTGCTCTATTTAAGGACATAGCATATATTTTTTTACAGAAGTTTTTAGTTTGTGAAGACCTTGCTTTTGCATAGAAGTTCACTAACCAAAAACTTCTGTAAAAAAATAAAATAATATTCTATGTGCTTATATAGAGCCCTATTCAATTGGCCGAATCGCAATTTAATAAGGCTGACGGTTTATAAATCTGGGGTTCTTTTTTTATTATTATTATTTGGGGAGACACTAGCCATGTGACACTGGTATACGAGGATTATCTTCTCTCCTAACTAGTACCTTTTTATGTTTTAACATAATGATAAGCTGTTAAAAATGCTGACTTAACTTTGTAAACATTAAATAAACATAAACGCTATAGAGGTCCTTGGAAATTTAATTTGATCGGTGGAGCCAAAAGAGATGGGTCTGCTTATAAAATTATTTTACAACTGGAAGATAGTTGTTTCGGGAAACATTTTGATTCATTTTTTTTTTCTTTGCATCAAAAATGAAGCTGTTTACCAACTGACTAAGTATTTGCTATTAAGCAGAAAAATACATCCACTTTCAGTTGCCTTTAAGTACTAACTGCAATTTAATTTTTTCATGTACAGTGCTTTATTTTATACACTTAAAATGTTATTTTCATATTAAATGCCCATAAAAACAAAGCAATAAGCAATACAGAACCACTGTGCCGGGAAGGATGGTGTTTCCATAAAAGTAATTTCTGATCCATCTCTGTGTCGAGATTAAAGGGCAACTGTTCATATAGAATTGTCTTTTATTTAATAATTCTTTAGCAAAAAAAATGATTTTTTTTTATCAATGCAGGTTTTGAAACCTACATTTGAACTTTGCTGTCTCCAACAGAGCTGCTTCTGTTCACCCTATATTAGGTGTCCAGGGCGTGGTAGCAAATGTTCTCTGGATGTTGCCATAAAAGTTTTTCTACTGACCAGTATTTTTGCTGGAAGACCCCCCTCCCCATAGAGTGGATATAAAAAGTCTACACACCCCTGTTAAAATGTCAGGTTTCTGTGCTGTAAAAAAATGACAAAGATAAATCATTTCAGAAGTTTTTCCACCTTTTAATGTGACCTATAAACTGTACAACTCAATTGAAAAACAAACTGAAATCTTTTAGGTAGAGGGAAGAAGAAATATAAAAATAAAATATGGCTGCATAAGTATGCACACCCTTAAACTAATACTTTGTTGAAGCACCTTTTGATTTTATTACAGCACTCAGTCTTTTTGGGTATGAGTCTATCAGCATGACACATTTTGACTTGGCAAGATTTGCCCACTCTTCTTTGCAAAAACACTCCAAATCTGTCAGATTGCGAGGGCATCTCCTGTGCACAGCCCTCTTCAGATCACCCCACAGATTTTCAATGGGATTCAGGTCTGGGCTCTGGCTGGGCCATTCCAAAACGTTAATCTTCTTCTGGTGAAGCCATTCCTTTGATTTGGATGTATGCTTTGGGTTGTTGTCATGCTGAAAGATGAAGATCCTCTTCATGTTCAGCTTTCTAGCAGAAGCCTGAAGGTTTTTTGCCAATATTGACTGGTATTTGGAACTGTTCATAATTCCCTCTATCTTAACTAAGGCCCCAGTTCCAGCTGAAGAAAAACAGCCCCAAAGCATGATGCTACCACCACCATGCTTCAGTGTGGGTATGGTGTTCTTTTGGTGATGTGCAGTATTGTTTTTGCGCCAAACATATCTTTTGGAATTATGGCCAAAAAGTTCAACCTTGGTTTCATCAAACCATAACACCTTTTCCGACATGCTTTTGGGAGACTTCAGATGTGTTTTTGCAAAATGTAGCCTGGCTTGGATGTTTTTCTTCGTAAGAAAAGGCTTTCGTCTTGCCACTCTACCCCATAGCCCAGACATATGAAGAATACGGGAGATTGTTGTGACATGTACCACACAGACAGTACTTGCCAGATATTTCTGCTTTTATATTGCTGTAGGCCTCTTAGTAGCCTCCCAGACCAGTTTTCTTTTCATCAATTTTGGAGGGAGCTCCAGTTTTTGCTAATGTCACTGTTGTGCCATATTTTCTCCACTTGATGATGACTGTCTTCACTGTGTTCCATGGTATATCTAATGCCTTGGAAATTCTTTTGTACCCTTCTCCTGACTGATACCTTTTAACAATGAGATCCTTCTGATGCTTTGGAAGCTCTCTGTGGACCATGGCTTTTGCTGTGGGATGTGACTAAGAAAATTTCAGGAAAGGACAACTAGAGCAGTTGAACTTTATTTGGGGTTAATCAGAGGCACTTTAAATGATGGAAGGTGTATGCTGACTAACACGATTTGGAATGTGATTGCTTAATTCTGAACACAGCTACATCCCCAGTTATAAGAGGGTGTGCAGACTTATGCAACCACATTATTTTTCTTCTTTTTTTTCTTCCCTCCACCTAAAAGATTTCAGTTTGTTTTTCAATTGAGTTGTACAGTTTAGAGGTCACTATAAAGGCGGAAACTTTCTGAAATGATTTATCTTTGTCTCATTTTTTTTACAGCACAGAAACCTGACATTTTAACAGGGCTGTGTAGACTTTTTATATCCACTGTATGATGGGGAAAAGGGGTGATTTACCATTTTCATAATTGGAAGTTATGTCCTGTTGAGTTTTGTTGTGAAAGGAGACTGATATTTGGGTTGGGAGACTGACCTTGGCTGGATCTTTGCTGTTGAATGCAAGGGGCACCTGTTGATAATGGAGGGAGTGATGTTTGTCCCAAAAGTGGAGGGGGGGGGGGGGCTGCTTAACATGGCAGGTAATGCAACCCTGGATACTTTAAGTGTTGACCTGATGGATAAACTGTCAAAGATATTTTCAAGTTTTAGCCTGTACATGATAGGACATGCATAAGAATTTTCTCTTGAGATTAAAATCCAAGAGTCATTCTATGCATAAGGACAGTGTGAGTACTGTATGTATGGTGCAGCACATCAATTTTAGAATTTGAACCATGTCTATTCATCAAATCGTACTAAAGCCCATAAAAAAATATTGCTCATTGCCACCTAAATAGAGTGATTACCCGTCATAAATAACGGTATGAGTCAATTTCATTGGGACGCTGCAAAATAAAATATTTATTTCACAGAACATTAATTGTAATGTGAAAAACAATTCAATACAATCTTTATTTTCTTGTATTTTTTTTTATTCTTTATTCTCTCTTTTATCTCTCACCTCTCACCCCTCCCCTTCTCCTTTCTCTCTCTTCCACTATCATTCTTGTTTTTCTCTTCACCACTTTTCTCTCCCCTCCCTCCTTTCCTCTATCCTGTTCTTCCTCTCTCCTTTTCTGTCTTTGCTAATCCTCTTTTTCTCCTTTTCCATGTCTCTTCTTTACTCTCCTTTCCTCTCCCTTCCCTTTTCTGTCTTGCTCTCTCTTCTCTCTACTTTTTGTCTTTGCTCCACCTCTTTCTTTTTTCTCTTCTTTTTTCTTTCCCTTTTGTCTTTGCTCCACTTCTCAGTCTTTTCTCTCTCCTCCCCTTCTCTCTCTCTCCTTTGTCTTTCCTCTTCTTCCCTCTCTCCTTTCCTCTCCCTTCCCTATCTCCTTTGCTCTTCTTCTTTCTCTCCATTTCTATTTCCTCTCCCCTGTCTCTCATTTCTGTATTTGCTCTCCTCTCATTTCATCCTCCCCTCTGCCTTCTTTCTCTTCTTTCTGTCTTGGCTCTCTCTTCAATTCCACCTTTCTCTCATTCGCTCTCTCCTCTCACTTCTCTCTCCCTTCTGTATTTGCTTTGCTTTTCCCTCTCCTCTCCCCTATCTCATTTCTGTTCTTGCTCTCTCCTCTCCCTTCTCTCTCATTACAGTCTTTGCTGTCCTTCTCCTCTAATTTTTTTTATCTCCTATCCCTTCTCTCTCTCTCGTTTTGTCTTTGATCCCCTCTCCTCTCCATTATCTCTCCCTTTCAATACAAATAATTTTGTCTTAGTCTGTTTTTTAAACATATGCTAGACCAGCTATTCCCAAAGTATTTCAGTCATGGAACCATTTCTGGAGTAAAAGTTTTGGGACTGAACCCAATAAGTACAAATAAAATGTCCTATTGGATGCTATAGCTCCTCTCGTGTTCCAATACTCTTCCCCAGTTTCCATATTAAGACAAAGGATTTTATCATATCTCCCCCAGACCATGTCAAAAACACCAGAGAAAGCTTTTGGGTGAAACTATTATATGGGACAGGATTCCTCAGAAAACAGATTGTGAAGCATTGTGCTATTGAGTTTTATGTATCTAATAGTTATGAAGTAACAGACATTAGCAACAAACTTAAGAAATAGTATCTAGAGTGGAAAATGTGGTAAAAAAACTAAAAAGGCACTAGGCCCATTCTTATCTTCCCTAATCACTTGATGTAAGGCAAGATAACTTGCTATTTACACCCGATGTATCTAGTTTGGGTGGATTATGAGTGGGGCTTTCACTATTTCCACCATCAAAAAAATCTGAGCACTATTACAATAATGTGGTTAGTTTCTTTCTAAACCTTAATTTCCACATAAGTATTACTTTTCTTTTTTTATTTTATTTGTATTTTATTGTTTAACAAGCAGTCCATATATGATGAATAACAAGAGCAATTTTAGAAATGACTTGTAACATTTACGTTGTAACAAGATGTATTTCCTCATTAGCATTAATAAATTGTTTATTAAGTATTTTGTAACTTCTTTCGCTAAGAGTCAAGCCTCCTCATGAGAAAAACAAAGACCCCTATCCTATAGCCCAATTTGTAAATGTATACACACTTAGAATCTGTGGCAATATTTAGAGCAGTTTTATTAGCGCCTCTGAATTCAATTATCAGTTACCTGACCACAATCACTACAGGACAGCCAAAGACGCAAAACCGATCTTAGAACTCCATTGTTTTTAGCACAGCTCGAATATTATGAGCTCTAAATAATTAGCGCTAGTTTGCAAACTGTACTTTACAAGCGTGGGAAGACATTTTTAATCTCAAAATAGTCTTAAAACCCACAAATATGCAATTGCATTTTTTTTTAAATGTTATTTCTGAGTAATATCAGCCCAGGGACTCAAAGGGTTAATACGGACCCAGATACATTTTATAGATTGCTTGATTGTAACCCTGATCTGCAAATATTACTTATTGGCACTAATTCATTCTTAGCCTCCAATTGTAGATTATCAGCCATATTAAATTCCCCCAACATGAAAGCCATAGCCCGTAACGGAGCCCGCAAGACTTACGGCTATTAAATTGGCCTCTAAAAGCTACCCGCTAACGACTTGCAGGATACAGGTGGGAAAAACCCTACGGGATGTCGAAATCGGATCTCTGTTGCCGCAAATCCTTTGATCTGTCAAGCCTGTAACTGTTACGTTTAGCATCATCCATCTTTCCCTCAACTCTGACCTGTTTCCAAGTCTGGGCTGCTGAAAAACATCCCCACAGCATGATGCTGCCACCACCATGTTTCACTGTGGGGATGGTGTTCTTTGGGTGGTGAGATGTTTTGGGTAGCGTTTTCTTTGATAGCGTTTTCTTTGATGCCTGAAAAGTTCCATTTTAGTCTCATCAGACCAGAGCACCTTCCTCCATACATTTTGGGAGTCTTCCACATGCCTTTTCACAAACTCAAAACGTGCCATTTTGTTTTTTGCTGAAAGTAATGGCTTTCTTCTGGCCACTCTGCCATAAAGCCCAACTCTATGGAGCGTATGGCTTACTGTCGTTCTATGTACAGATACTCCAGTCTCTGCTGTGGATCTCTGCAGCTCATCCAGGGTTACCTTAGGTCTCTGTGCTGCCTCTCTGATCAATGCCCTCCTTGCCCGGTCCGTGAGTTTTGCTGGGCAGATGTCTCTTGTCAGGTTTGCTGTTGTGCCATGTTCTTTCCATTTGGTTATGATAGATTTGATGGCGCTCCTGGTTATCATCAAAGATTTGGATATTTTTTTATAACCTAACACTGACTTGAACTTCTCAACAACATTGTCCCTTAATTGTTTGGAGAGTTCCTTGGTCTTCATGGCAGTGTTTGGTTAGTGGTGCCTCTTGCTTAGGTGTTGAAGCCTCTGGGGCCTTTTAAAAAAAGGTGTGTATATGTAATGACAGATCATGTGACACTTAGATTGCACACAGGTGGACATCATTTCACTAATTATGTGACTTCTGAAGGTAATTGGTTGCACCAGAGCTTTTTATGGGCTTCATAACAAAGTGGGTGAATACATAAGCACATGACAATTTTCTGTTTTCGATTTCTAAAAAATAGTTTTATCTATATATTTTTCTTATTTCACTGCACCAACTTAGACTATTGTGTTCTGACCCATCACATTAAATTCAGTTTAACAAAACATTGAACTTAAGGCTGTAATGTAACAAAATAGGTAAAAAGTCAAGGGGGGTGAATACTTTTGCAAGGCACTGTATATATTACAATGAAAAAAACAATTCTGCTCACCAAATGGGAAATGTGGATTATGGGATATAATGCAATATAAGTGAATGATTTGTGAGGTAAACCTATTGGTTTGTTATCTGCACTGAAATGTTGGTAAAATTGCGTTACTGCATAAGTAGTTGATGTTTTAGACAAATCTGCAGCAAATCTGTAAAGAATTGCAAGGTTGTATGCAGGGGCGTAGAAACTTGGGGGATGAGGGGGACAAATCCCCGCCCCCTCACATTATACCATAGAGGGAAATTTGTCTTGTAATAATTTGAAGAATGCACTGGCCCTTTAAACTCCACAGGCTGTGCTGCGCAGAGTTGCTCATGCAGCGTGATTGCACAGCAGAGCTCCGCTCCTCTAACCCTCTCACACATTTCTCCTGAGCAGTGGAACCTAACTGGCTGGATGAGAGCTGACCATGGAGCCCTCGCACTGATCGGCAGCCTCTTCCTCTCTGTCCACTTTCTGCTCTCATAACAGACCTGGCTGACCCTTCTCTCACAGACATGATCAGTGACCGCGAGAAGATCATAACCTGAAGGAAGCGGGAACCGAATGCTCAGACATATCATGGTTTGTGCAGTGTAAGGCCCAGATTAAATATTATATATAATGTGCACATAGATTGTAAAAATGTATACATTGTACACATATACATACACATATATATATATATATATATATATATATATATATATATATATATACTAGCAAATTACCCGTCAAAAAATGACGGCAATGAAATTGTAAGTGAGCTTATGCGGTTTGGTGTAGAATAATCAAATAAATTATACATTAATAAATTAATATACTTTACCTATTTTCAAGTAATATATGCAGGAAGCATTGTGTTGAAGAGCTGGCAATCTGTTTTGATGTTGCTGGAGCATTAGTGGTGTGGAGCTGCTGTGTAAGCGTGATGAATGTGTGCAGTGTAATGTGTGCGTGCGCGAGACCAAACCGTTAGCGTAGTTGTGTACTTCCGCATTGTTCTAAAATGGCGGGTAATATGTGGTATGCGTCTGTAGCGGAATATCGGTCGGTGTTTTGCGAGTTTCTTGTGGTGTTTTGCGTGTTTAGAGTGCTGTAGCCTCGTTTTCGTTTGGTTCGGCGGCCATTTTTTCTCTCGCTTAGAGAATTTTTGAGTGTTTAAACTCTTTTATTTTGAGTTAAATTAAGATGAAACTTCATTTTTTGAGGTCCTGGATGCCCCCTCTTGATGTAGGTAAGCTTTTTATGTATGTGTTGTGTGTATTTATTGTGTTTTTCATTTTTTCCTGTTCGCGGGTTGCGGACGATTTTTGCGAGGTCGTAATGAGTGGTAACGTGTCTCGTATATTGTTTGCGTTGCGACGTAAAGTTTGCGAGGGTCGCAGTTGCTGTGTCATGTTGTTTGCCTTGCCAGCAACTGCGGCCCTCGCTTTGCGAGCCCGCAAGCGTGAGCAACGGCTTGAGCAAGCTTGCCTGCTCACAACTATATATGTGATATATAGTATATGTACAATATATAATTTAGTAGTTATTAATTATGAGTATTGCAGTATTTTATGATATATTTTGTATTGGACAAACGCCTTATTTATATTGACAAGCTTTCAAGAGGTTCAACCTCTCTTTTTCAAGTCTGAAGTATTGCTTCAGACTTGATAAAGAGAGGTTGAACCTCTCGAAAGCTCGTCAATATAAATAAGTTGTTTGTTCAATATAAAAGGTATCAAATTGTACTGCAATACTCATTATTAATCTATATATATATATATATTAATAATTACTAGATTACTGGACATTCACGGCTGATTCACTTCACTGTTCCATTATTTACACACACACACACACACACACACACACACACACACACACACATATATATATATATATATATATATATATATATATATATATATATATATATATATATATATATATATTGCCTAATGGTCCCCCAGGTTGTTTCTGAAGTCCCAGGGACACTCTGCCTACATATCCATATTTCTTGTGAGCCTGAGGGTTTTTTAACCCCTCACATTGCCTTATTTAAATTTTTATTCACCACATCCCGTCATGGGTGGGGGTTTATACAGATAGATGGATTGCTATATAGATGGTTAGGAAGATGTTAAGGCTAGTGTAGGGGGGATATCAGACAATGAGACTGTAGCAATTGTGAGCGTGAAAATGACATCATCTGTAATATGGAATAAGGTTAAGAAGTGAAGTACATACATACAGATGGAAAAGGTTGCATTTCATTATCTTTCTAAATATTTCTATAAGTGTGTAACAGGATTTCTAGACCTCAGTTTTCTGTTAGACATATTACAGTCTAATAGACTACATAACACTGTACTGTGCGGAGCCTAATGAGTGGTAATTATATAATCTGTAATGTCAGCAGTCCCATCATTCTTTGCAGGACGCTATTTCCTTTAATTTGTACTTTGCTTCTCGCAAACCCTAATTGCATGCTGAGACCTGTATATATGGTGTTTGTGGAAAAATCAGCAGTTAATGTTGCCGGTCAAGCCGATATAGTTTCCTTTCATTCACATGGGAGAAAGAAGCCCTTCTTGATGTTCCATATATATTATAAGGTTGCCATACATTTATGTATTGTCTTGAACAAATACACTTGAAAATAAGGGAAATGTTTTTAGAATGAAAAAATATTTTATATGCGTTTATGATGCAATGGAATCTACCATTGTGGGTTCTGCTTATCCGCTTCCTGAGTAAGAATGAAATTTGAATGCAGAAGACAATTCTTCACAATTGCAATGCAGTAGCTAAAATGGCCAGTGTTTTAGAAACAAAAAAAAGTCATTAGTTTACAATGACACACCCTCCTGAGAGAGAAGTAGACAGAAACCTCTCAGGAAATTAAAAAGGTTTCGGTTATTTGTGTTTTTCTTTATTTTTTTGATTTTTTTTTATCAAGTTTAGTTATTCAAAAGATCATACAGATAAAGACTGAACACAGTGGGTTTTCTTAAGTGTGTTCAGATTCAATGCTATAATTATTGCTATTTTGCTATTAAAAAAAAAAAAAGGGTCAGTGTAGTGGTCAAACAAATAGGTTTAATTTTTCTGTTTAGTAAATTATTAGTAATTCCTTACACCTTAAACACCTAATAAGAGGATGAGAGGAGCAGATCTGCTGAATTCCACAATGTAAAATTTCAAATTTAGGTTTTAAAAACTATATTGCCTTTTTTCTTCACCGATTTAATTTCTAACTAGCGAATTGCCCGTCAAAAAATGACGGCAATCAAATCGTAAGGTAGCTAATGCTGTTTGGTGTCTAATACTAAAATATATAATAGATGAATAAATGAATATACTTTACCTATTTTGAAGCATTGTGTTGAAGAGCTGACAATCTGTTTTCATGTTGCTGCAGCATTAGTGGTGTGGAGCTCCTGTGTAAGAGTGCTGAATGTGTGCAGTGTAAGAGTGTGCGTGCGCGAGACCAAACCGTTAGCGTAGTGGTGTACTTCCGCATTGGCGTAAAATGGCGGGTTATCTGTGTTATGCGTCTTTGCGGATTATCCGTCGGTGCTTCGTGTTGTTTTTCGAGTTTCGTGTGTTGTTTTGCGAGTGTGTTGCAGTGTTTTACGTGTTGAGAGTGCTGTAGCCTCGTTTTGGTTTTTTTCGTCGGCCATTTTTTCTCTCGCTTAGCGATTTCATTAGTGTCTAAAGTGTTTTATTTTTATTGAAATGAAGGTGTAACTTGGTATTTTGAGGTTCTGGATGGTTCCTCTTGCTGTAGGTATGTTTTTTATGTATGTGCTGTGTGTATTTATTGTGTTTGAAATGTTTGTATGTCGGCATGTTGCGTCCGATGTTTGCGAGGTCGTAATGTGTGGTAACGTGCCTCGTTTTCGTTTTGTTCGGCGGCCATTTCTTCTCTCGCATATCAAATTTTTTATTGTCAAAACTCTTTTATTTTTTGAAACAAAGGTGTCATTTGCATTTTTTAGGTCCTGGATGCTCCCTGTTGCTGTAGGTAAGTTTTTTATGTATGTGCTGTGTGTATGTATTGTGTTTTTAATTTTGTAATGTTCGCGAGTTGCGTCCGAGTGTTGCGAGGCCGTAATGTGTGTGAACGTGTGTGGTATGTTGTTTGCGAGTGTCGTAATGTGTGTCCCGTGTTATTTGCGTTGCAACGTTTATGGCCTCCAGGCTAAGCATTCATGTCCCCCAAGGCCAGGCCTCCATGGGCCCGATCAGTCAGATCTATCACTATCAGTCAGACCCATCAGACTACTTACATTCATCGAAGCTGTTCAATTATCCACCACTATGCATCACCTGCCTCTGCGTTTTTCTGCAGAGGCAGGGACTTCCTGAATGACTTTGCATGCATGTGACGTAATTCTGAAACTCCCTGCCTCTGCAGAAAATGTGCAGGCAGGGGAGACATGGCGGAGGTGAATAGAAATGCTCCAATGAATGTAAGTAGTCTGATGGGTGTAATGGGGCATGGAGTCCTGCTCCCTCTCTCCAGCGTCGGGGTATTGTGGGGAGGAGGTGGCTGCAGGGTCTCAGCGTGAGCAACGGGCCGTACGCTGCAGGCAAGGGCCTCAGTTGCTGGGATGGAGCGCATCCCAGCAACTGAGGCCCTTGCCCGCAGCCCTCGCTACGCGAACCCGCAAGCGTGAGCAACGGCCCGTACGCTCACAACTATATATGTGATAGATAATACATGAAACCCTGTTGTAGGGACACTAACAACTCTATGTCTGTGCTGTGAGCAGTCTTTGTGACTACTGTGGTATATGCAGTAGACTCTGTTAGCTGGCACCAACAGGGATTGGTAGATGCCGGATAAATAAAGTTTCTGGTTGTTTGAGAGTCACTATTACAAGAGGCCTAGATTAGCTGCACATAGGATGCGCTGATAAGTATATTTGTCAGTGAGGGCTGATCTCGCAGCAGCAGCTTTCACTCCTCACTTACACACAGGTATGTTCTGCTGAAGGGTGCGGTGCTGGATCACTCATGCCTGTCTGCTTCCAGGTAAAACTGAATGGCAGAGACATACAGTGAATGAAATCTAGGTGCCGGTAAGCATTTTGTGGCATGACAACCTGGCTCCTGACATTTGTTAAGCCCTGTAAAATATTTTTTTATTTAAAGTACAGGATTCATTTTTTTTCTGGTTGCTTGAGAGTTCTTGTTAACTGTGAGTCTACTGTATCTATCGAAGAGTTGCAGTAAAGCAGCATGATCATGCTTTTTATAAAATCACGTGCTTGTGTATTTTCCATTAATCTTCTTTTATAGAAGGCGGTTTTGTTGTTTTCTCGGTAATATGAACAGTTGCTTTAGAACCTGAGTGCCTATTGACAGCCCTCGGCACAAAGTGTTGCTGCAATCATGGTGTCTTGACGGTTTGCTATTGATTCCAGTTCGATTTGCACAGTTGCACATATCTCCCACCCCTATAGACGAAACAGTAAACCGAACGACCTTTAAACAGGACCCCAGGACGTGGAGAAGGAGAAACATCAGCGCTAAAATCCAAAGGTCGTCTGCTTCTCTCTCAAATAGATACGTCTCTATTAGGAAGACCCACTGCAAGTGTAACCTCTGTCTCTAAATGCCCAGATAGGTATTGCTTCATTAATCTTCATTTTTAAATATCTACACAGTAGAGCTCCATTAACCTCCTGATACTACAGGCAGACAAGGCATTTCCGCGTGCCACTTTTCTCTAAATCCATGGTGCTTTCCAGAGGCACCAGTAATAGAATTTAAAGGGCCCCTAAACTCATTAAAAATGCTCTGCACCATCATGTAGAGCAAAAAACAAAAAACAAACAGTAAATGTTCAGAAGCTCCTGACAATGTTATAGTTTAAAAATGCAGCTGTGATAGTTTTTATTGCATTTAAAGTGCGTTAAACAGGTGTCTCTGCACCGTAATTTTAATTGAACTTATAGCGACAAATATTTAGGTGTGCACTGCCCACATCAATGACTGCTCCTCCTTTCCACTACCCATATCCCAGATGAAAGTGGGATGTGTGTTTATGAATATATAAAGGTGTCCGGTACACTTACAGTGGGCATGGCCGCATTGCCCATTAGGCCAACTAGGTAGCAGCCTAGGGGCGCTTCCCAGTGAAGGGCACCCTTTTTTTAGCTTAGAAAAATATAAATATTCCCCATCAAATGCATTTAATAAACAAGTAGCTATGTTGTTAAAATGGCTGTTTATGGGGCAAATGTCTGTGACTTGCTTATACAGCAAGAGAGCGATATACACGGACAGAAAAGAGAAACATGGGTGTGTGCATACCTTGCACACTCACTTGCAGGGGCTCCTCCGTTTCACTGCCTAGGGGCTCCAAAAAGGTAGATCCGGCACTGAGAGTGGGTCCCTGGTGGTCCAGTGATTAGGATTCGGTGCTTTCACCCCTACGATCTGGGTTCGATTCCAGTCGGGAACCAAGAAGTCACACCACACTATACCCACACATGATTCCAAGGTACTGTACCAGTGTTTTGAGGCAGCAAGTTGCCCTAATAAAATGTATTGCCATCGGCCTGGGCATCAAATGGTTAGTCTGTTGAAACACCACTGGCTTATAGGCACAGTGCTTCAGGTCTGCAATGCACCAAAAATTATAAGCTCCCTTTAAATGCTCATATTTGTCTTTACTGCAATAATATATGAGATTAAATGTCTAACTAAACCAAAGGGACAAACTTAATTTTTTTTCGTTGCAGCAATGTTTTTTTTATTGCTATTTACAGGGTTCTTGTGATTTACACAGTTTAAAATAAAGAATTACAGCCTTTCATATTTATCTATGCAACATTTGCTTGAATGCGATACTTTTTGCCTTTCTTCTTAAAAGGATTTGAAACCTGGGAGGAGGGCTGTTGACCGATTATTATACAATAGTATGGAACCAGTACTATATAGCAGTGGTCTCCAACCTTTTTGGCACCGGGGACCGTTTCCATTAAAGAAAACATTTCCATGGCCCTGGTGGTGTGTGTGTGAAAGGGGGGTGGGGGGATTCTGAGCTGGAAGCAGTTTTGATTTAACTTGTTTTAGACATTCAAATGTGAACACAGATGTACTATTTATTTACTGTACGGTGGAGGGCTTCTATCGCTCTTTTGCCCACCATATTATAAATGACTAGTGACTTGCCCATCAAAAATTAAGGCGGAAATAATATTGTAAGGCAGGTAATGCTGTTTGCCACAGACATTAATTTATTTGGTGGTCTGAGATCCTTCGGTGCTCATTGCGAGCCTCGCGCTGAGCGCCTTTGGCGCTCATTGTGTGGCTTGCAATGAGCGCCTTTGGCACTCATTGCCAGCCTCTTGGTTGTTGTATTTTGTTTTATCAGAGGCGTCCCCATGTGTAGTTTGTGTGCTATGAGCAGCGTTGGCGCTCGTTGTGAGGCGCGAAGTGAATGGCTTTTGCGTTTATTGCAATAGTGTTGTTTTTTTTGTTTTTTTTTGTGTATATATATTTTTTATGCTTATTAAATAAGTCATAAATTAATAAATTGATATACTTTACCTATTTGTAAGTAATATATGCAGGAAGCATTGTGCTGAAGAGCTGACAATCTGTTTTGATGTTCCTGCAGCATACAATGTAGGTTTGCAGTGTTGTTGAGCTGAGGTGTAAGTGTCAGCAATGTGTGCAGTGTGTAGTGTAAATAGGCTGCGTGCGCAAAGGGAAGCTGGTAGTGTAGCTGGATACTTCCACATTCTGTAAGTTAGTGTTGTAAAATGGCGGCGAATGTGTATGTGGTAGGCGGGTTTGTATGATGAAGCGTCCTTGCTAATGGTGTATTTTGTAGGTCGTACAGGTTTTATAAAATCCGTATTTGCTTTGTGGTATTTAGCGGATTTTGGGGTCGTATAGCCTCGTTTTAACTTGTTTTAGACATCCAAATGTGTATATGTATATGTATATATATATATATATATATATATATATATATATATATATGTATATATCACATATATAGTTGTGAGCGTACGAGTTGTTGCTAAAGCTGCGGGCTCGCGTAGCGAGCCCGCGGCCCTCGCAGCGAGACGCGGGTCTCGCAAAGCGAGGGCCGTGGCTCACGTAGAGAGCCCGCGGCCCTCGCGAAGCGAGGGCACTGTGCCAGGTTCTCAGTCGCTGGCATGGTGCGCCGCAGGCGCTCCTTGCCAGCAACTGAGGACCCTCGCGAAGCGAGGGCCTCAGTTGCTGGCTTGGAGCGCCACAGGCGCTCCATGCCTGCACCTGAGGACCTCGCAAAGCGAGGTCTACAGTTGCAGCAACTGCGACCCTTGCAAAATTCACAACACAAATTCCCAACCCAAAGAACTGCGAATCTCGCAAAGTTCACGTCGCAACACATTACGACACTCGCAAACAACATACGACACACGTTCACACACATTACGGCCTCGCAACACTCGGACGCAACTCGCGAACATTACAAAATTAAAAACACAATACATACACACAGCACATACATAAACGAGGGGCCTCAGTTGCTGGCTTGGAGCGCCGCAGGCGCTCCATGCCAGCACCTGAGGACCTCGCAAAGCGAGGTCTTCAGTTGCAGCAACTGCGACCCTTGCAAAATTTCAAAAAAAGTTTACGTCGCAACACATTACGACACTCACAAACAACATACGACACACGTTCACACACATTACGACACTCGCAAACAACATACGACACACGTTCACACACATTACGGCCTCGCAACACTCGGACGCAACTCGCGAACATTACAAAATTAAAAACACAATACATACACACAGCACATACATAAAAACCTTACCTACACAAACAGGAAGCACCCAGGACCTCAAAAATGCAACTTACAACTTAATTGCACTCAAAATAAAAGAGTTTACACACTAAATAGTTTGTTAAGCGACACAAAAAATGTCCGACGAATAAAACGAAAACGAGGCTACACACGCAAACACCATACGAGACACGTTACCACACATTACGACTTCGCAAACATCGGACGCAACACGCCGACATACAAACATTTAAAACTTAAGAAAGACACACAATAAACACATAAAAAGCTTACCTACAGCAAGAGGAACCAGCCAGCACCTCAAAAAAACAAGTTACACCTACATTTAAATCAAAATAAAACACTTTAGACACTAATACCATCGCTAAGCGACAGAAAAAATGGCCGACGAACAAAACGAAAACGAGGCTTCAGACGTAACTACACTACACTTACTCGCAATAATGAAACACATACTATGCGGAATGTATCACAATCATATTAAACACCATTTTCAACAGTAATACGCAGAAAATGGCGGATGGAACGCAAATTGTAAGCTGTAACGCAAATAGCGCATGCGTATTGCGTTCTAACGGTCTCACTTTCCAGAACTTTCTACAAGTTTATAAATACTGCCTATTTCAAACAAAAAAATACATTTCTCCTCAGGTGATCAACGGAGTGACTTCTGAGATAACTGCTGCTTTTACTTGAGAAGACAATTCTTTACTAATTTACTACTTTACATTGTGCAAATTACAACTGAGAGGTAAGCGATAATATATTACATTTTATTATCAGGACAGGTCAAACAAATAAAAAAATAAACTAGGATTTATGTAGTGACATATATGGCACATTTATGTGTATATGCTCACAAAAAAAATACGGTTCATTTAACTAAACAACAAAAAAACATAATTCAATATTAAACAGAGGTTTATGTATAGTGACATGTGACACGCACATATATGTCTATAATGTATAGTGACATCTGACACGCACATATATGTCTATAATGTATAGTGACATGTGACACAGACATATATGTGTATCATGTATATTGACATGTGACACACACATTTATGTGTATTGCCCCTTCATAGTGACATGTGACACGGACATATATGTGTATAATGTATAGTGACATGTGACACGCACATTTATGTGTATTGCCACTGCAACAAAATTAGCTTAAAACAAAATCAGTAAACAACTACATTTAAATGACATTATATGTCATGTATACTGATATGTCACACGCACATATATGTGTATCATCTATAGTTACATCTCACACACAGACATTTATGTGTGTTGGAAAAAAAAATATAAGGTTAATTTAACCATTTAAATATGAGTCATGTATACTGATATGTCACACGTACACAAAATAATTACATTAAACTATGGAATGTGCTTCATGTATGTGACATATGTGTGTAGCCCCCACCAAAAAATAAGGGCAATTGAAAATAATTACAGAAGTATATTTAAATGACATTAATTTACTGCAATTCAATAGATCATATAAAGCTGAATCTTTCTATTTCTTTTAATATTCAAACAGACTCTGCATCAACAGCGTCACTCAACAATTTGCACCGTGCACTGTGAAGCACAATCCCTTTTAAAGAACACCAACAAAGAAGAAGAGGTAAGATACAACAAGACATTACATGCTCAAAAGGCAATGCTTTGCTAGATGAAAAATCATAAATAAACAAATAACTATTTTAATTTCTTTTTCAAACAGACACTGCAAGAAGACCGGCGGATTAAGATTGGCAGGAGGGGACCCTCTGTCATTCGACACTTCAATCAAGGTAAAGTATTTAAGTATAAAAAAGAAAGAACCATGAGCCTTATTCAATTGCGACTTGCTCAATTGAATAGGCCTCTATATAAGCACATAACATATTTTTTATACAGAACTTTTTAGTTACTAAAAACTTTGCTCAATAAATATGTTATGTGCTTATATAGAGCCCTTTTCAATTGGCAAAATTGCAATTCAATGAGGACCTATATATCTTTAATGACCGAGGGCCTCACTCAAATGTGATTTGCTTATTTCAATAGGGCTCTATATAAGCACAGAGCATATTTTTTAAAGGAACTTTTTATTTAGTGAACACGTTGCTTTTGGATACAAGTTCACTAAATACAAAATATGCTCTGTGGTGATATTGAGCTCTATTCCATTGGCCAAAACACAATTGAATGAGGAGCTGACAATATAACAAATGCAGTAACCAAAGGCCCTCATTCAATTGCTTTTTTAGACAATTTAATATGGCTATAAATAAGCACTTTTAGGCCCTTATTCAATTGCCATTTTGCTAATTCTATAGGGATCCAAATAATCACATAACATATATTTTTTAAATAACTTTTGGTTAGTGAAAACCTTGCTTTTAGATAGATGCTTAATAAGTAAAAACTTATTTAACAAATATATGTGATGTGCTTATTTAGAACTCTATTCAATTTTCAACATTGCAATTCAATGACGGCCTTAGAGTACTATTACATTGTAAAAAATGCAATTGAATGAGGGGCAAACTATGCAACATATGCAGCATATGGTACACACAAAGGCCCTCATTCAATTGCAATTTGCACAATTGAATAGGCCTCTAAATAAGAACATAACATTTTTTTTTAAAGAAGTTTTTAGTTACTAAAAATCTATCCAAAAGAAAGTTTTTCACTGACTAAAAACTTCTTTAAAAAAATATTCAATTGGCCAAATCGCAATTGAATAAGACCCAAACTGCTACACACAAAACAGAATTGGAACAAACTCACACAAACACATAGCAAAATAAATTAACTTTCTTATTCAACGTTTAACAACCTATAAGCCTTACAAAGAAGCAAAAATAAGAATAACAAAAGTGTTGCGCACCTAATAGCATTGTACAAAAAATCACACAAACACATAGGAAACTACATTAACATTCTTCTTTAATGTTTAACAACCTATAACCAGTACAATCAAGAATAAATAACTTTTGCACAAGTGGTGCGCACAAAACAGGATTGTCAAAAACTAACACAAACACATAGCAAACTACATTAATTATATTATTTCATGTTTCACTAACTATAACCATCCCAATAAAGGTTAAATAAGTATACCACAAGTGGTGTGCACAAAACAGCATTGTACAAAAACTAACATAAACACATAGCAAAATAAATTTATATTCTTATTTAATATATCACAACCCACAAGCCTTACTAAGAACCTTAAATAAGAATAACAAAAGTCGTGGGATTGTACAGAAAGTAAAAAAAAAAAAAATAGAAAAAAATAACCATAACTGATACAATACAGCCAAATTCATACATTTTTTACTTATTTAAAAGACATTTCACTCAAACAACATTTTCTATTTTATATTACAACAGATACTGCGTGAAGACAATCGGACGAGGACTTACTCCACAGGACCGGACCATCGGACGAGGACTTTCAACACAGGACCAGACCAGCGGACGAGGAATTTCAACACAGGACCAGACCATCGGACGAGGACTTTCACCAACGGACCACAACATCAGACGAGGGCTACCGTCACAGGACCACAACATCGGACGAGGGCTATCACCATAGGACCACACCATCGGACCAGAACTTTCAACAGAGGACCAGACCATAGGACCAGGATTTTACACACAGGACCACACCATCGGACGAGGACTTCCAACAGAGGACCACACCATTGGACAACGATTTTCAACCGAGGACCAACAAACATTCGGATTTAAATCACACTTCAACCAAGGTACAGTATAATAAGTACTAAAGTATAAAACTAAAGAAACTGCTTTCAGTTGCATCTGTGTCAACAGAAAAATAAAAAAAAATATTTACTATCTCCCTTATTCTATTTAAATTGCTACTATGCAATACATAGCTCAATAACCACATAGATTTTTTTTTTAGCAAAGAAGTTTTGCAGTGGTAAATATCTATCCACAAACAACGTTTTTAATAAATAAAACCATTATTTTAAAAAAATATGTTACATGCTTATTTACAGCAGTATTCCATTGGCCAAATTCTTAGCCAGTGAGGGCAGGAATTATAATTTTAACTAAATATAAATGATACATTAATGATTTGACTTTTATTTCACCAATTGTGCACAAGAATCTTTAACAGGAATTACAAATTAAAATATACACAATTACATTTATTTTTTTTCCTTTACAGATTAATATGGCTGATAACGAGACCAAAGAAGAGAAGAAAAGAAGTCAAACTAGAGAAAGACAAGAGAGATGGGCCGCCCAGCAGACACCGGAGGAGAAAGAAATTCGACGAGAAAAAGAACGCAAAAGACTTGCAAATAAAAGAATATCAGCTGCAAAAATGAAAGATACAACCAAAAAAAATAAAAAGATAATAAAGCATTTACAAACTGTTCCTCAAACATCAGATGACATTTTACAAGATACCAGTCAAGACAGACCAAAAAAAGCAACTACAAAAACAAAGCATTTACAAACTCTTACTAAAAACTTACAGGACATTTCAACAAAACAAGGACAACATATACCAAGAAAAGCCACGAAAAAAACTAAACATTTAGAACCTGTTGTTGAAACATTTCATGACTTTTCACCTGATGAATATGAAAGTCAACATCCGATATGCTTTGCAAATTGTCCTTTACTCAAGTCTTTAGCAGTAGAGGTTCATAGTTGTGGGGACATGAGTACTCAATGTCAATTTTGTGAGGCTTATTATTTTAAACAGGAGAGACCCAGAGATGGACAATTTATTAGTTGTTGTCAAAAAGGAAAGTTCAAACTTCCAGAAAGGAAACAATTTCCAACCTATTTACAAAACATTATGACTGAACCTACTTTTCCAAATTACAAAAATTTTAAGACAAACATAAGATCCTACAATAGTGCCATATCATTTGCATCTATGGGGGCAACATTGGCTGCTAATGTACTTACTGTTTTAAAGTCCAAGGACAAATTTATCATCGGACTTCACATTTACATCCAGAGGAAGGAGAGCAAAGAAAATTCGCTCAACTATATGTCCTAGATACAATGGAAGCTGTTGACCAACGTATGCAGATGGAAGAAAATAAAAAATGCTTACCCAGTGTTTTCATAGAGCTAAATAACATTATGGACAACAATCCCTACAGTAAAGCTTACAAAAAATTGGCAGAAGTAGAAAATGAACAACTACTTCATGCACAAAGACATCAATTACCCATGCCAAAGGTTAATATGGTGCTTAAAAGAGACCGACATACTGATAAACGTCGTTATAACTTGCCAACATCAAATTAGGTTGCAATGGTCTTTCAGAATGATGAAGGAGAACCACCATTTCAAAGAGACATTAGAGTATATCCCAGAAATGAGGAGCAACCATTTATTAATATTAATATCTTAAGTCCAAATTTAGATCCAATGACATATCCCATCTTTTTCCCACATGGAGAAGCAGGTTGGCAACCAAAATTAACCCTTCCCAGTTACCCAAATGCTAAAGCCAGAATCCGAAATAATGTTTCTATGCTTGAATTTAAAGTAGCTCAAATTGCCATTAGAGATGAATTTAATCCAATTTTATGTGGTGGAAAACTAACACAACAATGGATTATTGATTCATATTTGCAAGTTGAGGCAAATAATTTAAACTTTATAAAATATCAACAAGATAAACTACGTGTAGAACAATATTGTGGACTCATGGACTATGTTGCTGACGTGGCTACAAGCAGAGACATGACAGCTGGCAAAGCCATCATTTTACCATCTTCCTTTCAAGGATCTCCTCGAAATATGAGAGAAAGATACAATGATGCTATGGCTATTGTGACAAAATTTGGAAAACCAGATTTATTTGTGACATTTACATGTAATCCACAATGGCCAGAAATTAATCAAAATCTACTTCTTGGACAAAGTGCTTCAGATCGACCAGATTTAGTAGCCAGAGTTTTTAAGATCAAATTAAATGAATTAATACGTGACTTCACTATAAATCAGTTATTTGGCAAATGTCTTGCTTATGTATATACCATTGAATTTAAAAAAAGAGGCCTTCCACATGCACATCTTCTCATAATACTTCAAGAGAAAGATAAATTAGATACTTCGGACAAAGTGGATGAAGTCATAGTTGCTGAACTACCAGATCCAGAACTATATGGTAGACTATATGAGATTGTTACTCATCGCATGATTCATGGACCCTGTGGAGACCTTAATCCACAATCACCATGTATGGAAAATAATCAATGTTCAAAAGATTTTCCAAAAGATTATAGAGACAAAACATATGCAAATTGTGATGGATATCCACTTTATAAAAGAAGAGAAGGAGATAGTGCCATTATTCGTGGAAAAAAAGTGGACACTAGATATGTAGTACCCTACAATCCACATTTACTCATGAAGTACAACGCCCACATCAACGTAGAAGCCTGCACTTCCATCAAATCCATTAAATATGTCTACAAATATATTTACAAAGGTTACGATGCAGCTACTGTAGTCGTCAAAAGTGCAGACAACCCTGAAAGTAGTGAGTTAGTACATGATGAACTTGCATCTCATGTAGATGCTCGCTATGTCAGTGCGCCAGAAGCTATGTGGCGGCTTTTAAAATTTGAAATGCATGATAGATCACATGCAGTATATAGGTTAGCAGTACATTTGCCACAACGACATTTAGTCTATTTCCATGCTGGAAATGAAATGAATGCATTGGCCCAAAGTGAAGATCGTCACACTACACTAACTGCTTGGTTTGCATTAAATTCCACTGATGCTGAAGCAACACAATACTTATATATTGAAATTCCATATCACTATGTTTTTGTGAATGGATTATGGAGACCAAGAAAAACCAGAGGCAATAAAATAATTCCACGAATTTACACAGTCAGTCCAAGAGATGTTGAACGTTTTTGCTTACGGATATTACTTTTAAATGTTCCGGGAGCACAAAGTTTTGAACAATTAAGAACTGTTAATGACATTGTATATGAATCCTTCCATTTAGCTGCAAGACATAGAAACTTACTCGCTGATGATACAGAGTGGGAAAGATGTTTAGAAGAAGCAGCACAATGTCAAATGCCACGACAGATGAGAGAACAATTTGCTTTTATTTGTATCTTCTCAAATGCTCCAAATGCATTAGCTTTGTGGGAGACTTTTAAAAGTAATATGGCTGAAGACTTTATGCGACGATACAATGAACCCATTGCACACTTAAAAGCGTTAATGGAAATCCAAGAAGTCTTTTTAACTCCTGGATTAAGTTGTGCAAGTTTTAATTTGCCTGATCCAGGTCTTATAGATGACATTAACTTTGAAGACTATGACATTCAACTACAAGCAGAAAGAACAGAAGAAAGACTTGCAACTTTAAATACACTACAATTGCAAGCATTTCATACCATTAAAAATGCTATAGATGATGACATGGTGACAGAGCGCTATTTCTATCTTGATGGACCTGGTGGATCAGGAAAAACATATTTGTACAATTTATTAATGAGTTCAGTACGAGCACAAGGAAAAATAGCAATGGCGTTTGCCACTACTGGAATTGCTGCACTTTTATTAGAAGGTGGAAGAACTGTTCATAGTGGATTTAAACTGCCAGTGCCTATTTTAGAAAATTCTGTGTCAGATATTCGCATGACATCCTTACAAGCAAAGAAATTGAAGAAATGTAAATTAATTATAATAGATGAGGCCACAATGATGTCATGCTATGCCCTCCAATGTATTGACCGTTTGCTTTGTGAAGTCATGGATAATATTTTTCCATTTGGTGGAAAGGTAATGTTGTTGGGTGGCGATTTTAGACAAACATTACCTGTCGTTGTACATGGAAATCGAACTGACATTATCGAAACATGTATAAAGTCAAGTACAGTATGGAAACATTTTACCCATCTTCAACTGCAACAAAATATGAGATCAGAAGGCCAAACTGATTTCAATGATTGGCTTATTAAAATTGGAGAAGGAAGAACAGAAAAAATACTACATTTACCTGACGACACTGTAGAGATCCCACCTCATATGATTTGTCAACAAGATATTATATCGGCTATATTTGAAGGGAGCATAAATAATGAAGAATATTCCGAGCTTGCCAACCAAGTTATACTGACGTGTAAAAATAAAGATGCATTAATACTCAATAATGAAATCTTAAAAAAAATTAATGCACCACAAATAAATCATCACAGTGCTGATTCTGTACTTGCTGATGACAATGAAAGTCAGGCAAACTTTTCAACTGAATTCATAAACTCTTTAACTCCTTCTGGAATGCCACCACATATTTTGCAGCTAAAGAAAGGTGCAATTATCATGTTACTGCAAAATATGAACCCCAAAAAAGGCCTATGCAATGGCACAAGATTAATTGTTCAACAACTAAAGGACCATTTTATAGATGCTGAAATTTTAACTGGGACCCATAAAGGAGAGAGAGTTTTCATACCAAGAATAGATTTAGCACCAAGTGAAAGTAGTCTCCCTTTTATACTTCAAAGAAGACAATTTCCCATTATTATGGCATTTGCCATGACCATTAATAAATCACAAGGTCAAACTTTCAAATCTGTGAGTATTTACTTGGAAGAACCAGTTTTTGCACATGGTCAATTGTACGTTGCGTTGTCACGGTGCAAAAATCCACAGGCTATTAAAGTTTACATTGAAAACAATGAAAGTCAAGGTGATTTATTAGAAGATGGACGTATTTTTACTAAAAACATTGTCTACTATGAAGTACTATAACTTTGCAGGATACAAACTAAAGCCATGCAAACATTTTGGAAAAACATTCAAAAATACAAAACAATTGGTTGTTTAATTCAGTCATAATTAATGGAAGTCATGTTTATGGATAATTCGCCTCACAAAATACTTGCCTTGCATTTCTATGAAAAATTATGTTAAAATGTTAAGTCACTATGTTAATGTTTCTAATGTTACAAGTTTACAAACAATATTTTCAAGTTATTTCATTCAACATATTACAAAGTTCATGTTAAGAGCTCAAGCACCTTTTAAGTCACAATGTAAATATTCTCTGTTATCTTAAGATTACTACCTACATTAATGTTTATCGCCAGTTTATGTGCTCAGTAATGAATTACTTTAATTATGTACGGTTTAAGGAGAGTTTTTACTGTATGCCTTCCTCTACATTCAATGTATATTAAACTTAACAATTATTCTGATACAAATTGCATGTTAATACTGATTAATTTAAAGTTAAACTGTTTTTGCATTCAAATGTTAATACTTTTAATTCAAAAATAGGTTACAAAATGTATTTACTATGTTCCTATTTATAATGTTCAAAATTAGACAAATGTTTTGCAAAACTTCCAAAGTTACATAAAAAATAAAGTTCAATTTTAAAAATATATACTTTTAAGGTTATTGCTTACATATATTTTAAACTTCATGTTAAAATTCGTGACGTTTCAAAAAGTCTTTTTACTTTTTACTTTCCTCTGGATTCTATGTATATTAAAGTGAACAATTCTTTAGATACAAATTTCATGTTAAAAAACCATTACATCAGCATTTTACAAAAATACATTTTCATATCACAATACTTACAAGGGTCAAAAAAATATTTAAATAACTAAACAACTTCACAAACATATACATCACATTGCCGTCATTTTTTGACGGGCAAGTCGCTAGTATATATATATATGTATATATAATGTCTCTCTGTATATAAATATATGTTTGCCAGTCAAAAATGACGGCAAGAAAAAGTGAAGCCTGGCAATGCTGTTTGCCACACAATGGGAGCCTCTCCCCCTCTATTTTACTGGCCTCGCAATGATGGCCTTTGGCGCTCATCAAAGGCCTCGCAATGAGCGCCTTTGGAGCTCATTGCGGGTCTCTCCCCCTGTCTACTTCCTCCCTTGTGTCTCTCTTCCCCCTCCTCTCTCTCCCTTGTATCTCCTCCCTCCCTGTGTTTTTACCCCCCTCTCCCTTCCGTGTCTCTAACCACCTCCCCTGTGTCTCTTTCCCTCTTGTGTCTCTTTCCCCCCTATCCCTCCCATGTGTCTCTTTCCCCCTCCCATGTGTCTCTTTCTCCCTCCCATGTGTCTCTTTCTCCCTCCCATGTGTCTCTTTCTCCCTCCCATGTATCTCTTTCCCCCTCCCATGTGTCTCTTTCTCCCCTTCTCCCTCCCCGTGTCTCCTACCCCCTGTGTCTGTTCCCCCCTCCCTCGTGTCTCTTCCCCCCCATTTCCCTCCCCTGTGTATCTTCTCCCCTCCTCTCCCTCGTGTCTCTTCCCCCTCCTCTCACTCCCCTGTGTCTCCTTCCCCTCTTTGTTTCTTTCCCTCCTGTGTCTCTTCACCAACTCCCCTGTGTCTTTTTCCAGCTCCCCTGTGTCTCTTCCCCCCTCCCCCTTTTGTGTCTTTCCCCACCTCTCCCCCTTGTGTCTCTTTCACCCGATCTCCCCCTGTGGCTCTTTCCTTCCTCTCCCTCCCCTGTGTCTCTTCCCCCTCCTCTCACTCCCCTGTCTCTCCCCCCTCCTCTCACTCCCCTGTGTCTCCTCCCCCCTTCTCCCCATCCCCTGTGTCTCTTTCCCTCCTGTGTCTCTTCACCACCTCCCTATGTCTCTTTCCAATGCCCCTGTGTCTCTCCCCCTCCCCCTTTTGTCTCTTTCCCCCTCTCTCCCCCCGTATCTCTCCCCCCTCTCCCCCTGTGCCTCTTTCCCCCCTCTCCCCCCCTGTGTTTCTCCCCTGTGTCTCTTTCCCCCTCTCCCCCCTGTGTCTCTCCTCCTCGTGTCTCTTCCCCCCTCTTCCCTCTGTGTCTCTTTCCCCCCTCTCCCCCATGTGTCTCTCTCCCCCTTCTCACCCCATGTCTCTTTCCCCCCTCTGCCCGTGTCTCTTTCTCCCTCTCCCCCATTTCTCTTTTCCCCCTCTCCCCCTTGTCTCTTTCCCCCCTCCCCCGTGTCTTTCCCCTCTCTCCCTCCATGCATCTCTTTCCCCCTCCCCTGTGTCTTTGTCCCCCTCACCTGTCTCTCTTTACCCCTTACCTGTCTCTTTCCCCCTCCCCTGTGTCTCTTTCCTTCTGCCCTGTGTCTCTTTCCCCCTCTCCCCTGTGTCTTTCCTTTCTCCCCTGTGTCTCCTTCTCCCCCTCTCCCTCTGTGTCTCTCCCCCCCCCCTGTGTCTCTTCACCCCACTCTCCCTCTGTGTCTCTTCCCCCTCCCCTTAGGCAACGCCACGCTCTGCGCATGCACTGCTAACGCTGCAGTCTCCGCATGTGCGGCTAACATAGCATTTGTGATCGGATCATTGTCAAACTGCCATTCATCACAAAGAGTGACGACGAATCGCAATTTGACAATTATAATATGTGATACAGACAGAGACATTATATCACATATAATAGTCTCAAACTGCGAGACGTCGTCACACTTTGAGTGGTGCGTAGCAAGGCGAGCAAGGCATTTAAACACGCAGGACTTAGCCACAAAACACTTAGTAAACGCGCAATTGCATTAGCCTTGAAGCACTTGACAAACGCGGGACTTACAGAAAAAAAATACGAGATAGCGAAAATAAGAAGTTAAATGCCGGACCGCAAACATCCAAAAAACACAAAAAAAATACAAATAAATACAATAAAAATATCACCCACAGCACGGGGGAGAACAGGCAGGACGTCTGGGAGTGAGGTCCAACGTGAATTTAAGAATTTCGACGACCTTCACCACACGAAAATCGCTTAAGCGAGAAAAGAAATGGCTGCCGAAAAAAACACAAAACGAGGCTACACGACCCCGGACCGCGCAAAACACTGCCAAATGAGCAGCACTTTCACACAGCAACTAACAACATACAAAATACACTATTACAAAATACGGAAAAGGCTTGCGAGACCCGTAACACATTAATAACATTACCAATCTACAATGGCGCTTTACAGAACTATACCAACGGATTTCCCTCCCCCCACAACAAACCATTTAGAATGCACAGTTGGGACATTCATTACACTTTATCATCAGAGCACCAAGACTCACTCTACATTGTATGGTGCCGGAAAATAAACAGATTGTTAGCTCTTCAGGCTATTGATTGCTGGATATATTAATTACAAATATGTAAAGTATATTAATTAATTCAAGAAATAATTAATTCATTATTGATTAAGTAAATATAGATGAATATTTATCTCTCTTTATAATTAGTGACGAAGGTGCTCAGAGGAGCAAAAATAGACAAGACAAAAGGCTCGCCATTATCGCAGGAGAGGCTCATTGCGAGCCTCGAGATGAGTGCCAAAGGCGCTCAGCGCGAGGCTCGCAGTGAGCACCGAAGGCCCTCACAGTACAAAAAGGTTTACTTTGTGTGTCAAACAGCATTCCCATGGCTTCAAATTTTATTGCTCCGTCATTTTTGACGGGCAAGTCGCTAGTATATTTATATACAAACACGTATATACATACATTCATACAAACATATCTACATACACACATACATACATATATACACAGACACATGTACACACATACCCACATAGACCCCACATTTCTGGGAGAATAAAGAACCAAGGAATCGGATACATTCAATGTTCATTTCTGTTGATATCTGTTCTTTAAATAAAATATAATTCAATGGAAAACTAAAACGCCATAGGATAATCCTGTGTCTCCGCATACAAAGGAACAGTTTAAAATGGGATCCCCCCATGTCATGGAAACTCCAGTGACACATCTGAATCCTATAAAATGCTTTTATGGTCCTGTCTTGCTAATGTTATTTTACAACATGCTTTGCAAGCACGTGCATTTGTTACCATAATTCCATATTACATTGGTCTTTAAACTCAAAGACCTCATAAAATCATGTATCTAAGAAAATGTAGCAAGAAATGTTTGTAAAAGTTAATTTACATAGTAAATATTTTGTTGGCTTATTATGTAACTTTTATGGATTAACGAAATATAAATTCAGGTTTGCTTTCTCTTCTCTCTATATACAAGGAATATAATTATTTGTGTCCAAAGAGGCATAAAATAAGGCTGGGTAACCAAAAGTAGTTCTACACAGTGCTTTGTTAAATACTCACTGGAGCATGGCTATTTTATTACCCAGAAAAAAACTGCACAGCTAAAAGAAATTAATAAATGAAAACCACAGATTGTTTCATGGATAGAAAATATGGAGAGAAAAGAGAAAATTGTGATCAAGGAGGATATTAGAAATTCCTCAATACGGTCATTGCTTGGCAATCATGGAGATGCCGTGTTGGGTACCAGGAAAATTGTTTTATTTATGTAGTTCTGTACTTGAGCATGTATAGAATAGATGTTTAATCGTCATTTCTTAAACGGTTTCAAAGAATTCTGAGTCATACGTATCAGAATGCTGAAATTGGTGCTTTAATTCAAAATTGTCACAAAAAAACCTATTTTTGTAAGATAGCAACAACATTACCAGGTATGCAATGTTGTTTACTCATTTCATCTCATCCGAGTCTCTGTGACCTTATGGACCACAGCCTGCTAGGCACACACCTTCTCTCTGAACTCCCTTAAGCTCACGTTCATTGCTTCAATTACCTCCTCTATCCATCGCCGCCTCTGTCTCCTTCTTTGTGTGCCTTCAATCTTTTTCAGCATCAGAGTTGTCTCTAGGGAATCCTGTCTTTTCATGATATGGTTAATTTTTTTGGCTTCAGCCTCATGATCAAACCTTCCAGTGAATAGTTTGTCTTGATTTCCTGTAGTACTGATTTTTTGAATCTTCTTGCAGTCCAAGGAACTATAAGCAGTTTTTTTCAACACCACAATTCAAAGGCATCAATTCTATGTTGCTCAGACTTGTTTATGGTCCAGCTCTCACATCCCTATGTTACTACTGGGAATTCCATAGTTCTACCTTTGTAGACCTTTGTTGAAAGTGTAGTCTTTTTAAAAGCTTGTCCAGACTCACCATAGCTTTCCTCCACATAAGCAAATTTATTTGTTTTCATGTCTGCAGTCACCATCTGCAGAGATCTTGGATGCCAGGAAAATAAAATCTGTTACTGCCTCCAATTCTTCCCTATCCATTTACCAGGAATTGAGATTATGGTTTGACATGATCTTCATCTTTTTAATGTGGAGTCAGTTTATGCACTCTCTTCTTTTACCCTCATCTGTAGGCACTTCAGTTCTTCCTCACTTTCAGCCATCGGAGTAATGTCATCACGTATCTGAGGTTGTTGATATTTTTCCCAGCAATATTGATTCCTGCTTTGGATTCGTCCAGCCTGTCCTTATACATATTGTACTTTGCATATAAGTTGAATAAATAAGGTGACAGTATACAATAATGTCGCAATCCATTTCAAATCTTGAATCATTCAGCTGTTCCATGTTCAGTTCTGAACATTCGTGATCCATATACAAATTCTTCAGGAGGTGGATGAGATGTTCTGGTACTCCCAACTCTTTAAGAACTTTTTTTGTGATCCACAATTAAAAGCTTTAGAGTTGTCTATGAAGCAGAAGTATTTTTTTCTTGAACAGACATTTGCAATTTGATCTCTTGAGCCTCTTCCTCTGCGGAACCCGGTTTGCACATCTGGTAGTTCCCAGTCCATATATAATTGGAGTAAAGCTTGTAGAATCTTAAGTATTACACTGCTGGTATGTGAAATGAGTACAATTGTTCGATAATTGGAGCACTGTTTGGCACTGCCTTTTTTTGGAATTTGGATGTACTTACCTTCTCCAGTCTATTGGCCACATTATAGTTTTCCAAATGTGTTGTCATAAGGCAAGAAACACTTTCCAAGCATCATCTTGTATAGTTTTGAATAGTTCAGCTGGGATTCCATCAACTCCTGCTGCCTAGGTATTGACCAGGCTTCCTAGGGCCCATCTTCGTCCAAGATTTATGGCTCCAAATTATTGGACAAAATATCGAGGTCATTAATGCTGTTAAGAACCTTCCTGTAGATATCTTAGATGTACCCCTACCAACTTGTTTTCATCTGATCTGCTTCTGTTAAGTCCTTACCATTTTTTATCTTTTATCAATACAGGACCATAAAAGGATATTTTGGAGAAAATCACATTTTTAGATTCTGGGATGCCTTTGGAGAGTCAATCTGAAACTCCTGTTGGTGTGGCAGGTTCAAGACATCCAGGCCCACTAGAGGCAGCAGCCTGGGTAAAGGTGGATTCTTTAAAAAACAATAAAAATAAATATATTTGTTTAAATACTTTGTTTTAAACAGAAAAAGTCATACATCTAGTTCTTCATTGTAAAAAAAAATTGCAATGGCTCTGCAGGATCCTGGAGTGTGGGACTTTCGGGAGAGCTAATAGTGCAGTGAATGATGTAAGGTGTCGGCAACTGAACAAGTGAGAGGGGGAAGGAGTGTTGTGTCAGTTTCAATCTTAAAAAAATTATCTTAACAAATACTCTATGTTCCCTCCTTCCCCTCTCCTCCCTCCACTGAGAAAGAACACACACAATCATAACTCAGTCCCGAGGAAGTGATCCCTGAACTTACAAATAGAGGGCCTCATTAAATTGTCGAAAGTGTTGTTCATGTAACCTATAATATAGCTCGCAAAAGTTACTGCTATTAAATCCGCGTCTTTTAGCTACCTGCAATCTATTTGTGGTCTGAAAATCGTAACTCCGACCCAGCTAAGCCTTTGATCTTTCAAGCCCGCAAATGTTGCAATCGCTAAAATCTCAAATCACTATTAAATTTCTACAATTCCTCATGGACGCAATTGCAGTCAAACCTGCAAATGGCAAATGTAGGTCAAAATATTACGGGTTCCAAATAGGACTTGCAAATTGTTTACAGACTAGTTTTTAACACTGCAAAAGACAATGAAAACAAACTACTGCACTTATATGGGGAAAGCAATGGAAGGCATTTGAATTAATTGCACAACAATCCCCTAGGAACAAATAGGCCTTAAAAAAATATTTTATTTTCAAATTTTTGGAATGGTCATGCATATGCCAAAATGAAAAGCTGCAACTTTTCATAAAATTGCAACACAAAACATGAAACTGCCTGGCATATTATACCTTTCTCACTCACAGAGGCTCCAATGTGGACCCTAAAAATACAAAAATATTCTTATATACATCTCACTCATCAGATCTAGATTGGGAAAATAAATAGTGGCAAAATCACACTGCCACATGACATATGTCAAGAACCAGGGCAACTTACACCAGACTAATCTACTCTAACCCAACAGGAAGGGCCGCAAACACGCATGGAGGCAGTGCAGACGCACATGGAGCAACAGCCAACTCACCTTCATCACAAACAATCTCCACTATACCCATCCTGGAAATCCCCACACCTTTGCTGGTGTCCATGTACCAAGATGTCTACCCATTATCATTTGGTGAAATCACATGTGTTTTGGTATCAATCAATACATATTATCGCCTGTCATATCGTTATCAGCCCTTCAGGGTAATGTTGATACTCCATAGTATCACAAATTGGACCTCTCATGTGTTTTAAACCTATATTATTATATTAGTATTTTTATTATTATATGTATTCCTCTATTGCACAGTAACTAGGGCCCATTAGTTTACTGATATAGGAATGTGACACAAATGTGATGGATGTGGATGTCTCAAATCCCCAACCATTGAAAATGCACTGACACAGTGATAACGGTATAACAAAGCTTTATTTAATACAAAGAGCACACTCAGAAATGTACAAGACTGTGCATTAATAGCATGGGTGGTGTGGGCGGATCCAGGAAGGGCATACCATAAGGGGGTAATGTCATAGCCTAGAAACGTTGTGATGCATAGCACCTACCAGGGTCACATGTGGCCACTACACCACGCAACCGGAATCTGATTAAAAAAGGGATCATCAGACATCACTCCATTTAATCGAAGTAACTAGTAATGAGCATAGCACTTACTTTGGGTCATCATCTGCTCTATTGAACAAAAAAAATAAACATCTGGAGTATCTCATCCAAACCAGTTTCACACATACAGCGTGTTCCTCAGACAAAAATCTGAAAAAGGTGGTCAAATAAAAAAAGGTTGAGGAGGATAAAAAAAAAGAAAGAGAAAAAACATGCAAGTACCGTTCAGTGCTAAATACTGTAACTGCAACAATATACCAACTCACCTGATTTCCATCTGCAAGCATTACTAACCATTAGCTAGTTCTCTGGATAACTCACTGGTCTTGACCATTAAAAATGATGTGTCACATTAGAAAGATATTAAACTTGATACATCACTCTAAACAAACCAAACAGCAGGCATGCCTTTTAGCTTTTGATATCGAGAAGGCCTTCGACTCCCTGTAATGGCCATATCTATATGCAACATTAAAGAAATTCGGCTTTAAGGGTCACTTTATAAATGTAATAAAATCCTTCTACAAGTCTCCCAAGTCATTAGTGAAGCTTCCTGGAAGCAAGAACCCCACTATCCACATTCATCGAGGAACCAGACAGGGGTGTCCACTGTCTCCCCTTCTATTTGCTATTGCCATGGAGCCCTTGGTTCAGGCAATTAGAGCAAAGCAGGAGATAGAAGGGATAAAGATAGGAGGCCTTCAGTACAAAATATGTCTCTTTGCAGACAACCTGCTTTGTATTCTCTCAAACCCTGCCTGGTCTGCGCCGGTTTTAATGCAGACTATCAAGGAGTTTGGACTATTCTCAGGCCTCAAAATAAATTTAGTAAAAAACGAGGCCCTAGCAATAGATCTTACAGCATCAGAGAAACAAGCTGTCAGTGACTAGACAAATTAAATACTTAGGAATATTTTTAACTCCCAGAATAGAGGACTTATATAAGGCCAATTATGTTCCGCTGTAATTCCTTATTGGGTAAGCTGGGGAGGTGGACAAAATTTCCAATATCCTGGCTAGGAAGAATTAATTCGATTAAAATGAATGTGTTACCCAGATTGCTATACTTGTTTAGAACGTTACCAATCAAGATATGGGCAAGGGAGCTGTCAAACCTCCAGTGGCAAATTTTTTGATTTATTTGGAGACAGGGACCCTCCCGACTTAAGAAGGTCCCCAAAACTGATGATTTGACATACTTTAATGTGTTGGAAATGGGCGATTAAAAACACTTCAGTGTTTCCTACATGCGATCATCTGATCTCGATTCTGACCCACCCACAAGCCCCGGGGGAACTGAATGTTTGGTCCTAGCATTGGTGGAAAATAAACAAGCTTGACAGAATAGGTGATTGGATGGTAAGAGGCCAAGTGCTTACATACGAAGACTTGAGGGATAAGCATGACTTACCGTTGGCAGAACATTGCAACTATTGTAGGCTTAAGCATTTTGTCTATTCTAGGATTCAGAGAAGAGGCAGTCCAGAACTGAACTGGTTTGCCAAAAAATGTAGAGACTCCCCACTAGCCAGGGGCATGATAGGGCAGCTATACCAGGCATTTAACTCCGAGCCGGAGGGTGGGAGAGCGAAATATACCAAAGACTGGGAAAGGGACCTGGCAGAGCGTTGGGAGCCTGAGAGGTGGAAGGAGGCATGGTCTAATATATACAGGGGCTCGCTTAACTAAAGTCTCTTGGAGACCTCTAGAAAGGTCTCACATAGGGTGTACATCACGCCAGTAAAGTTGACCAAATGGGAAAAAAATGAAAGTGGTAATTGCTTGAGGGGGTGCCGAGAGGCTGGCAGATTCATACACATTTGGTGGACCTGCCCAGTGGTAGTAGTACTATGGTGCAGAGTGGCACAAGTGGCCTCTGAAATGTTCCAGGCCACTATTCTCCCAAAGGTGGAGACCATGTTATTGGGAATGCCGGTGGACACAATGTCATTCCATCAAAATAGACTTTTGTAGTTTATGGCACTGGCAGCAAAAAGCCATATAGCTAGAGTTTGGAAAAACAGATCACTAGATTTTTAAATGATTGGGAAAAAGATTAATTTCATAGCCATAAATTAGAGAATCACCCACTTGTTAGCAGATACAATCTATAAATACATGGACATTCGGGGTCCCTGGGTGGAGTACTCTGGGGCTAAGTTGTGGTAAGGTACTTAGTAGGAGGAAGGACATAGGACACAGGATCTAGGGAAGGGGAGCTGGGGTCAGCGAACGATCACATTTGGGTAAAGGTTTTGGTTCTGGTTATCAGGATAGGTAAGTATTAAAAGAGGGAGAGATAAATACGCCAGGGAGTATAGTCGCACAGGACAGGGCATAGTGGTAATGGGTGAAGCTTATATATTACTTAGCTTATAACTTTAAATTTAACTTTTTTAACTTATATATTTAGCTGATTCTAGCCAGGCAGGATGGGGGGGGGGGGGGGGGGGACGAGTAGAGAGAAGGCAATACTTTCAGTTAGATATTGCAGAGAAAAGGAAGGGTACTAAGGGCAGGGGACGGGAGGAATCTGGAAAAGAACAATGAGAGTCCTGTTGTAATAAGGAATGGTGTATAGGCTAGGAGTATTATGTATATAGAGGTAAATGAGCCAACATGAAAATGTAAGGCTAGCATAACAATAGAGAGGCGTACGGAAAATGTTGAAAATGGAGTGGAGAGTATAGATTGATGTTAAGGTAATCGGAATGTAACAATTGGATTTTGATGTCATCTAACAAAAAATGTAACACTAAAAGTGGTAATATGCTTGTACGGTATGACTAAAGTTCTGTATTATCATGAATTCCGTAAGGTTTACAATGTAACATTTGTTGTCCATGCTCAATAAAAAAGGATTGTTAAAAAAAAAAAAATGATGTGTCATCTCACAATAAATGCTTAGCTGTGACCAGCGTCAGTGGCCAAGGTGTACTGTCACCTTCTCAATCTGATATTGTTCATCAACACTGATATCACATCCATCAGCTATACAGCTGTTAGCACATGTTAAAGGATACTTATGATATCAGCAATACGGGAAAAATACCCATTAATACGAAAAGGACACCAAGGTCAGCAGCCAGATTCACTGTTACTTACATCAAACACAAGGATCTGTTTTCATACAGATATTAAGGAGATGATCACATGCTTCACTAGTGCATGCATTAATGCTGGCTTTCATTAAAATGCCATTGTGAGACTTTGCAAGTCCACAGCCATAGCAGTATTAGTCTACATTTAAGATAACAACAATCATGTCTTAGATATCAGGATGTACCTTAATCTTCTGGGAGCTATATGAAAAGGGGGGCTGTCATTAAAGGAATGTCTACCTGAAAGGCACTGGGAATATCTTACAATTACCTAATTGTAGTGGGGGTGGGAGCCAGGCTGATGCACTGCTGGGGGGGAGGAAGTGGTGGAATGCCCCGATCATCACTCCAGTAGGAGTGCCCTGGGGATGTCTGTAGTCCTTGGAGGACGGGTACAGTGGGGTCAAATGCCACTGGTGTGGCGGATGGTCCTGCAGGTGACCCCACTGTCAAGATGACATCCTCCTCCACCTGCTCATAACCAGGGCCCTCGGATCCTCTTGGTTCCTCCTCCCCCTGCACTGGTTCCTGCTGGGCGGGGCTCGGTCTCTGACGTCCTGCTCCGATGGAAGCTGTAAAAGATAAAAGAAAGGTATATGTGCTAATTATGTTGAATAATATAGTACATTGGTTTCTGTTCATTCCTAACTATCTGACATCTAGGCTTGAACCTGGACGATTCACTTAATTGCATCTATGAGTAGCTAGCATTTGCTAGATGTGATCTATTTTGTGGCTCTTGATCTTGATTGTTCTTGGCCCCTAATGCTATCTTGATTCCAGCTGCGGTCTGTAACTGCATACGCTGCAGTGGGCAAAACGCCATACATGGACTTCATTGATTCATTACTCGTGTTGTGCCCATGAATGACAGGGATTTGTCAGCTTCATGGATTTAATGATGCATGACTGATCAATCCATCCCTTGTTAATTCCATAGAGCTGACATGTCAGTGTCCTTGTTGTACATCACACACACTTCACATGTACATAATGACCATGTGGTGGCATGTTTGTGTATGGGATATTCACCTGACATGGAGGCTTGATCCTGCTGGTCCACCAGGCCTGAAGCTCCAGCGGCGGGCACCTGGCTCAGTATGTCCTTGAGCACATCTTTCCCTCATTGTATCTCACTTGGGGGCCACCACTAGGTCCTGCGGCATCACTGGCCTCCTTGGCCATCATCCCCCTCACCTTGGCCCTGATGTCATCAAAGCGGTGCTTGACGGACATCACATCCCTTTCAGTGGTGCCCACTGCTGTGACTGCGGTCGCTAACTCCTTTTATGCCTGCGCCCAACTTTCCTCCCGCGCAAGGATAGCGGAGCACTCATAGATGGCACAGGGGAGGACCACCGTCTCCTCGTGACTGTAGTTTGGGGCCCTTTGTCTGCCCTCAGCCTCTTGCTCTTCCGAGTGTGAACGGGGATCTTCTGACCCTAAGGTTTTTCCCTTCACAGCACTATCACCCCCCCAGGCCCCTCCCGCTCTGACCCTGAAGTCGATGTGCCCAGTTACTATGGGCACCTGGCCACCCCCACCTCCTCTCCTCCACTTCTCACCTCCTCCACTCCCAGCCTCCTCTCCTCCACTCCCTGCCTCCTCTCCTCCACACCTCACCTCCTATCCACCACTCCCCAGGGCCACCTATCTCTCCTCCTCACCTCTTCTCCTCCCTACTTCTCCAGTCCTCTCCCCTCCTCTCTCCTCCCTCCATAATTATCCCAAAAATAAAATAAGGATAAATCAAACAAAGTATTTGTGTTTATATTTGTGAGGTAAAAAAAAGTGTGTTTTATGTGTAATTATTAACTGTTTGGGTATAAGGTGGGGGTGTAGGGTGGGTGTGTGTGTATGTAGTGGCCTAGCTATATGTTTATCTATGTGTGTTATTTACACTACGTGTATTTGTATTATGTGTAATCAGTTAATATGTGTAATCAAAGTTTAAGTGTAAAATCTTTATTAGAATACTATCAAATTATAGGAACCTGCTCTGAAATATCACCTACTTTCTCTTAATCTGCTCAAACAATCCAACTACCTTGTGAGAAACTACAACACAGTCAATGCATGTGCGTGTTGAACGCAGCTTTATTATCTCTCTCTCTCTCAATCATTTTCCATTAGCCCACTTTCTATTGGCTCTGAGGCCTGTGTCGCACTCTGTGATTATGGGATTGGATTGTAACTGCAGACCGCATCTAGTGCAGCTAGTCCAGCCCACTAACAGCTTGCAGCCGCAGGAAGGGTTTGCGGTCTTGAGGCTTCGGCCCTGTACTTGCAGTCTTGTTGAATTTAATCAATTCCACAGTGTTTGTGGAGGCAGGAGTCATCCGCTGTGCACCCAACATGGTCGACACCCCCTTCATGATGTGCCATTTGTTCCTTGATTATGAAATTTAGACTAAAATAAAGTATTTTGCCTTTTGCACTGGGCTTCTACTGGTTTAGAGGATTATCTGATTGTCCCCTTCTATATTTTTACTTACAATATTTTTAATTTTAGCAATGTGTTACTTAAAGTTTATGTTAGAATGTTTATTGAAATGTTGCAATATGTTTTCAAATAATCAAATTAAATTCCTCTATAAAAATCATTGACAAAAGAAAATGTATAAAACATCACAGGACTTTAATGTCATATGTTATTGTTAGTTATTGTATTCTATCAGAGAAGGGTTAATAAGGGATAGTATACGAGAATATGTATATTTGAACAAGTTTATAAGTAGGAATCAACATGGATTTATGAGGATTTGGTCATGCTAAACGAATCTAATTACCGTATATACTCGAGTATAAGCCGAGTTTTTCAGCTCTTTTTTTAAGGCAAAAAAGTCAAACCTCCAGTGGCAAATTTTTTGATTTATTTGGAGACAGGGACCCTCCCGACTTAAGAAGGTCCCCAAAACTGATGATTTGACATACTTTAATGTGTTGGAAATGGGCGATTAAAAACACTTCAGTGTTTCCTACATGCGATCATCTGATCTCGATTCTGACCCACCCACAAGCCCCGGGGGAACTGAATGTTTGGTCCTAGCATTGGTGGAAAATAAACAAGCTTGACAGAATAGGTGATTGGATGGTAAGAGGCCAAGTGCTTACATACGAAGACTTGAGGGATAAGCATGACTTACCGTTGGCAGAACATTGCAACTATTGTAGGCTTAAGCATTTTGTCTATTCTAGGATTCAGAGAAGAGGCAGTCCAGAACTGAACTGGTTTGCCAAAAAATGTAGAGACTCCCCACTAGCCAGGGGCATGATAGGGCAGCTATACCAGGCATTTAACTCCAAGCCGGAGGGTGGGAGAGCGAAATATACCAAAGACTGGGAAAGGGACCTGGCAGAGCGTTGGGAGCCTGAGACGTGGAAGGAGGCATGGTCTAATATATACAGGGGCTCGCTTAACTAAAGTCTCTTGGAGACCTCTAGAAAGGTCTCACATAGGGTGTACATCACGCCAGTAAAGTTGACCAAATGGGAAAAAAATGAAAGTGGTAATTGCTTGAGGGGGTGCCGAGAGGCTGGCAGATTCATACACATTTGGTGGACCTGCCCAGTGGTAGTAGTACTATGGTGCAGAGTGGCACAAGTGGCCTCTGAAATGTTCCAGGCCACTATTCTCCCAAAGGTGGAGACCATGTTATTGGGAATGCCGGTGGACACAATGTCATTCCATCAAAATAGACTTTTGTAGTTTATGGCACTGGCAGCAAAAAGCCATATAGCTAGAGTTTGGAAAAACAGATCACTAGATTTTTAAATGATTGGGAAAAAGATTAATTTCATAGCCATAAATTAGAGAATCACCCACTTGTTAGCAGATACAATCTATAAATACATGGACATTCGGGGTCCCTGGGTGGAGTACTCTGGGGCTAAGTTGTGGTAAGGTACTTAGTAGGAGGAAGGACATAGGACACAGGATCTAGGGAAGGGGAGCTGGGGTCAGCGAACGATCACATTTGGGTAAAGGTTTTGGTTCTGGTTATCAGGATAGGTAAGTATTAAAAGAGGGAGAGATAAATACGCCAGGGAGTATAGTCGCACAGGACAGGGCATAGTGGTAATGGGTGAAGCTTATATATTACTTAGCTTATAACTTTAAATTTAACTTTTTTAACTTATATATTTAGCTGATTCTAGCCAGGCAGGATGGGGGGGGGGGGGGGGGGGGACGAGTAGAGAGAAGGCAATACTTTCAGTTAGATATTGCAGAGAAAAGGAAGGGTACTAAGGGCAGGGGACGGGAGGAATCTGGAAAAGAACAATGAGAGTCCTGTTGTAATAAGGAATGGTGTATAGGCTAGGAGTATTATGTATATAGAGGTAAATGAGCCAACATGAAAATGTAAGGCTAGCATAACAATAGAGAGGCGTACGGAAAATGTTGAAAATGGAGTGGAGAGTATAGATTGATGTTAAGGTAATCGGAATGTAACAATTGGATTTTGATGTCATCTAACAAAAAATGTAACACTAAAAGTGGTAATATGCTTGTACGGTATGACTAAAGTTCTGTATTATCATGAATTCCGTAAGGTTTACAATGTAACATTTGTTGTCCATGCTCAATAAAAAAGGATTGTTAAAAAAAAAAAAATGATGTGTCATCTCACAATAAATGCTTAGCTGTGACCAGCGTCAGTGGCCAAGGTGTACTGTCACCTTCTCAATCTGATATTGTTCATCAACACTGATATCACATCCATCAGCTATACAGCTGTTAGCACATGTTAAAGGATACTTATGATATCAGCAATACGGGAAAAATACCCATTAATACGAAAAGGACACCAAGGTCAGCAGCCAGATTCACTGTTACTTACATCAAACACAAGGATCTGTTTTCATACAGATATTAAGGAGATGATCACATGCTTCACTAGTGCATGCATTAATGCTGGCTTTCATTAAAATGCCATTGTGAGACTTTGCAAGTCCACAGCCATAGCAGTATTAGTCTACATTTAAGATAACAACAATCATGTCTTAGATATCAGGATGTACCTTAATCTTCTGGGAGCTATATGAAAAGGGGGGCTGTCATTAAAGGAATGTCTACCTGAAAGGCACTGGGAATATCTTACAATTACCTAATTGTAGTGGGGGTGGGAGCCAGGCTGATGCACTGCTGGGGGGGAGGAAGTGGTGGAATGCCCCGATCATCACTCCAGTAGGAGTGCCCTGGGGATGTCTGTAGTCCTTGGAGGACGGGTACAGTGGGGTCAAATGCCACTGGTGTGGCGGATGGTCCTGCAGGTGACCCCACTGTCAAGATGACATCCTCCTCCACCTGCTCATAACCAGGGCCCTCGGATCCTCTTGGTTCCTCCTCCCCCTGCACTGGTTCCTGCTGGGCGGGGCTCGGTCTCTGACGTCCTGCTCCGATGGAAGCTGTAAAAGATAAAAGAAAGGTATATGTGCTAATTATGTTGAATAATATAGTACATTGGTTTCTGTTCATTCCTAACTATCTGACATCTAGGCTTGAACCTGGACGATTCACTTAATTGCATCTATGAGTAGCTAGCATTTGCTAGATGTGATCTATTTTGTGGCTCTTGATCTTGATTGTTCTTGGCCCCTAATGCTATCTTGATTCCAGCTGCGGTCTGTAACTGCATACGCTGCAGTGGGCAAAACGCCATACATGGACTTCATTGATTCATTACTCGTGTTGTGCCCATGAATGACAGGGATTTGTCAGCTTCATGGATTTAATGATGCATGACTGATCAATCCATCCCTTGTTAATTCCATAGAGCTGACATGTCAGTGTCCTTGTTGTACATCACACACACTTCACATGTACATAATGACCATGTGGTGGCATGTTTGTGTATGGGATATTCACCTGACATGGAGGCTTGATCCTGCTGGTCCACCAGGCCTGAAGCTCCAGCGGCGGGCACCTGGCTCAGTATGTCCTTGAGCACATCTTTCCCTCATTGTATCTCACTTGGGGGCCACCACTAGGTCCTGCGGCATCACTGGCCTCCTTGGCCATCATCCCCCTCACCTTGGCCCTGATGTCATCAAAGCGGTGCTTGACGGACATCACATCCCTTTCAGTGGTGCCCACTGCTGTGACTGCGGTCGCTAACTCCTTTTATGCCTGCGCCCAACTTTCCTCCCGCGCAAGGATAGCGGAGCACTCATAGATGGCACAGGGGAGGACCACCGTCTCCTCGTGACTGTAGTTTGGGGCCCTTTGTCTGCCCTCAGCCTCTTGCTCTTCCGAGTGTGAACGGGGATCTTCTGACCCTAAGGTTTTTCCCTTCACAGCACTATCACCCCCCCAGGCCCCTCCCGCTCTGACCCTGAAGTCGATGTGCCCAGTTACTATGGGCACCTGGCCACCCCCACCTCCTCTCCTCCACTTCTCACCTCCTCCACTCCCAGCCTCCTCTCCTCCACTCCCTGCCTCCTCTCCTCCACACCTCACCTCCTATCCACCACTCCCCAGGGCCACCTATCTCTCCTCCTCACCTCTTCTCCTCCCTACTTCTCCAGTCCTCTCCCCTCCTCTCTCCTCCCTCCATAATTATCCCAAAAATAAAATAAGGATAAATCAAACAAAGTATTTGTGTTTATATTTGTGAGGTAAAAAAAAGTGTGTTTTATGTGTAATTATTAACTGTTTGGGTATAAGGTGGGGGTGTAGGGTGGGTGTGTGTGTATGTAGTGGCCTAGCTATATGTTTATCTATGTGTGTTATTTACACTACGTGTATTTGTATTATGTGTAATCAGTTAATATGTGTAATCAAAGTTTAAGTGTAAAATCTTTATTAGAATACTATCAAATTATAGGAACCTGCTCTGAAATATCACCTACTTTCTCTTAATCTGCTCAAACAATCCAACTACCTTGTGAGAAACTACAACACAGTCAATGCATGTGCGTGTTGAACGCAGCTTTATTATCTCTCTCTCTCTCAATCATTTTCCATTAGCCCACTTTCTATTGGCTCTGAGGCCTGTGTCGCACTCTGTGATTATGGGATTGGATTGTAACTGCAGACCGCATCTAGTGCAGCTAGTCCAGCCCACTAACAGCTTGCAGCCGCAGGAAGGGTTTGCGGTCTTGAGGCTTCGGCCCTGTACTTGCAGTCTTGTTGAATTTAATCAATTCCACAGTGTTTGTGGAGGCAGGAGTCATCCGCTGTGCACCCAACATGGTCGACACCCCCTTCATGATGTGCCATTTGTTCCTTGATTATGAAATTTAGCCTAAAATAAAGTATTTTGCCTTTTGCACTGGGCTTCTACTGGTTTAGAGGATTATCTGATTGTCCCCTTCTATATTTTTACTTACAATATTTTTAATTTTAGCAATGTGTTACTTAAAGTTTATGTTAGAATGTTTATTGAAATGTTGCAATATGTTTTCAAATAATCAAATTAAATTCCTCTATAAAAATCATTGACAAAAGAAAATGTATAAAACATCACAGGACTTTAATGTCATATGTTATTGTTAGTTATTGTATTCTATCAGAGAAGGGTTAATAAGGGATAATATACGAGAATATGTATATTTGAACAAGTTTATAAGTAGGAATCAACATGGATTTATGAGGATTTGGTCATGCTAAACGAATCTAATTACCGTATATACTCGAGTATAAGCCGAGTTTTTCAGCTCTTTTTTTAAGGCAAAAAAGGGCCCCCTCGGCTTATACTCGAGTCACTCTTCCCCCTGTGTCTCTCTAACCCCTCCGTGTCTCTAACCACCCCGTGTGTCTCTAAGGGGTTTAGGTTGAGGAGGGGGGTTGGGGTTGAGGGGGATTGAGGGGAGAGGTTGAGGTTGAGGAGGTGGGTTGGGGTTGAGGGGGGTTGAGGTGGGAGGTTGAGGATGGGGGGTTGTGAGGAATTGACTCTGCTGGGTTTTGAACCCTGGTCCCCAGGCTGCTGAACATCTTCCCTACCACTGCGCCAGCCTGCCTTTGTGAATTTCATTGAGATCTGATAACCTTGACTCTGCTAGCAATAGTATCAGTGCCTAATTCTCTTCAGCTGTGCCTGGTCAGGTGTCTGGTCCTTGGCCTATATAAGGCACTTCCTGTCAATGTACCTTGCCAGATTATTGTGGTTCCTGTTCCCTTCAATAAAGCTAGTTCCTGTTTCACCTACAACTTGCTGAATTGGATTATTGCTGACCTAGGCTGCTGGTCTCTAAAACCTTGTGATTCCTATATCATTACAGGGGTTGAGGATGAGGATGAGGATGGGGGGGGGTTGAGGAGGGAGGATGAGGAGGGAGGTTGAGGAGGGGGTTGAGGATGAGGAGGGAGGTTGAGGAGGGAGGTTGAGGATGAGGAGGGAGGTTGAGGAGGGAGGTTGAGGATGAGGAGGGAGGATGAGGAGGGAGGTTGAGGATTAGGAGGGAGGTTGAGGATGAGGAGGGAGGTTAAGGATGAGGAGGAAGGTTGAGGAGTGGGGTTGAGGAGGGTGATAAGGGAGGGGGGAAAATACACAGGGAAGGGAGAGGTTGGAAGAGACACAGGGAAGGGAGAGGGGAGAAGAGACACAGGGAAGGGAGAGGGGAGAAGAGACACGGAGAGAGAGGGGGACACAGAGGGCACAAGAGGGACCCAGCGGGCAGCACATTTCCCACCCTCGGCTTATACTCGAGTCACTCATTTCACCCAGTATTTTGTGGTAAAATAGGTGCCTCGGCTTATACTCGGGTCGGCTTATACTCGAGTATATACAGTAGTTTCTATGAGGAGGTTAGTAGGAACTTGGATCAAGGCAACTCAGTGAAGGTAGTCTGGATTTTGCAAAGGCTTTTGATACAGTGCCACATGGGAGACTATTGAGCAAACTAAGGGATACAGGAATTGCAGTAAATATTTGCACATGGATTGAGAACTGGCAAAAAAACAGAAACAAAGCGTTGTTGTAAATGGAACATACTCAGATTGGACTAATGGGGTAAGTGGGGTTCCTCAGGGCTCAGTATTAGGTCCTCTCCTTTTTAACATATGTATTAATGACTTATTATTAATAATGACTTAAATATTGTCTCCATTTTTGCAAAATACTCTAAACTGTGCAAGGCAACTAAATCAAAAAATGATGTACTTTCCCTTCAAAGGGATTTACATGAATTAGAGGAATGGGCAAGAAAACGGCAGGTGAGATTTAGTTCAAATACATGTAAAAGTATGCATTTTGGGAAGGGAAAATAGCCATGCAATTTATATTCTTAATGGAGCAAATCTAGGGAGATTAGATATAGAAAGGGATTTGGCAGTATTTGTGGACAACCATCTAGATAACAGTGCGCAATGCCAAGCAGCATCTGCAAAGGCAAGTAAAATATTAGCATGTATTAAGAATGGTAGAAGCAAGGGAAGCAAATATAATTATTCCACTATACAAATCCCTAGAGAGGCGGGGGGGGGGGGGGGGTTGAGAGAGAGGGGGAGAGAGAATGGAGGGGGTGAGATAGAGAGGGAGGGGAGGGAGGGAGAGATAAGATAGTGAGAGGGAGGGAGAGAGAGAGACAGGAGAGCTAGAAAGAGGGGAAGAGAAATAGAGAGGGGGTGAGAGAGAGAGGGAAGGAGAGGGGAGATATAGAGAAGGGAGGGGGAGAGAGAGCAAGAGAGAGAAGTTAGAGTGAAAGAGAGAAGAGAGATAAAGAGGGGAGAGAGAGAGGGAAGAGAAAGAGAGAGAGAGAAGGGGAGAGAGGGAGAGACAGAGAGAAGGAAGAGAGAGCAGAGAGACAGATAATGGGGGAGTGCGAGAGAGAAGGGGAGAGTGAGAGAGGAAAGAGAGAGAGAATGGTGAGTGTTAGAGAGGAAGGGGATACGCACACACGCACATATAAGTGGAAATGTCCAAAGTGTCAATATTCTGTGTGGCCACCATTAATTTCCAGCACTGCCTTAACCCTCATGGGCACGGAGTTCAACAGAGCTTCACTAGTTGCCACTGGAGTCCTCTTCTACTCCTCCATGATGACATCACAGAGCTGGTGGATGTTAGAGACCTTGCACTCCTCCACCTTCCGTTTGAGAATGCCCCACAGATGCTCAAAAGGGTTTAGGTCTGGAGACATGCTCGGCCAGTCCATCACCTTTACCTTCAGTTTGGCGTCATCATGTTGGAATACTGCCCTGCGGCCCAGTCTCCAAAGGGAGGGGATCATGCTCTGTTTCAGTATGTCACAGTACATGTTGGCATTCATGGTTTCCTCAATGAACTGTTGCTCCCCAGTGCTGGCAGCACTCATGAACAGTGTGAGCTGCTATTTCTTGTGTGATGCCAAATCCTAATTAAGGGATCTGATTTTCCTGCTTCTCCCTGAATGATGTCCTGGTCTGAATTGGCTTGCTGGGTGCTGAGAGATTGAACCCCAAATTCACAACCTAGAGGGATTCGTGTAGCAGAAAGTAGGAGAGACTTGGGGTGCACGAGGCTACTCGTCTCTGTGTTGTGTTATATACATATATATAAATATGTGTGCTTTATTCCTTCTTGTAGTTATTATTGATTTACCTATCATAGTACCACTGAAATAATCTACACTGCTCAGCACATACTGATAAAAGATATATTAAAAATGCACTCACAGATTTTTTTTAAATGATGCCCTTTTACCAATTTATCTTGTCATTTATATTGGTTTCTGATGCTCCTTGTAGCCATCATCCACTGTTCTACATTAGTAATGAGCAAAGAGTGTGTAGCAGTTTGCGAGTTTTCAATCTTGCAAGGTGCTTTGGCAAAGCACGTTGGACACCGGATTCTATTCTCAAAGACAGCGCCCTCCATCCTTTACAACATGTTATTACTTTTATTGTTTTTTCCTTGATTGTTACCCATGTATAGTGCTACGGAATATGTTGGTGCATTACAAATAAACAATAATATTAATAGCACTTGTAGCCAATAGGCTGCATACTGTGTGGTTCATTGGAGTCCAAGTAGCTGGATCAGTCTAACAGCTATGAAAAGCAAATGCTGCCATATTGGCATTATTTGGAATTAACATACACAGCATTGAAATCCTCTGTGAACTAGCTGCTAAGTGAAATCAGCCTCTGAAAATTATGCTATTGACTGCTTTTCACAGTCCTTGTTGCACGCCTAACAGTATAAGTAAGTAGTACTGATACCAACATTGCAAAAACAATTTCTGCTGTCAAATTTTCCATTTCTGTATATATTTCTATTGTTCCAAAACTGAGATATGGAGTATACTTTTACAGATCCTGAGCTATAGAATATACTTTTTACTTACTTTTACATATATGTTTTTGAAATAATAACTACAAATGAATAACCAGAATTGTATGTGTAGGTGGTGCATTATATACAGAATTTGATTTGCCACCCAACCATTGCTTAGCCTTTCATGAATATAATATATGTATGTTTCTTTGTATAATGTCGTTATTATACACACAAAGTTTCAAAATGGTAACCAACAATACAATACATGAAAGCACTAAAAATGTCTTGAGAAAGCAGTCTCTGTACAACAGTGTAGGTAGTACTAATGGGAACACACAGAAGAGAAGCGTCATAAGGCAAGTACTTAAGTAAGTTGAGTACTAGGGGCCTTATTCAATTGCAAGCCCACAGATTACCTTATACAGGCCGTATGTCTGTGGGCTTAAAATTTGCTACAATTAAAGAGCGATTCAATTAAACAAGCCTGCAATTTACTCGCCAAAAGCCTAAACCGTAAACCATGCAATCATATGTAGCATTTCAGAGCGTGATCATGATCAATTAAGTAACGCCGTAACTTCCAATTTAGAAACAGCCAATAGTAAATGAGACCGTCATCATTACGTCAGCAAAACATGGAGGTTACACGTCAATCATTTAGCGTTTAGAGGTCCCATATGCAATTTCAGCCAATTGAATAGCAAATTAGTTTACTGGCTACATTACGAGCTCCAGTAAACAACAATTGCTCAGTTGAATAGGGTTCTCAGTGTTGTAAATACTCCTCCCGTTTAAATTAGCCCCCGTGCAGCTCTGATCAAGCAGTACATTCCTCCCTTGCTGCTGGATCATTCTAGGTGGACATGTAGGACATACAGTTCTTGATCAGAGCTGCAAATGGAAGTCACTAGAAATAAATATAAAACATTTAAAAAATAGGTACCTTTTTAAAAAATAAACGCTCAATTTTGATTCTTTAGCATACTGCCTACAAAGGCAGTAAGCTTAAACAAAATTCATACAAAAGTCTTTTATTCTGAAAGCTCACAATTGAGAGAATAACGAGCACTTTTTTTGCACAGATATAACACCGTAAAGATAACATTTTTTGCATACTGTTTTTGCTGTACAAGATACCTTAGAATAGGTTGAGTTTTCTGATTGAGCCAGATTTTATCATCTAAGGATCTACTCAAAACTTTACCTGGTGATATGTCTTGAAGAAAACCACAGATTGACAGCTCTATAAAATGAATAAGTGTCTGCATTTTTTGAAGAAAGGTATTGAACTATATTGTCTGAAGGTATGGGTAATGTACTATTATGAAAAAAGCACATTTAAATGAGAGTTTGGGGAATTTACAGACCAAACATTTCCGTGTGCTTAAAAGATCCTATTTTACACATCACAAAAAAGTATTTTGAATGAAAAATTAGTTGTCTATAGTGTGGATAAATTACATTAATTGAGACACAATGGGGCTCTTATTCTCTTTTTCCTCTCAATGACACTTTGTTTACACTGTCTCTCCATTGTCTTGTAAGATAAATGCAGACTAAAAACAACTTGTTAAGAGGTTTTTGTTGGGTTTTATTGGTAACGTCCTAAAATTTATCTTACTTCCATGAAAAACATTTTATTTTATTTTATCTATTACATATTCTTTTAAATGAATTATAGAAGGTTTTGTTCTATAGTGGCCATTTAATCATATTTTAGAGAAAGTACAGCATTTGTTCATACTACAACTAATACTAAATATGAAAATGAGATTGAGATTGTAACGGAACCCATCACTGTTTTACCCTGTTTTATGGTTATTTAATTCTTAGTTAAAATATGATCCTACTGTTATATTATATGTATGTTGGTTTATGCTCTGCAGAATATTAGCCAGACTATTGCAGACCTAGGCTAATAGATAATCCTATTACAGAGACTTCAGAGATAAGGGAGTCGATTGTATAAAGTGTTTTCATTCTCAGATAAGAACAAAGAAGGCTGATTTAATCAATGTCTGATTATATCAAGTTGCCAGGGAGGTGTGACTCACCTATTGTCCCTCTATGTGTATTGTGTGGCCAACTATGGGGGATGTGTATTGCCTGTGGGAAGAGATGTGTATAAATATTTCTGCACATAACAAAATAAAGTCAGTATTCATTTGACTCCCAAATTGTGTGTCGTCCAATATGGGAGGTCGGGGATGTGAAACTGTAGTGCCTCTTGGGTATTTTACCGTATACCAGCGGAGATATTGGATTTGTGTTCCAACTCCGTTACAGAGATATCTAAAAATTAGTCAGTGCTTAGCACCTATTTAATATCTTGTGCCAATGTTTAGTGCATAATATAAAAAGGAGGCCTTTACTTGCTACTCACTCTCTCTAGGTAAATTGAGTGAGGGGACAATAAGGATACGTTTGCCCATGACCAGATTTATAACTAGGCAAAAAAGGCAGCTGCCTGTGTGCATTGTGTGCATAACAATACATGTAAATTTCATTTTATGTTTCACACATAGACCCTGCTTTCACTAGCTAGGTGTCATGAGCATGTTCTTTGTTTATGGGTGGAGGAGGAGATGGGTGAATTAGGATTCTACCTTCTCATATCTGTTTAGTAAGTAAAACCTGTGTCTCTTGCTATTACATATAAGAGGGATCATGCTTAATATTGTGAACTGATTAAGCAAGTCTGAGATTTTTATATGTTACAATGTTTTGTTTGTGCCTTTATTTAATTGAATATCCACATTCTCCTTTTTTCAGCCCACTGTTTCTTTTTCAACCAGAGACAATACTTTTAGAGAGTTATTTTCATATATTATTTTAATTTGCGTATTAAAGTCTATATTACTTACCCTTAATATCAATAAAAACATAGAGCCTGATTCAATTGAGTAAATTCCTGGAGCCCGTAAGTGAAGCCGTAAGATAATTTGCTATACAATTGGCATCTTTTTGCGGGCTCTGAATGGGTTACGGGCTTGACAACTCTGCAAGGGTTAAACCCGTAACTTACAGCCTCCCAAAGCCTCTCAATTGCGAGAAACGATCGCTAAAATCGCAAATCGCTATTCAATTGCTCCAATTCCCCAAGGCCGCAAATGTTTTCACACCCGTAAATGGCAAATGTATCAGAAAACCCTATGGGTGCTAGAGAGGACCCGCAAGGGGGTTAAACACCTGTTCGTAGCACTGTTAATGCAAATAAAAAATCAATACTGCACTGTAAATACTATAATAAAGACTGTAAATAACTGGAAAGCGATGAGAGACGTTAGAATTAATTGCACAACAGTCTCAAACTCGCAAATAGGCAGTAAATATTATGTATTTTTATGTTTCATTCCGGGGTTATATTGATCTCGAGAATCAATGAGTTAATACATATCAGGCCACCCACGTGGACTAGAACAGTAGTGGCATTCATTTTCATAATTTTGTATTTTGAGGGTTTGCGAGTCTGATCGCATATCGGATCCCGGACCTAATTGATTGACATGTAACCTCAATGTTTTACTGCCGTAATAATGACGATCTCATTTTCTATTGGCTGTTTTAAAATGGGAGGTTACGGTCTTGCTTAATTGATCATATTCCCCTCTGAACTGCTACGAACCAGTGCATGTTTTACGGAGTAGGATTTGAGCCCGTAACCTTTAATTAAATAGCTCCGGAAGCGGAGACGAACGGGAGTCCGCAGCACTCCCGCAGACATACGGCCTAGATACCGCAAAATGCGGGCTTGCAATTGAATCAGGCTCAAATTTTGTAAACTTTTTAAAGAAATTAAATAATTTAATGGATAGAAATTGAATGTTAATTTAGAATTTCATTATAAATTAAATTATATTATGAACAGTTTAGAGAGGGACACAGTTTGGGCCGCAAATGCGGTTCTCGCAAAGCGAGGGGCCACATTTGCGGAGGTGGACATAAACTGCAATGAGCCAAAGGAGAGTGTTTGCATTTGCGGAGGTGGAGGCTCTACAGCACCTCAAACTCGGCAAAAAATAACCCACAAAAGCAGGACTTTGACACAAAAAAAAAAAAAAAAAAAAAAAAAAAAAAAAAAAGGAGCCGCGCGACTTTGACAAAAAAATTGGAGCCTCGGGACTCCGAATGTCCATAATTTTATTGCCATCATTTGTGACGGGCAAGTTGCTAGTATATATATATATTAGTGCAGGAAAAGTGGTTTGTTAGACCTACAGCTTCTAGTGGAGCAACATGGTGGCAGAGTAACTGAGCTCATGCACCCTGGGGTGGTAAGGTGGTTTGTACCTAGGCTTGCCAGATATGTTTTTGCCTCACTATAAATAATTAAAACTATTGTGGTAATAAAATCATTGTATTCATAGTAAAAAAAAAAATAGTAACGTAATGTACAGGCTGTTTAGGCGATAAAACTAATGAACAGCTTTGAAATTTTTGTTGGAGCCGTTATGTTTTTATAGAACTCATCATTTCTTTAATGCTCTTTATTTAAAGGCTATTTACTGTACATATTGTTCAGATACAAAACTGTCTGAGTGAAACTAATGTACCAATAAAAGCAGTTTTTATTCTACACTTGTACTGTGAGACTACTTGTACATAGGATCTCCCCTCATCATATGAAACACTTGTGGGTACAAATATGTCAAATGGATACACATGGATGACACTTCATGCCTGTATGTTAATATTTCTTTATTCCGGGGGATCAGGTAATTTATTTTAATGAGGTGTGAAAATAGATGCTACTTTAATAGGCGCTTTATGATGATGGGAAAAACAGCTATTTTCAGTGTAACTTTTCACACAAAAGATCACATTTTTTATCACAATGCACTGAAAATTCTTAATGCTACCTTTAGTACTTTCAAAAGCTGAACAAATAAAGTGGCTCTATTCCCATCCCTCATCATAGCATATCTCTGTGTTAGGTGGGTAAGTGAATCTTCATATTGCATATTCTATTGCAAACATAGCATGACTGACAGCTTCCTTTCTACTCACTCAGTTAGTTGGTGTATCTTCTTCTACGGGAACTGTCATGAGAAGACTGAATGGACCAACAGAAAGCTTTTGGGCATTCTGTGTTTGCATTAGAATATGCAATATGGTGTCCACCAAAACCATACAGTAACCATCTCTTAAAGATGGGAGGAGAGAGAGGTTAAAGTATGGCAGTATGGCCCTGGGGTTGAGGATTTTCATAGTGCTAAATGCATGATCTACTTGGCAATGGCATGTAATTTTACTACTACAGTGAACAAACATTTAAAAAAAGTAACATATACATACATATATATACTGTATATATAACAACCTCACTGCTTTACAACAAAAATAGGTAAATAAAATTGTAAAATTGATTAAAATGAATTATATGTACTTAATTTCAAGTATAAGAAGTATGTTAAAATAGCCTAACATGATTTTATTATTTTAATCCCACCTTTTCTTACAGTCTTATCACTTGTTTTTACATTTTTACTTCTAAAACATTTTTCCCACTAATGGGTGTTTTTTTTTTTTTTTCTTCAAAAGAGCACACTGTACATATTTGACTACCAGAGGCGGAACTACCATCCAGTGCAACCAGTGCAGCACACCGGGGCCCTGCACTGGTGGGGGGACCTGCTTTTGAGGCACCAGTTCTGACATATTTTCCCAATGTTTTTTTAATTTACCCCCTGGAGTGCCACCGAGCCCCTCCTGCCCCCCTAGGTCTTATCCGTTCCCGCAGAGGAAGAGCAGGCAGCTGTGCTGTCTGTCAGCTCGGGCAGCACATGGTGCTGGAAGCTTGATGAAGCAATACTAGAATAGGACACTGATCTGCACTCATTGGTCTGTATGTGGCAGTTCCAGTTCCTCGGCTCTGATCTCCAGTTGCCTGGGTGAATGGAGAAGCAGAAGCAGCACAGCCCTCTCTGGGGCACCCAGCAACACCCACATCTGGGAGACGCTGACCTGGCTGGGCAGGAAGCTCCAGGTAGTAATAATAATAATTATTATTAGCGATGATAAGGAGATTTTGTAGGTGCATAATGATGACTGACGATATATTTAATGACTGTTGTGGTGAACTACCTACTCATAAGGTCCACAACACAAGCTGGGATCCCGCCCTACGCTGATGATAGGCAGTAACCTTGAAATGGCTGTCCGTGGGTAGGATTCCTAGCTTGTGTATAATCCAACCTTGGCTTTGCATCAGCTGTGTAATGCAGCGGGCATATGCTTAAAGGAAGCCATGTTTAAAATGGTTATGGATTGAAGAACAAAGCATTTGTGGGCACATTTGTATGTCCCTGCTCAGCTTCCCAGAGTGCAGTGTAATCACTGTATTTCTCAGAATTCTGAGCTGGAAGTAGGTTTTTTTAACTTGTTTTAGACATTCAAATGTGAACACAAGTGTATTATTTATATAGTGTATATGTGTATATACATATCTATATATATATCTATATATATCTATCTATTAATATATATATATATATATGGCACTGGAGTGAGAGGTGGGGGGCCCAAAACATTTTTTTGCACCGGGGCCCTCCTTTCACTGCCTCTGCCACTGTTGACTACAGTGGATTTTATAAAACGGCAGTACTCACCTTTTTCTTAGTGGAATACGGATTATTTTAATTTCTGATAATTTGGCATTACACTCCAACACAACAGTTGTCTACTCTTTCTGCAACAGCCATTGCACCTAATAATGTCCAGTTTAAGAGTACATGTGGCCAGGGTCCTTCCTGCTAATCAGATCCTTGGGTCTAATCACTCCACTCATGCAATAAACATCCTCTGAACTTTTAGTTCTGTTGAGCTAATGATTGATGGAATGGCAATTTCAAAATCAAGATGAATATTAATGGTAATCTTAGTGAAGTAAGAAATTGAAAGCAATCATCATCTTAGATGATTTCAAAAGTCATATCACATAAGGGGAGCAAATCAATAATATTATAAATTGCAACTACACACATTGTACTTGCTTTGCATGTTAATGCGCTCATGTTGCAGTAAGGTGTGACTACAAAGAAACCTGGGAATAAAGTTTGCTCTGATATATTATGAAGAGATATTGGAAAGGTTTACCTACTTATCCACAGGTTCAGTATATACAAAACATATTTTTTGTAAATAAAAATATATATATACTTCATTGGTCATACTGAACACACAAAATGGTATGAGCCTTATATGGTCGCTGGAAGATTTTATGCTCTTTTGACAGAATAAAAATCCTGGGGTACGTACACAGTTTTAATAAAGCTTTATATATGACTATTAGTACCTTCCAACATTTCAAATGGCTAAAGAAGGACACATATAATAAAAGAAATAGCTGCACTATTAGGCAGTGTTACTACCATTTTGTGCACACTTAATATCTGCACAATGTTCCATACCCACATATTATCTGTAGCACTGACACTCCAGAATTGTATCTTTGTCCTAGACTTTGAGAGGAAACAAAAGGAGGAACTGGTAGCCAGGGGGGATACAGGGATTTCCCATTAAAAGACAGACAGTTGGGAGATATGCTATTACAAAAGGAGCACCGATCAGTGAAATGGTTGTATTGTTATTCTATGGGCCTTGTTCAATTGCAAGCCGGAAGATTGCGTTGTACAGGCCGTAAGTCTGCGGGCTTGAGATTTGCTACAATTACAGAGCGATTTAGTTGAACAAGCCTGCAACTTACAGCCTGAAACTGTAAACCATGCAATTGTATGTAGCAATTCAGAGCGTGTGCATGATCAATTAAGCAAGGCAGTAATCCACGATTTAGAAACAGCCAATAGAAAATGAGACTGTTATCATTACCTCAGTAAAATATCGAGGTTACATATCAATCAATTAGCGTTTAGGGGTCCGATATGCGATCAGACTCTAAATCCTGCAATGTACAAAATAATAAAAATGAATGGTGATACTGTTTCAGTACATGTGGGTGGCCTGATATGTATTAACTCATTGATTCCCGAGATCGATATAACACTGAAATGACACATAAATAAAGTAATATTTGATTGCAGATTTACGAGATTGATACTGTTGTGCATGTCTTTTATCTCTTTATTATTTATTATTCTTTACCTCATGTTTAGAATCTCTGCACTATATCCAACCTTATTATCTACCTACTCCCTCTTTTTGACCACCATCCCCTAACCTACAGCCTCACCACACCTTCCACTCTCTGCCCTTCTTCACGCTTAACCACCAGAACCCACAGAAACATGCAAGTACTTGACTCAATATTTTTCCAATGTGCTACAACCCCTTCTTTGTCCACTCATCACCCTCACTTGCCCTGACATTGCCACCACACATTACAATTTGCCTCTAACTTCAACCCTTGATATTCTTGCTTCCTTAGCCACAGTTAGATGCCCTAGCTCTCGATTACAACCATGGCACACTACACACGTGCTACCGCACTACTGAAGGATTATGGAGGAAGTCTTGAACTTTAGCAGCTCCTAATCTTTCCACCCTCTTCCACAGCTTTCATTCCTCACATATCCCTCACTGTTGACAATCCCATCATCATGCCCACCTACTGGATTCTGCCCTCTCTTTCATTCCTCACACACAATCCTTCACTAAATCTTGTCATTTTCACCTTCAAAACATTTCCAAAATACATCACTTTCTCTCACAAGACACAACCAAAATTCTAATACGCTCTCTTATCATATCCTACCTCAACTACGGGAGCTCTCTCCTTGCTGGCCTCCCCATCACACATCTCTCTCCACTTCTGTCAATAATAAATGCCCCAGCTAGTCTCATCTACCATACCCATCCCTCAATGTCTACAGTACCTCTGTCAGTCCCTCCACTGACTTTCCATAGCCTCCAGAATAAAATGTAAAAACCTGACCCTAACAAATAAAGCCCTCCATAATAATGCACCCACCATCTCTGCTCTTGTCTCTAAATGCTATCCCAACCGTCCTCTTCGCTCTGCTAATGACCTTCTTATTTTCCTCCTTGATATTGAGCAACAGGCCAGCATTTGTGCGCTTCTCTTTCACCCTCATTAATAGGCCCGTTAGTTCTTTCTGGTTTTCAGCCATGACAGTAGTATCATCCGTGTACATCTGCATTGAGTTGGACAAATCTTTTCCTATCTCCACTTGTTTTTCTTCTTTCCTGGGCTGCTTTCAAAGACTCATCAGGCAACCAGTTTGCCTTCTTAGTTTTCTATGTTTTGGGATATTCTTTGTCGCTGTTTTCTGGACAATGTCACAAACTTCTGTCCAAAGTGCTATAGGTATTCTGTCTACCATGTCTAATCCCTTGGATCTATTCTCTAACTTCACAGGAAATATTAAGTATTTCGTATCTGCTTAGTCTGATGATTTCACCTCTTTTCCTCCCTCTTTTCTTCTTTTTAATTCTGAACTTTGCAATAAGAAGCTCATGATCTAAACCACAGTCAGCTTCAGGTCTTGTTTTTGCTGACTGTATAGAACTCCTCCATCTTTGACTTGAAATTACATAGTCAATTTGATTTCTATATTGTCCATCTGGTGATGTCCATGTGCCACCAGCCACTTCATTAGGTCTGACCCTTTGATCTAGCTCCCTTTTTAAATAAAGGTATTACATCTGCATCTCTCTGTCATCTGGTACAGAGTTTGTGATGATTGAGTAGTGAAATATTGGATATATTGGTTTGGTTATTACATAAGCCAGTTTTTCTGTACCCTTGGATGTATTTGATCGGGATCTGGTGCTTTCTTAACATTATTTTTTTTCCAGCCCCTTTTGGATTTGTTCTTGCATTAACCATTTGTTTGTGAAGGTAGTGTCGCCCCATTTTGTTGCAGTGTTTAAACTACTGGTATCTCCCTTGTGTATACAGAAGATAATAACTTATTTAGCTCATCTGCCTTTTCCTCATCTGCTAAATAACTTATTAAGCTCATTTGCCTTTTATAGCTCATCAGTTATTAATCAGTGGCCTTCTTCAAATTAATACACATTTAGGGTTAGTCTTACTCTCTTTTGTAACTAACTTTTAATTTTCTATTTTAACCAATCTAATAGGTCTTCTGCAAGCCTTGTTAAATTCCTTGTACCTGTGTAAAGCTTGCACTGTCCCAGTCTATAGTTTGTATTGCACCCTTTGACCATTGAAATTTGCCATTTTAAAATTAAGTGTTTTTGTTGGTCCCTTAAAACTTGGTGTTTTAATTTCTACCTCAAATGAGACTGTGTTGTGACCACTGTTTCCTAAAGGTCCCCCTATTTCAACATTATATCAGTAATATTTGTGACAAGTGATGTCCCGAACAATTCGCCGGCGAACTATTCGCGGCGATTTTTGCATGTTCGCGATCGCAGCGAACGGCGAACACATGCGCTTTTGGGTTTGCCCCCTATTCTTTATCATTGAGGAAACTTTGACCCTGCACCTCACAGTCAGCAGACACATTCCAGCCAATCGGCAGCATACACTACCTTCCAGAGCCTTCCATCTGAAGGACAGCAACCCCAAAAGCCCTTTTTAGGGCTAGAACATCATTTTTTTTTATTATATTGCATCTACTCTGCCAACTTTTGGCAGTGCACAGTGATACGTCATATCTGGTGCCACCAGTAGTGTACAGTGACATAAAACAACACTTTTTTGACTGTAATCGATTGAATATCAGTTCCCTGCCTACAGGCGTGTGTGTGAAGCCTATTGCATCTACTCTGCCAACTTTTGCCAGTGCACAGTGATACGTCATATCTGGTTCCACCCGTAGTGTACAGTGACATAAAACAACACTTTTTTGACTGTAATAGATTGAATATCAGTTGCCTGCCTACAGGTGTGTGTGTGAAGCCTATTGCATCTACTCTGCCAACTTTTGCCAGTGCACAGTGATACGTCATATCTGGTTCCAACCAGTAGTGTACAGTGACATAAAACAACACTTTTTTGACTGTAATAGATTGAATATCAGTTGCCTGCCTACAGGCGTGTGTGTGAAGCCTATTGCATCTACTCTGCCAACTTTTGCCAGTGCACAGTGACACTCATATCTGGTGCAACCGTAGTGTACAGTGACATAAAACAACCCTTTTTTGACTGTAATAGATTGAATATCAGTTGCCTGCCTACAGGCGTGTGTGTGAAGCCTATTGCATCTACTCTGCCAACTTTTGCCAGTGCACAGTGACACTCATATCTGGTGCAACCGTAGTGTACAGTCACATAAAACAACACTTTTTTGACTGTAATAGATTGAATAGCAATTGCCTGCCTACAGGCGTGTGTGTGAAGCCTATTGCATCTACTCTACCAACTTTTGCCAGTGCACAGTGACACTCATATCTGGTGGCACCTTAGATTGCACGCGCAGTGCCCCAAATTTGAAGTGGGAGGACCGACCAAGCATCTTTTTCCATCTCCCGCTTCCAAAAATCCATGCCATATACACGTCCCCTGATAGTGGACGTAACAGGGATTAAACTGATAGGAATAGTACTACTTAACAGTACACACCTTATAATAACGCAGACAGAGGCAACGCGTATAATCTTCCATGCTGTGCAGTGGAAGCCCCCAGACTCTGACCTGTGTATAATATTCCATGCTGTGCAGAGGATGCCCCCAGACTCTGACCTGTGTATAATATTCCATGCTGGGCAGTGGAAGCCCCCAGGCTCTGACCTGTGTATAATATTCCATGCCGGGCAGTGGAAGCCCCCAGACTCTGACCTGTGTATAATATTCCATGCTGGGCAGTGGAAGCCCCCAGCCTCTGACCTGTGTATAATATTCCCTGCTGGGCAGTGGAAGCCCCCAGACTCTGGGAGTCTGAAGAAGAGGAGTCAGAGGAGGAAGGTGGCTTTGAGGAGGTGGAAGACCAAACACAGCAGGCGTCCCAGGGGGCTTGTTGTCACCTTTCAGAGACCCTTGGTGGCTGGGTGGAGGAAGAGACCTTCAATGACATCAGTGAGGACAAGGAACGGGACATGGCTAGCTTGGTATCCAACCTTGTGCAAATGGGGAGTTTGCGGTTGTGCAAAGGGTTAGTTTGCGTTTGTTTGCGGTGCATTGAACAGGGAGATTGGTCTGTTACTGTGAAGCGGGTGTAACCCTTACACTACCTGATTGATACAAGATCATACCTGATGTTTTAAAGCATGTTATTCCAAACAATTTAGGAATGTTAGGTGATTTATGTCCTTTATGGCTTAAAACCAGACTCTGTATCAACTATGTAATTTTCTGTGGGAGTTTTGCCATGGATCCCCCTCCGGGAAGCAACAGTCCAGGTGTTAGTCCCCTTGAAACAACTTTCCCATCACTATTGTGGCCAGAAAGAGTCCCTGTGGGTTTTTAAATTCGCCTGCCCATTGAAGTCTATGGCGGTTCGCCGATGTTCGCCTGTTCGCTAACCCAAAATTTGATGTTCGCTACATCACTATTTGTGACTACTAAATTCAAGATAGCTTCATTTCTAGTAGGTTATTGTATAACTTGTGCCAGATAATGATCCATGAGTGTACTCAAGAACCTGCTACCCTTAGCTGAACTGCTGGTCTTATTAATCCAGTTTATTTCAGGGTAGTTCAAATCTCCCATTATTAGAACTTGACCATGCTTAGCTGCATTTCCAACCAGTTGCAATGATTGTAACTCTTTATATTGAATTATATTTGGAGGGTTATAGCATATTCATACCAATATTTTTTTTTTTCAGAATTTGTTCCTCCACAATTTAACTCAACCCACAAGGTTTCAACACTATCACTAGTTCCACCATAAATATCTTCTCTGACTATAGGCTTTACATCAGGCCTAACATGCAGAAAATACGTCCTCCTCTTCTACCATTGCCCCTATCTTTCATAAATTGGTTATAACCAACTGATTTAAAGTCCAGTCATGAGTCTTCTCACCATGTTTCAGTAATGCCTAACAAATCCAAATTCGCATTTCCTTTTAATAAATTCTAGCTCCCCAATTTTTCCTGGCAAGCTTCTTGCATTACCACGCATACACTTTAGGTTGCTATGCCTTTGAATGTTTGTAGTACTAGCCACTGCATTTTAGTTTTTTACTAAGACCTCCCTATTGACTAAACTAACCCTCCCTCTTCTCCTGCCCCATGAGTAGTTAACTGATCCCTTACCCTCACTACACTTTCTCTCCTATTACCTCTATTTAGTCCCTCTCCCCAGTCTTTCTTCCATGCTCTTCAATAAGGTGCAATCCATCACTGCTAACGAGATTGTACCCAAGCCAAAAAGTCAGCCGAGTGCTCCTAAAACCCCAAACCATCTTTCCTGTATTACTTTTGTAGCCACACATTAACCTTCCTAAGCTCCTACATCTCTCTGTAAAGTCAGCCTTCTAAGTTCTTGACCTAAGCTTGTTTCCTAGTTGTATAAAATCCCTTTTTAGGGCATTCCATCTTCCACATGTGGCAGGATGTACACTGGATGAGGATCTAAATTATTTTGCCAATTTTCATTAAATTCTGTCTTGCCAAAACAAAAGTTGCATTATGTTGAATTTTGGAGTAATGACATGGTGTTTTCCCATAGAAGGATTTTGCTCACTTTTATAAAAAAAAATGGCAGAATGGATTTGTTTGAAGGTTCGCATGTTTGCTCCATATCTATGGAGCCTCCATGACTTTTTGGGAATTTTTTAGACCGCTTAAATAGTTTTTGACCCACAGTGAAGCATGGTGGTGGCAGCATCATGCTTTGGGGCTGTATTTCTTCAGCTGGAACTGGGGCCTTAGTTAAGATAGAGGGAATTATGAACAGTTCCAAATACCAGTCAATATTGGCACAAAACCTTCAGGCTTCTGCGAGAAAGCTGAACATGAAGAGGAACTTCATCTTTCAGCATGACAACGACCCAAAGCATACATTCAAAACAACAAAGGAATGGCTTCACCAGAAGAAGATTAAAGTTTTGGAATGGCCCAGCCAGAGCCCAGACCTTAATCCGATTGAAAATCTGTGGGGTGATCTGAAGAGGGCTGTGCACAGGAGATGCCCTCGCAATCTGACAGATTTGGAGTGTTTTTGCAAAGAAGAGTGGGCAAATCTTGCCAAGTCAAAATTTGCCATGCTGATAGACTCATACCAAAAAAGAGTGCTGTAATAAAATCAAAAGGTGCTTCAACAAATTATTAGTTTAAGGGTGTGCATACTTATGCAACCATATTATTTTATTTTTATATTTTTTCTTCCATCTACCTAAAAGATTTCAGTTTGTTTTTCAATTGAGTTGTACAGTTTATAGGTCACATTAAAGGTGGAAAAAGTTTTGAAATGGTTTATCTTTGTCTCATTTCTTTACAGCACAGAAACCTGACATTTTAACAGGGGTGTCTAGACTTTTTAAATCCACTGTATGTAGGCTTGCTGGGATATGTGCAACATTAACTCCTGAATTTCCTGTGTTTTTTCAGCTTTGAGTTATCCCATCCCGTGCTGCAAACTTGACTATACTTGAATGCAATTTTTAATGCAGGGTCAGGGGAGGGGTGGAGAGGCACAGGGCAGGGAGGAGGGCAGAAGAGACACAGGGCAGGGGGGGGGGGAATAGACACAGGGTGAGACACAGGGGGGGGAGACACACAGGGGAGGGGGGAAGAGATACAGGGGAGAGAGAGGGAGGAGAGACACAGGGGAGGGAGAGGGGGGAAGTGACACAGGGGTGGGATGATAGAGATACAGGGGAGGAGAAGAGAAACAGGGCAAGAAGGAGGGGGAAGAGATACAGGGGAGGGGGGGAGAGACATGGGGGAAAGAGACACAGGGGAGGGGGTAGAGACACAGGGCAGGGAGGAGGGTGGAAGAGACACAGGGCAGGGGGGGAAGAGACACAGGGGGGGAGACACACAGGAGGGGGAAGAGACTTCAGGGAGGGCAGAAGAGATACAGGGGAGTGAGAGGAGGAAAGAGACACAGGGGAGTGGAGAAAGAGACACAGGGGAGGAGGGGAGACACAGGGGAGGGGGAGAGACACAGGGGAGGGGGAAGAGACACAGGGGAGGCAGGGAGAGACATGGTGGAAAGAGACACAGGAGAGGGGGAAAGGGCAGGGAGGAAGGGGGGAGAGAAACAGGGGAGTGGGAGACACACGGGAGAGGGGGGAAGAGACATGGGGAGGGGGGAAGTGATACAGAGCAGGGAGGAGGGGGAAGAGATACAGGTGAGGGGGGGAAACACATGGGGAAGAGACACTAAGTAGGGGGGAAGAGACATAGGGAAAGAGACACAAGGGAGGGGAAGAGACACAGGGCAGGGAGGAGGGGGAGAAGAGACACAGGGTAGCGGGGGCAGTCACATGGGAAGAGACCACACAGGAGGGGGAAGAGACATGGGGGAAAGAGGCACAGGGCAGGGAGAGGTGGAAAGAGACACAGGGGAGGGAGGGAGAGACACAGGGAAGGGAGGAGGGGGTAAGAGACACAAGTGAGGGGGGAAGAGACACAGGGCAGCGAGGAGGGGGAAGAGACACACAGGAGGGGGAAGAGATACAGGGGAGGGGGGAGAGACACAGGATAGGGGGGAAGAGACACAGAGGAGGGGGGAGACACAGGGGGTAGACACACAGGAGAGGGGAAAAGAGACATGGAGGGGGGAAAAGATACAGGGGAGAGAGTGGGGGGAAGAGACACAGGGGAGGGAGAGGGGGGAGAGACACAGGGGAGGGAGAGGGGGAAAGAAACACAGGGGAGGGGCGAAAGAGACACAGAGGAGGAGGGGAGACATAGGGGAGGGGGAGAGACACAAGGGAGGGGGGAGAGACACAGGGGAGGCAGGGAGAGACATGGTGGAAAGTGACACAGGAGAGGGGGGAAAGGGCAGGGAGGAAAGGGGGGGAGACACAGAGGATGGAGGAAGAGACAGAGGGGAGGGGGAGACACACGGGAGAGGGGGAAGAGACATGGGGAGGGGGTAAGAGATACAGGTGAGGGGGGAGAGACACATGGGGGAAGAGACACAGGGGAGGGGGGAAGATTCATGGGGAAAGAGACACAAGGGAGGGGGAGACACAGGGTAGGGGAGAGTCACATCGGGGAAAACCACACAGGAAGGGGGAAGAGACATCGGGGAAAAGGCACAGGGCAGGGAGATGGGGAAAGAGACACAGGGGAGGGGGAGAGACACAGGGCAGGGAGGAGGGGGGAAAAGACACAGGGGGAAGAGACACAGGGTAGGGGGGAGAAACATGGGGGAAAGAGACACAAGGGAGGCGGGAGAGACACAGTACAGGGGGAAGTCACATGGGGGGAGACCACACAGAAGGGGGGAAGAGACATGGGGGGAAGAGACACATGGCAGGGAGGGGGGAGGGACACAGGGGATGGAGAGAGGGGGGGTGGACACAGGAGAGGGGGAGGAAAGAGTCCTAACCTATTTTCTTTGATTTTTTAAATGTTATTTAAACTATCACACTTACACTATACCTGCACTTACACTACAAATATTTGCATGCTTCCAGGTTCGCTCCTTCCCCTGTTTAAATTAGATTCAGACTACTTACATGCAGGCTGCAGACTATTACTTCTGGCTAAAACATTTAACAATTAGATTTATGCATGTGATTCTATACCTCAGTTGGCTACAATAATTCTGTTTGACATCTGTAGAATTATGTCCTGCTCCCAATTTGTATATATTTTTGCCCACCAGTTAAAGTATCTCCAATCATCAGGGACTAATAACAGGTATGAATAATTTCTCACCCAATTGTGTTAAAACAGAATTTAGTTAGACTGACTTACAGCCCTATTAATTTCCCTGTGTAAAACTGTAGCCTGTAATGTAGCATGCAAGGCTTGCGGCTATTAAATTGGCCCCATAAAGCAAGCCCTTGCCGATCTGCAGCTTATGAGTGAAAAACGTGGAACGTGGACCTTTGTGGCCGCAAATACTTTGTTCTGTCAAGCCCGTAACTGCTGAATTCCAATTTTGCTATTAAATTGCAACAAATTCACTGGCGTTCAAGCTGTAACACTAAAATGGAACCAAGAAGGCAACGGGCACTAGAGAGGACCCGCAAGGGAGCTAAAGTCCAATCCGTAGCACTGTAAATGCAAATATCAACACACTACTGTACATATAATAAAAGGGAAGATGATGTTAGGTATTAGAATTAATAGCACAACATTCTCAAGCTCGCAAATCGGCAATATAAAATACTTTATTACATGTGTAATTTTTGTGTTTCGGCAACAATGTGTTAATACGTATAATGGAACTCGCATGTAATAGAATATGATATTTACAGCTTTAATAATATTGCATCATTTCTAGAATGTGGGTCCGATCGAAACTCGTAACTGAAACCTGTAAGACTTTGAAATCCCACCACCATTTTTCAGTGACGTAATAATGACGATTTCATTTGCTATTGGCTCCATCTAAAACCGTAACTACGGGTTTGACTAGTTGATCACGTTCACAGGCGAACATCTAATGTTTGACAAATGGTTTACGGGTTTACGTCTCAAGCCCGTAACTCGCGCCCTGCTCGAATTTATTAGCTCTGTAACTTGGCCAAATTTCAAACCCGCAGCCATTGCGGGTCTCATGTTGCACTTACGGGCTTGAAATTAAATATGGCTGTTAGAGGGCCAATGAAAGTTATTTTATTGCTCATGCAAATTATACTGCATTTCATTTATAATTGCCTTTAAATATTACTGTAAGAGAGACTTTCCTGCATATCTTAAGAAAATTTACTACTTATGTTTTTAACTATTTTTAAATATTTGGAACGTATTCTTTTAAATGCATTAGATTTCCATAGCCCTGTAGAGGACTACCAAAACAGTTTAAAAAAGGTGTAGACCTGTAAAAAAATAAAAAAAAACAGTAATAAATGTATTTTTTTAGTATCTCCTGGGTTGAAAACTCTATAAATAGTATATAAGTTAGTATGGAGTTTATGTAAAATATAGCTGTTAATCGCGACATTTAGAATGACACGCTCCTCCCCCTGACATGTATATCGCAGGAGCACTATAACAGACGACAGAATATTAGTAAGCCAATCCTAAACTTCATCATTTATTAACTCCATTACTTTGCACCAGGGGGTAGGAGCCCAAAAAACATCTGGGGGCATAAAGTTTACAGAAATGTGGACCTGAGTGACTTGCCACAAAAATTACAATGTCCCTCCGTAAATCATCTAGGCTGCTGAAACCCCACGGTACAGCACTGTGCTAATATAAAAAATGTTTACATACTTTCTAAGGTGTTAAAATGTAATCCTCCCAACCCCATGGTTGTCCTCACTTTACTCTGACATCTGGTTTGACATCCCTGAGTCTTCTGTAACTCGCCGATACGATACCACTCCTTGTAACTGCTCCAGATCGGACCCCATCCATCTTGCAAGTTACTGTATTAGAAAGAGGGGGGATTAATTATCCTGATGTGCATTAAGATAAGGAAAAGTACTTCTTGAGATTTCAGAGTATTAACAGAGGGAGAAGACCGTGAAGAGAAAAGGATTGTAGATACAGAGAAGAAAAGACATAGCAAACAGAAGAGAGAAGCAGAGGAGAAAAGAGTGGAGAAGAAGTGAGAGAAGCTAAAGTTTTTTTTGTGAATTGGAGAGAAACAGAGCAGCCAGAGGTAGATTTGGGGAGAGGCAGAGGGGAGAGATGAATGTAAGGGAAAGAAAAAAACAGTAGTATAGACGGGGAGAAGAGAGAGACGGGTGGAACAACAGAGGGGAAGAGAGAAACTGAAGGGGGAGAAAGACAGGTAAGGAGAGATAAAGGTGTAGTGACAGAAAGGAGAGTTTAGGGAGAGACAGAAGCAGGGAGAGAGACAGAGGGGTGACAAGACAAGAGGGGGAGTATGAAATAGAAAGCAAGAAGAGTTATGGAGGGACATATAGAGGGAAGGGAAAGAGATAAGAGAGGAGTGAGAGATGGTGATAGAGGGTAGAGACAGACATTGAAAGTGAGAGAGAAACAGATGGGGAGAGAAATATACGTTTAAAGAGAGATAGGAGAGAAAGAGAAGTAGGGGAAAACGGAAGGAGAGAGAATGAGACAGATGGGTTTCAGTATAGACGGTGGGGGGGGGTCAATGGCAGAGTAAGAGGGGGAGAGACAGGGCGAGAGGAAGACAGACAGAAGGGTGGAGACAGAAAGAAAGAGACAGAGAAGTGGAAAAGACAAGGGAGGGGAAAAGGAAACAGATGTGGACAAAAGGAGAAGTGGAGAAACAAGAAAGTTTTGGAGGAAAAGGCAAGAGGGGGCAAGTTTAGAGGGGGAGAGGTGAAGACAAGAAGGGGAGTGGAAGATGAGGGGGATTTGGAGGAGGGCAAGAGGGGGAGAGGTGAAGTCAAGTGGGGGAGAGGTGAAGACAAGAGTGGGAGAAGGAAGACAAGAGGGGAAGGGAAAGAGAAACGAGGAGAGAAGGGAAAGAGAGATCAGGGGAGGGGAAGACAAGAGGGCGAGGGGTTGATGACAAGAGGGGGGAAGACAAGATGGCGGGGAGTTGAAGTCAAGAGGGGAGAGGGGAGAGAGAAAAAAGAGGGGAGAAGGGAAAGAGACAAGAGGGGAGGGGGAAGACAAGAGGGGAGGGGAAATGGGAGGGGGGAGACAAGAGGGAAGTGGAGAAGACAAGAGGGGAGGGTGAAGACAAGAAGGGAGGGAAAAAGGCAAAGGAAAAAAGGAGGGGATGGGGAGACAGGAGGAGAGGGGGAGACAAGAATAGATAGGGGAGATAAAGAGGAAAGGGGTAAGACAAAATGAGAAGGAGAGAAAGACAGAGTAGAAGAAAAAGACAAGAGGGGGTTGGTGAGAAAGAGGAGGAGAGAGACAGGGGAGGAGAAAAAGTATTAGAGACAGAGAGAAAGTTACTTACCCAGCTGCGCAGCTCTCACAGCTCCTCGGCTCCAGTGTGCTGACAGCAAGGGGAGAGGTGAGAGACACCAGGGAGAGGTGGAAGCAGGACAAAGAGAGTGACAGAGACACGAGGAAGTGAGAGAGACAGAGAGAAAAGGAAGTAACAGGCATTGGGGCAGGAAAGCCAGGGAACCTTGTCCCCTCATCAGAAAATCTGGGGGGGGGGGGGCGATCTGTCCCCTTCGTCCCCCCAGTTCCTATGCTCCTGCTTCTCACAGTATCATTATGCATCTCCAAGGTATTCATCACATCTCCTCTGTTCAAAAGAGATACAGAGTCAGGGGTGAGATGTGGGAGATCTCTTAAAATGAAACAGTGATATTTTGTCTACACCTGGTACTGACATTTCTATATTACTCTAAATGGGTTTAAGAACAATGGCCTTAGAGGACAAACAATCCTTCATACAGCAAAAGCTTAATTACTATAACACAACAAGTCTCCAACCACTGAAGTGTCCTGCAAAATCTGCGTGCTAGACAAAGCCACCTCCCCCACCCAACCTTATAGTGGGTGGAGATCAGCAACATCCGAGTCTGAACATTGAAAACAAATTTAATGCGGAAAATATATTTTTTATATAATTGAATATAAATGTAATTAAAATCAATGCCTAATGAAATCATCTAACTCATAGTTGTTTTAAATGATACCTTTATACCAATCTACACATTGTAATACCATTCTATAGTTCTTTAAATGCATATACAGAATGAACCATACTTCCAATATTATACAGATATAAACTCCCCTCTAATTAATTCATTGTACAGAATAATATTTACAGAGAAAAAATCTGTCAACCCCCACTTTAATAGATTTAGGTTTATTTGTGAGCCTGTTGGTTGGAATATACAATTTCCGACTCTACATACTGCTCATTCAGCAAATGGCATAAATCAGTGCTTACCACTGAAATATTTTATGAAGCTTTATTTTGGAGATAAAACGCCAGATGACAAGAACAGAAAACAAAATGTTAAGATTCCATGAAAACACAGAATGAGAGAGATAAGACAGAGATAAGAAAAAACGATAATGCTAGAAGAATCTTCTTTAGGTCCAAAGCAATCATTCTGTAAGGTTAGCACATCCAGCACAGGGCACAGTTGAGTCCTGGGTTATAAGATTGAAAGTGCTTAGCTCTGATAATATAGGCCCTGTAATTATGAGTATCCATGTATACACTGTACAAACCTACAAACCAGTTTCTCTATAGTAAATCATTAAGTAGATATTCAGCATTGTTTGTGCATTTGTCACCCTAGGCAATATATGCTTAGTTTGACTGGTTCTCCTATAATACAATTAATATTTATCTTCCTACCAGTAATACCTATTTTACTACACTTTCACCTCACAGCCTTAAAAGCCTTGAGTAGCTTTAGGCACAAACACACCCTATCAAATGCTCACAAGATGTGTAGCACTTTTTTGGTCTATGGACCAACAATTAAGGCAAGTGGCATATTCAGGATGCTAGGTGGAGTGTGTCATATTCCATCAATGTAATCAGCAAGTACAATAGAATTTGCAAGTGGACCCCTACCCCTTCCATTAAATATTTTTTGCAGATCCCAATAGGCTGAAATCGGATTGAAATCTGTGCATTCTGATGGGTTAATAACGCGTGCAATGGGGGTCCATGAGGCCCCCCCATGGTCATAGCTAAGTATATCCTGGAGATTCATTAAAAAAATAAACATTATGAGAACCCTAGAATGTAATCTTTATTAAGTCAAAATACGACCACCATGAAAATGTATGGATTTTGATTGAGATATAAACCTGTGTAGAAGATTAAGACTTTCTACATTCTTTTGTCAAATTCAGCTCCATACAGTTTGAATCTCTATTATGATTTACTAGGAATCTGCCTGTCAAAAATGAGGGAGTAAAGGAGTACAATTGTAAGCCTGACAATACTGTTTGCCACACAATGCGAGCCTATGGGCCCTCTGAGCACATCCCCCCCCCTTGTGTTTCATTTCCCCCTCTAACTCCCTTGTGTCTCCTTCCCCCCTCCCTCCCTTGTGTCTTCTTTCCCCCTCCTCTCCCTCCCTTGTGTCTCCTTTCCCCCTCCTCTGCCTCCCTTGTGTTTCCTTTTCCTCCTCCTCTGCCTCCCTTGTGTCTCCTTTTCCCTTCCCTCACTATACAGGGGTAAGTACACACATCTCTGGTGCTATCCTGCCTGTCTATAGCTCTTGTGCTCAAATGCACCGGAGGTACATAATATCACTAAAAAGAGAACATCTAGGTGCCTGTCCCACCATTCTGGGGATAGTGAGCTCATACACTCACACAGCGCCTAATGTTATGGGGTTTATAACATTACTATACAGTGATAAATGTACACAGCCCTGGTGCTTGCTCCTGAGCTCCTTCGGGGTATTTTGAAGCACATACCATTAATATAGAAGGTATGTGCACCTAGCTCAAATTCCTGCCCCTCCACATCACACTGACAGAGTGCAGTTGGTATTATGGGGTATATAATAAAGGAGGTAAGTAAACCTAGCTCAGGTCCCTGTCCCTCCACATCACACTGACAGAGTGCAGTTGGTATTATGGGGTATATAATATAGGAGGTAAGTACACCTAGCTCAGGTCCCTGTCCCTCCACATCACACTGATAGGGTGCAGTTGGTATTAAAAGGGATATAACATTAATATAGGAGGTAAGTACACCTAGCTCAGGTCCCTGTCCCTCCACATCACACTGACACAGCCTGCACTTGGTGTTATTACATAATATAAATATAGGAGGTCAATACACCTAGCTCAGGTCCCTGCCCCACTATTCTGCAGGTCCTGGTATCACACTGACAGAGTGCAATTGGTGTTATGGGGTAAATAATATTAATATAGGAGGTAAGTACACCTAGCTCAGGTCCCTGTCCCGCCATTCTGTAGCTCCTCAGCTCATACTGTACACTTGGTGCTATGAGGCACACATAAATACAAAGCCCTGGTCCCTCGTCTCCCTCCCTTGTGTCTCCTTTCCCCCCTCCTCTCCCTCCCTTGTGTCTCCTTTTCCCCAACTCTCCCTCCCTTATGTCTCCTTTTCCCCAACTATCCCTCCCTTATGTCTCCTTTTCCCCCTCCTCTCCCTCGTGTCTCATCCTCCTCTTCCCTTTCCCCCCTTATCCTCCCTCTCCCTTTCCCCTCTCTTCGTATCTTTATCCGCTGAGCCCTCAAAAGCAGTTAAGTTCCTGAATAAGATTTTGTTTTAATTCCTTAAGTTAAAAAAGCAAAACACACAATGATGAATTATCAAACGCCCTCTTTCTGATGCAACAAAGAATACATTTCTTTCCATGTCCCGTTAAGGAATTTAAGCATGCCTTTGATAGGTGTAATGGCAGTCTGAGGCTTTAATTATGCCAAAATGGTAGGTAGATAAAAACGGTTAGGCAATAAGGGTCTTTCCTGTCTTACTTGTACAGCCAGCCTATGTTGGTTTATTCCCTTATCCACATCTCTATACACTAATCTACCATATACTGTGCCCCTCCATTCCCTTTATTGAATACTTATCCCAATACCCTTAACAACCTCTATCCTAATCTGCCTCCCGTTATTTTCATTCTACTGTTTCTACTCAATCCTGTCCTATGCTGCAAACCTATACCATGATCCACCCCTCTACTCTAATTTCCTCTGCCTGTTCCACTCTATGGCCTTATGTTACCCATCTCTGCCATAGTCTGACATTCTAAATATTTTGAATCTATCTTGAATTGTTCAATTTGATCTCTATTAGCCTTAAAAGTCAACTGTGGTCACTGTATTCCCTATATGATTCTTTGAATAACTAAACTTGATAATGTTTAAAAATGTATAAAAAAAATGAATTTTTGTATATTATACCATTATTTATTACCGCAGGTACTCATTTTCTTTTGTCACCTGCTTGTTACTTTCTCAGAAGGGTGTGCCCTTGTAAATGAATGAGCCACATTCCCACTGTGTAGATATTTCCTGTGCAATCAACGTCTCCTCCACCCTCATGAAGCCAAAAGATTTGAACCCACAGTAGCAAAATTGCTTATAAAATGTGATATATCCCCAGCCTGTACTATTTTATTTTCCAATTAAAAAAAAAAACTTTGCATATTTTAAAGTCTAGTTCTTCAAAATAGTACAATATATTTTAAATAAATAACCACAGTGCTTGTTAAATTTGAAATACACCATTGCCAAACCTTTTAACTTACAAACATTTATCGAGATACATGTAGAGTTTATGGCCCATTATTACACCTCTTTTCATCTTTTCTGCCTAGCTCCACTACATATAAATGCCAACACAACTTAGGAATGCAACAAGTCAGGCTAGATGATGGGCAAACACTTGTAGCAATTTTTGCACTGGTTCAGATCATTCACTTTCATATTAAAAGACCTTCGGCATGAAAACAATGCTAAAGCTCCATGTTCGCAAATAAATTATTAACGGGCCACTGTGGTCAATTTTCTATGTTATTTTGAACTAAACTTGATAAGTGGAATGGGATCTTTCCTATTTTATGCTACCACACGTAGAAGCCTCCTGTTGCTGGGTGTGCCTGAGTCACGCGTGCCAATGTACTCCCTAAGGCCCTAAACCCCTACACCCCTTGCCAGCCATAACCCCCTACACCAGTTACCTGGAGTAACCCTAAACCTAACCCTCTAACCCTAAGTCCCTAACCCCTACAACCCTTGCCGGTCCTAACCCTAATCCTAACCCCCTACATCACTTTCTGGCCCTAACCCTAAACCTAACCCCCTATACCCCTTGGCGACCCTAACCCTAACCTTCTAACCCTCTTAGCCTAACCCCCTAAAACTAAGCCCCTAACCCCAACTCCCTACACCCCTTACCGGCCCTAAGCCTAATCCTAACCCCCTACACCACTTTCAAGGCCTAACTCTAAACTTAAACCCCTAACCCTAAGGCCCTAACCCCCTACACCCCTTGGTGGCCCTAACCCTAATCTCCTAACCCTCTTAGCCTAAGCCTAATACCACCTAAAACTAAGTCCTTAAGCCCCTAACCCCCTACACCCCTTCCCGACCATATCCCTTTAAACCTAACCCGAAAACCCCTAACCACTTAGCGACCACAAGGAGACAGCTTCATTGGCGCAGGGCAGTGCAGCATGAGTGCGTGCGTGCACATAACAGATGCACGTGCACATGTGGTAGCATAAAACAGGAAAACTCCGGGCAATGTTTACAGAAAGAAACTGAAACAAGCGAATATTTTATTTTCAGTCTGCTACTTTCTCAGAAGAGGGTTTTTATAAATTAGTGAACTTTACCGTAGTACAGGTACCAGAAGCTCATCTCCACCCTCCTCAGAACAGAAACCACAATGATAGATTCCACTGCAGAATAATCACATACAATAGTTGTCAAACTGCAATTCATCGTCACACTTGCAACAAATCGCAGTTTGACAACTATGTTTTGTGCAACTCCCGCACATGTGCATTGCGCGGCGGGGGACACGCATGCGCATTGCGCGGCATCAGTCGCACATGAGTGGGCGCCTGTGCACATAAGGGAGGAAGACACAGAGGAGGGGGGAGACACACAGGGAAGGAAGGGGGAGACGAGACACAGAGGAGGGATAGGAGGGGAGACACAGCAGAGGGGGTGAGACACACAGAGGAGGGAGAGGAGGGGGGAGAGACACAGGGGAGGAAGAGAAGGGGTGAGGGACACAGGGGAGGGAGAGGAGGGGGAAGAGACACAGGAGAGGGGAGAGACACACAGGGGTGGTAGAGGAGGGGGAAGACACATAGGAAGGAGAGGAGGGGGGAGTCACAGAGAAGGAGGAGAGAAAGGGGGTGGGAGAGGAGGGGGGACACAGAGGAGGGGGAGAGACACAGGGGAGTGAGAGGGGGGGAGAGACACAGAGGAGGGAGAGGAGGGGGAAGAGACACAGGGGAGGGAAATGGGGGGAAGAGACACGAGGGAGGGGGAAGAGACACAGGGGAGGGTGAGGGGGAAAGAGACACAGGGAGGGAAAGGAGGGGGAACATACACAGGGGAGGGGGTACAAACACAGGGGAGGGAGAGGGGGGGAGAGACATGAGGGGGGGAAATGACAGTAGTGGGGAAGAGACAAAGGCGCTTATTGCGAGGCCTGTGATGAGCGCCAAAGGTGCTCATTGTGAGGCCTGTGATGAGCTCCGAAGGCGCTCATCGTGAGGCTAGTAAAGTAGAGGGGAAGAGGCTCGCAATGAGCGCCTCCCGTCAAGTAGAGGGGGGGAGAGGCTCGGCGCTCACTGCGAGGCCCATAATGAGCGCCAAAAGCGCTCATCGCGAGGCCAGTAAAGTAGAGGGGGAGAGGTCCCTTATTGCAAACAGCATTGCCAGGCTTCAAATTTTATTGCTGTTAGTTTTGACGGGCAAATCTCTAGTTACATATAAAATGTAATAAATTAGACCCATTGTTATTTTCTTCCCAACAATTTGTAGTTCCTCTCCTGTACTATGAAGGGCATAATCCAAAAAGCAATGGAACATGTCACAAGTCGAAACCCAGTTTGGTAGCAAGCTCCACAACGTTTGAGTCATTCAAGAAAAATTACCCTCTCCTGGGAAAACAGCAGTTCTTTAACTATGAAAAGTAGATATATCAATTTTGTTAATGAACCAAATATTTTGTGCATAAGATGGCCTTTCCATTGTACATGTCATTTGTCTTATTCTGTTTGTTTATTAGTATGAAAAAAATATTTCCTGAGGTTGATGCTTAGATCCTTGAACTGTCTGGAGCAGCTTGAAGATTGATGGCTTTCTCCCCATCTCCATGTATACACCCTGGCTCTGGGTGTGTATAAATCATATTTATACATGCAGTCGCTTATGTAGATGCATTTATCAGCGCAAACATATCACCATACCTATTACATATATATTATATTTATGCAGTGAATGTACTGATAAATTCTTACAGAAAACATTTATAAGACCTTCTGTATGTGGCATTCTGATTTATACATACAGTAAGTATGTCATCAACATTTTATGTATTTAGTAAGTGAACCATCAATCTTGTCCCTTACACCTTCAAAAGGAACTACAAGAAACTTATAAGCAAATCACTAAAAATATGGACTACATAAATGGAACGCAGTAATAAGCAATGTAATATTCATGGGTCACCTCTAACACAAGGAAAAACTCACATTGATATTCACATTATATCCTTTATGAAGAAATGTGAATTGATAAAGTAAATTCGGTAAAGAACACCTTTTTTTGTGGTTTTATTCTTTGCCGCAAACTAAATGTAATTTAGTAAACTGACATCACTTTTTTTCCTTATTGTTATGTATTTGTTTCATCCGATTATAGTAGCACCTTGAAGAGGTCTATGACATTCTATTTAGCAGATTCAATTTATACTGGTTTTGAAATCACTTTAGATGTTATCAACTTTCAATCAATTTTTTTAAAGGTTCATAAAGTGCTAAAGTGCTTTTTACTTGTCTGTGCTATTTTCCCCCAGAATTTTCCTTTTGATATATATAAATTCAATACAAAGTGCTGTTATGCTTTTCACAAAAATCGCCCGACGTACGTTTCATGAGACAATTACGTCTCACTCATCAGGAGCAGATCAGTGAGACGTAATTGTCTCATGAAACGTAGCGCCCAATAACTGAATGGTGGTAACAACACCAGTTGTGACAGAAAATGTATAAAGAGGCAGAAATAATTAAGGGAATCAACTGGTATTCTAGTTAGATATAATACATCTGACAGTGATCCATTTTTATAAGGAATATAGGAGGTAATGGTAATGGATGTATAGTATAACATCCATGAGGTATCAGAGGTTAATTAGTAGGGGATACATGTATAACGTGTCCATGAGGTATTCACAAAGGCACTATAAAGGTATATTAGAGATTAGTTAGAGTGGATACATATATAGGATGTCCATGATATTAAGGTGTAAGTAGAGGATGTTATTAAGATACATCCATGAGGTACCGAATGTTTCCGTGTATAAGACAGTATTTTTTACCCATTTTTTAAAGTCTAAATTAGGGGGGTCGTCTTATACATGGAATGTTGCAATTACATACCCTGGTCTGGTACTGTAATGCTGCATCTGGCCACTAGACTTAAGGAAGGAGAAAATACACACATTTGGAAATGCATTAGTTCCAATTAGATTACATTACACTGTAAGAGTGCATAGAAATGTGTATTTTATAGGTTTTTATTGTGTTACACATATACTTAAGGGCACTTTCTGTCATGATTTTCATTGATTCCATTCCAGCTTAATATCCCTGTGATCACATCACGTATTACTCAATTGCGAAGCGCAATTGCATTTTTCTGGTTTAACACAGGGATCACAAAGATATTGAGCTGGGATGGAAATCAGTTACATTGTGATCCCTGTGTTAAAATTACACATTGTGAATAAGCTGTACAGCTTGTGTGTGGCATATGCATGGTGCTTGTGTGCATATAAATGTGTATTTTATAGGTTTTTATTGTGTTACACATATATTTAAGGGCACTTTCTGTCATGATTTTCACTGATTTCCATTCCATCTCAATATCTTTGTAATCCCTGTGTAAACTGGAAAAATCCAATTGCACATCGCGACTGAGTAATAAGTGATGTGATCACAAGGATATTAAGCTGGAATGGAAATCAGTGAAAATCATGACAGAAAGTGCCCTTAAATATGTGTGTAACACAATAAAAACTTATAAAATATATATTTGCATATTTATTTATTTATGAATTTTGGGCTTCAAAAATAGGGGTCGTCTTATACATGGGGGCATCTTATAGATGGAAAAATATGGTATATATTTTTTCACCGTATATTAATGCAGCACCATTAAGGTAATAGTAGTCGATGTAGCAATATACATCCATGAGGTATATATTTCACATTTATGTGTATATGACTGTAGTGGATAAAACATATTATATCCACAAGGTAATAATATAAAATAGAATACTAAGCATTATAAAGATAAAAGAGGGTCAATATATATAAGAATGGAAGAAATAATTCACAGTGTGGCACTAATTTATTTATATTTATTTTGAAAAGCACAACAGCACTTTGTATTGAATTTATAAATTTAAAACAATTCTGGGAAAAAAAGCACAGACAAGTAAAAAGCACTTTAGCACTTTAATAAAATACACAGACACTTCATGAACTTTAAAAAAATTCAAATAGTTGATAACAGCTAGAGTGATTTAAAAGTATAAACTGAATCTGCCAAATAGAATGTCATAGACCTCTTCAAGGCACTACTAATAGGATGAAATAAATACATAACAATAAAGAAAAAAAGTGATATCAGTTTACTGAGCAAATAGACTCAGGGCATCATTCAAATGCAATTTGGCCAATTGAATAGGGCTCTATATAAGCACATAGCATATTTTTTTACAGAAGTTGTTAGTTAGTGAACTTCTATCCAAAAGCAAGGTCTTCACTAACTAACAACGACTGTAAAAAAATATGCTATGTGCTTATATAGAGCCCTATTCAATTGGCCAAATCACATTTGAATGAGGACCATAGTTCTTAAATGTTTTAATTTTAACAAGGATATATATTTTTTATTATTAATAAAAATAATGTTTTTAACAAATTACATTTAGTTTGTGGCAAAGAATAAAACCACAAAAAAGGTGTTCTTTACCGAATTGACTTTATCAATTCAAATTTCTTCATAAAGGATATAATAGGACTTAACACCTTAATGGTCAAAATAGTTCTAATTCTAAAAGTGGTCACCAAATTGCTATTGAGTAAAAAATGTAACTGCCTTCAAAATAACTATAATGAAAAGGTATGGTAGACATTGAATACTATGGGTCCAATTCAATGGCAAGTTCGCAACTCGATCGTTGGAGTCCGTATGTCTGCGGGTGTTGCAGCCTCCCGTTCAACTCTGATTACAATGCTATTCAATTGCTCATGCCCGCAAGTAACTGGCTCAAACCTGAAACCGTAAACCATGCACTGGTTCGTAGCAGTTCAGGGCGGGAACATGATCAATTAAGCAAGACCGTAACCTCCCATTTCAAATCAACCAATAGAAAATGAGACCGTCATTATTACGGCAGTAAAACATGGAGGTTACATGTCAATCAATTTGGTTTGGGGATCCAATATGCGATTAGAATCGCAAAACCGCAAAATACAGAATTATGAAAATGAATGCCAATACTGTTCTAGTTCATGTGGGTGGCCTGATATGCATTAACTCATTGATACCCAATATCAATTTAGCCCCAAAATGAAACATAAAAATACATTTTATTTCCTGACGATTTGCGAGCTTGAGACTGTTGTGCAACTAATTCTAATGTCTTTCATTGTTTTCCCCTTTATTTTCATTACGGCAGTATAAGATGGAGGTTACATGTCAATCAGTTAGCGTTTATAGGTCCAATATCCGATCAGACTCGCAAACCCACAAAAACATTTTCAGATCAAGTCTTAATTTTAGTACATTTTTTGAAATTTGGTAATGGATACTGGGATTAGTTGATCCCAGTTGATAGCCTTGAGCTCAGGATAGACCACTTGTTTTTTTTTTTTCTTTTTTAGGCTAAGCTCATGTATTAAAAATCACGCATGTTGATACAATAATAACTCTTCTAATATTAATAATTCTTCTTATCTTGCACTAAAAGTTGTGCTTCTCAACTAGGTGTCAGTATGAGTATGAAAGAAAATGGAGGGTAGAACAAAGCACACCACTATATAGTGCAGATCTTTCCCCAGACAAGACTTAATGACAGGACAAAAACAATAATCAAATACTGGACTCTCACTTGGAACGACCTCATGAGATTATGAGGTATATAACTGCTCAAACATGATTCATTTCTGGGTATTCTTCTGCTTAATGTTGAGGTTCTAGTCCACTAGAGTGGTGGTGTAAAAATACTATCTTATGAAGCCTGGTATTGCTATACCGATTAAGACTTGGAACTTCCAATGTCTTGTATCAGGTGTGGAAAATACTATATAGGTAATGGACGAGAAATCAACTACTATGTGCAGGATTAGGAACCACAAAGGTAGTGTTTAATCCAAAAAGTGATTTTTTATCTCTGCCATGATGGTATATACATATCACATAAAATAAGAACTCTTAATCTAGAAAATTGGGTTTAACAAAAAATACTTACAAAAATGTCGGTAAAATTATAAAACGTATACAAAATACAAAGTATGTGTGACCAATAGATAGATGTGTTTTGTCACCTTTGGTAGCTTCTTCAATATATTCCTCTGAAAAACAGCATATAAATGTACACAAGTGCTAGTAAATCACTCCTATAATTCAGTGAAAAATCAGGTTACATAAATATATTGACAACACACCAGATTCAATAATTAGCATTAAAGTACAAGTCATCTATTTCCAGTTTCTATTAGTAGCACAAATATCAAGGGGGAAACAGGGCACCCCTGCCTGGTGCCATTATGGATTTTGCATTTTCATGTTTCAAATCCTATACCCATGACATAAGATGACGGATTACTATAGAGGGCTCCCAATGCTTTTTTTGCGGATCTATCAAAGCCATATTTTTGTAGAACTAGGTACAAGGACACCCAATTGACCCTGTCAAAAGCTTTCTATACATCTAATGACAGGGACAAAAGGGGGTGTTCAAGGACCTGGCCTGTGACAGTATATCTAAAAATCTTCTTGTGTTGTCAGTTGTCTGTCTGTTCTTCACAAATCCTGTCTGATCTAGGTTAATCAAATACGGAAGAATAACACATTTTAATATCGGTATTCATTAATGAGATAGGCCTATAGTTTTTACATTGAGTTGTATATTTGCCTTTTTTTGGAATTGTAACTATTGATGCTAAAAGCATTTCTGGAGGAGCTATTCCGTTCTTTTTAATTTCGTTAAATACCTTTTCCAAATTTCCAATCAAAATGGGAGCAAGCAGTTTATAGTATTGATTTGGAAAGCCGTCTTGGCCAGGTGCTTTATCGACCTTTAATTCTGATATAACCATTTGTATTTCTTTAATTGATGTTTTTCTATTCATTATTTCTAACTATTGTTCTGTTATTGTAGATAGTTTTATTTTATTCTAAAAGTTTATTATTTTCTGTTATACAGAGTTTTGTAATATTGAAAAAAAATATATGCAATTTCTTCTGGTTTCCTGCATTGTTTCCCTTTTTTTATCCTTTAACATATCAATTCTTTTTTTAATCTCTTTTTTATCTATCTGTAGTTTTCAGGCACTATTATCATTATTTTCAATAATTATTATTGTCAATAAAACTATTTCCTACTATTATTATTATTATAATTACTAGTATTGGCCTCTATACAGACATGTTATACACTTTTATCATGATTTGTCCCACCCTACTAGTAAATGAAAGCCACCATGACCGTAATACTTTCTTTTCAAGTGAAAGGGGGCAGTTACAGGCAAAACAAGTATGGCTTGCAAGTCTATTAGCAAACTGCATTCTGATAGGCATTTGTGGGAGAGGTGTCAAATACTATAAGCTAGTCTGAAGTGACCAATGAGCAAACAAACCTCCCTCCACCTCCTCCCACTTAAGGATAGATATTAAAAATTAGCAGAACACACCAGCTTAGGTGCTAAATTAGCAAGTTGTGGGGAAGATAAGAACATGGAGCATTCAATTGAGAAATTGTAACTTACGGGAGCCCACAATGTAGCCCGTAAACTAATTTGCCAGTCATTTGACGATCTACGGGTTACGGGCTGAAAATCCCTTGGATTGTTATAACCGTAGCTTACATCCCATCTAAGCCTTTGATCTTTCACGTCCGCAAGAGTTGTGATCGCTAAAATCACAAATCTCTATTCAATTGCTACAATTCCGCAAGCCCGCAAATGGTTTCACACCTGTAAATGGAAAATGAAGAAGAAAATTATACTGGATACCGGATGGGACCCGCAAAGGTGTTAAAGACATGTCCGTAGCACTGTAAATGCAAATAAAAATCAATACTGCACTGTAAATGACGGGGTAAGCGATGAAAGACATTAGAATTTGCACAACAGTCTCAAGCTTGCAAATCGGCAATAAAAAAATATTTATTTTTATTTCATTTCGGGGCTATATCGATTTCTGGAATCAATGAGTTAATACATTATAACAGTATTGGCATTCATTTTTACTTTGTATTTTGTGGGTTTGCGAGTCTGATCGGATATTGGACCTATAAACGCTAACTGATTGACATGTAACCTCCATCTTATACTGCCGTAATGAAAATAAAGGGGAAAACAATGAAAGACATTAGAATTAGTTGCACAACAGTCTCAAGCTCGCAAATCGTCAGGAAATAAAATGTATTTTTATGTTTCATTTTGGGGCAAAATTGATATTGGGTATCAATGAGTTAATACATATCAGGCCACCCACATGGACTAGAACAGTATTGGCATTCATTTTCATAATTCTGTATTTTGCGGTTTTGCGATTCTAATCGCATATCGGACCCCGAACCTAATTGATTGACATGTAACCTCCATGTTTTACTGCCGTAATGATGACAGTCTCATTTTCTATTGGCTGTTTCTAAATGGGTAGTTACGGCCTTGCTTAA